>OY992878.1:59935669-60178169 GCA_963921405.1 Cepaea hortensis | reverse complement strand
ATGGCAAACTACTGAACGTAAACTTGCCCAGGAATCACGAACAGACAAAAACTGCTGAGGTTGACTGCTGTGTCCTGTGAAGGATATGCAACTGTATATTTAGTGACTTGTACCAGTCACTTGCCCTTTTATTGCTCATTACTCAGTGTGTAATTGTCTTCACACAAACCTAACTTATACTAGACCACTGCATTATTGTCTGAGATTACCACTGTCTACAAATGGAGTGCTGTAACTCTTAAAGGATTTGAAATTTCCCCACGGTTGGCTCAGGATTTGGCTGTCTGTTTGACTTTTCATTCCTCTAAGTCAGTTAGTTTCCTTAGCAGACTGGCTCATAGGAAATATATATGCATTTAGTGTGATAAGATTGGGTACAAACACCACTGGATTTTTTTACAAAATAAGAAACTCATGGATGTTGTGCTTCCCCTTGATCCTGGGTATGTGAATGCCTAGATTTTTCTGATAAGGGTGATAAACTTTATTCAATTTGCACACATAAAGAAGTCTTTCAACAGTTGAAAATTGAAAGAAAAAAGTCTTAAAAGTCGAGAGGATCGACTTCATTGCCTCAGGTATTTCCAATATGGCTTGGTCTTTTTCGGAAGGGCGGCCTGCCAAAAGTGGCGCACAAAGCATGAACTCCGTAGCTCCGGCAACGACCCCCAGGAGTCTTCGAAAAAAATGCACTCGTGAACCTAAATACATAGCCAGGAATCGAACCTACAACCTTTGGAGCATGAGGCATACGGCTTGACCACTTTGCCTCGGAGACTCCCTGTTGAAAATTGAAAATTTAAAAACACTATTGTGAATAGGTTGCTACCAGGCTAAATTTCAAAATGCAAAACCTTAATAAATTTGTAAATATTTAAAGCAGGTGTGGTTCTGATATACCACAGTTGGATCCTCACTGATGTTATTGTTGTGTGCAGTAGGCTGAGGTTCCTCTAGTGCAGTGTTTCTCAACCTTTTTTTTACCCATGCCCCCCTTTACCATATGTTCAGAATGTCATCCCCCCCCCCCCCCTTACGAATTTCCTTCCTATAAATTCCTCCCCCCCCCCCCCCCCCCCTTACACAGTATACATAAAAATGGAAGCGAAATTTAATAACACATACTAGAACAAGTCTAGACATCTACATAAAACGTGATTTGCAGGACTACTTACGTTATAAAACAAATTTCATTAGGGCGAGAAGTACAGAACCGTAAAATTTAGAGGGAAAAACAATATCAAGTAACTGGTTCTTGTATTAATGCGATCTTGAAATAATCTTAATTTGCCCCCCTCCCCTGGAAACCCTTAAATTCCCCCAGGAGGTGGGGGGGGGAATTCCCCCACCGGTTGAGAACCACTGCTCTAGTGTGATCCATGGGATGAGGCTGGGGCAGGTATGAAGGTATTTATTTGTGTGCAATGGAACTGAGTCTTTACAAATAAAATCAGCAGCTCAGTTAGAAAACTAAATACTTCTTTGACTAGTAATTGAACCCAAGCCACTGTATTTGTAAGCCATGGCACCATCTAATACATTTTCATTTCTTCTTTCAAGCATTAACACAAACAAAAGCTCCCATATTTATATGGGGGTCAATATGCACCATCTACTACACTTTCATTTCTTCTTTTAATTATTCACATAAATGAAAGCTCCTATATTTTTGTGGGGGTCTATAAGAAAGTAAAGAATAGTATCACCGCCACCTACCAAGCATGTCATAATAGGTGGCTAAGGCAGTTGGGCTTGGGACTGGCCCTCCCATCCAATAGAAAACTTTAGCTGAACAATCCAACCAACCATGAACAAGTCTAAAGATGAAGAAACCAAGAGGAAAGGAGACTCTTTTTAAAGACAAATGACGTTATGTGAAGAAAACTGCAAGGAGTCTGGATCACTGACAAATTTATGGAGACATAAAACACATGGAGCAGGCGCGTTAGCAGAGTTTCAAGAGAATAATGTCATGAGCACAGTCAGATAAAGGTTTGGCACCTGGGCTGCTAAATGAGGGAAAGATTTGCCACCCATTCCTCCGTGCATGCAGGCCTACACAATGTGATGACCCTATCACATCACATACCCATAGCAGGAAACTGCTTTGGGACAGTGTGTTAGTACATTTTTATTAAAACACATGGAGAAGTGAATTAGAGACAGAGATGAACACCTTGGGATTAACACCTTGTGCCACATTTATTGAGAGACTGAAGATCAAGTAGTTTGGTCATCTCGTTAGAGTGCAACACCATCAACTACCAGCACTGGCTCTACATCAAAGATCATCCGTGATGAGACCAAGAGGATGCCCAAAAAGAAAATGGATTAATGACATCAGAGACATTGTACATCACATGGAATGACACTATCCAATGCCGCCCATTGGGTGCTAGAATGACACTATCTAATGCCACCCATTGGGTGCTAGAATGACACTATCCAATGCCACCCATTGGGTGCTAGAATGACACTATCCAATGCCACCCATTGGGCACTAGAATGCCAATTATTCCTCCCCATGACGCTTGACGGTGAAAGTGGAAGAAGATGATGATGGTGATGATGATGATGATGGTGATGATGATAATGAATACAAGGAGAACATGGATAGACTGCATGAGATAGCAACAGATAGGATGTCATGGAGGGAGTTGGTTATGTGCCTATGCACCAGTGGGCGTAAAGGGCAGAGGAACATTACGGCTAGGGGTGCAGAATTAGGTTAATTTGAAAACAGTTCATGAAATATTTTCCAGCAGTTATGCTGTTAGGCTGGTATTTTAAAGGCCTACTGACCAGTTTGTTTGATTCTTTGTAACCACCAACAGGAACGAGAGCGAGAAAAAAAGGAAAACGCTCGAAAGAAGCATAATGCTGTATACCAGGTCTCCCAGTACAGCCTGAAAAATAAAATTTCATCCAAATGGCGAGTAAATCCAACTGTTGACAACATATCAATGCAGACAGACAGTAACTTCAGTGCTGCATCATATAGAGACTTACCGCCCTTGGAGGAGACTGTGTTGCCAACTAGATTCAAGAGAGTGTCACAGGTGGTGTGTTGTCTCTGTACTCACTTGTTTATATAGTTGTTTTTTTTTGTTTTGTGTTTTTGTTTTCCGTTCACTCGCTTTTGAACTGAAGCATAGTCCACACACATTACTACTTCTAGTGCACTGGACTGAGTTTTCCCTATTACCAGTGTTCCCCGCCATTAGGTTACCCCTGACTTCTGAGTTACTTGTAATTTACGTCCCCAAGTCGAGGATAAAAAGGCTATATTTTAGTCCAACTGATCGGAGTAAGGGTTTAACCTGCTACCTTGACATCAGCACACCAGAAGTTTAAAAGTAAGCAGTCAAAGAAAAACATCATTATCACAATTTTATATTGAATTATATTGATAATAATTTTATTATTTCATCAAGATGTAACAAGTCAAGAAATAGTAAAATTAGAATCTGGATTTCCATCCATCCATCATGTGCCATGCCGATAAGCATGGGCGGTCATGTTCTGCCATCTCACTCGATCACCAGAGTCATGGATCAGCTCCGTGTTCCTGTCTCAGCCACGCCAAGCCATCCAGGTATTTACTTCTCGGTCTTCCCCTTGGTCTTTTCCCTTCGATCTTGCCAGTCGTCACCAAGTTCTCCAATTCATTTCTTCTCATAACATGCCCAAAAAATTTTGACTGTCTGCGTCTAATGACTTTAATCAGTTTACGATCTTCGTTTGTTTCTTGAAGGACTTGTTCATTGGTTTTTCTGTATGTCCATGATATTCTTTGCATTTTTCTCAGAAACCACATTTCCACAGCCATCAGCTGTTTTTCAGCTTGACTGCTTATTGTCCACGCTTCACATCCATGCAAAAGTATAGGTTCTATGTAGCACTTAAACACTCTTTTTCTCGTTTCAATTGATATCTTTTTATTGGTCAGTATGTTTTTCATCTTGCAAAAGGCTACCTTCACAATGGCAATTCTTGTTTTAATCTCTTCAAGGCATCTCCCATCAGATGTTATGACTGTGCCATGATAATTGTGTCGATTTACTTGCTTAAGAATATGTCCATTTACTTGTATATCACATTGTGGTATTTCCTTCTTCCCAGTGATGACCATAATCTGTGTCTTCTTAATATTCAGTTCTAACCCTAGTTGTTCTCTGTGTGCAACAACCGCATCTACTAAATTTTGCAGGTCCTGTTCATTGTCTGCAATCAAGACTGTATCATCTGCATATCTAATGTTATTGATGTATCTCCTCCAATGTTGATTCCTTCCATATCTTCTATATTTCTGAAAATATTTTCACTGTACAGGGAAAAAAGATCTGGAGACATTACACATCCCTGTCTCACACCTCTTTTAATAGGCTGATATTGACCTACATCGTTATCAATTCTGATGTCAGCGTGTTGTTTCCAATATATGATTTTTACAAGTCCCATCACTTTGTAGATCTTCAAGCATCCTTATCATGTCAACATATCTCACTTTATCAAAAGCATTTGTGTAGTCAATAAAGCAAAGATATAGATCTTTGTTTACTTCTATAGAACGTTCAATTACTGTTCTCAGTATATACACAGCATTTACTGTGCCCTTGCCTTCTACAAACCCACATTGTTCTTCTCCTATTTCGGATTGTATTTTCTTCCTAACTCTTTGCCTGATAATTCTCAGCAGAATCTTTGTGATGTGGATCATTATACTAATTGTTCAATGTTGATCGCATTCCAAGACTCCTAATTTCTTTGGGATTGCAATAAATACAGAATTACATAATTCAGAAGGTATATCTCCAGCATCGTATATTGCGTTCAGCAGTCTGGTGACTTGGTCTATTCCACATTCTTCTAAGTCATTGATGATTTCTATTGTAATGTTATCTGTACCCGGGGTCTTGACAGTTTTCATATGGTTAAGAGCATTCTGAACTTCCATCTTCAAAATTGATGGTCCTTCATTATTATTCCGATGATGATATTGTTCTTCTCTTGTATCATCATAAAGGTCTTTCACATAATCTGACCACGCATGTAAAAATCTGATCTTTTTCTATTATGATTTTGCCATCTTTGGATTTTAGGCAACCCGTTGATGTGTGTGTTCTTTTTTTAGTGATGTTATTAATTCTTTTGTGGATTAATTTGGTATTCCGGGTGTTGTGTTGGTTTTTAATTTCCTTGCAATTTTCCTCAAGCCATGTTTCTTTTGCCTCTTTGCATAGCTTCCTAATTTTCTTGTGAATCTCTTCATATTTTCCTTGTGATGTTTGTTATTTCTTCTTACTTCCATGAGTTTTAAGATGTCTTCTGTCATCCATTTCTTGCGTCCTATTATCTTTACTTTTGGGATGGTTGTTTCTGCAGCTTGGTTTACTGATTTTTTAAATATTTCCCATTGGTCATTGACATCTTGAAATAATATTTCCATATCCGACAATGCATCAAATCTGTTCTTTACCTCTACGTTGAATTTATCTTTTATTTCCTCAATTTTCAGTGCCTGTAGATCAAATTTTGTGATTCTTGCTGAATATTTGACTTTCTTGAATTTATATGTAAATTTCTTAAGATTAATCTAAGGTAGCTGTAGCAGTCTGTGCTTGGTACAGTTTTTGCGACTTTTAAGGCATTTCGAAATCTTCTGTTTATGAAAATGTAATTAATCTGATTTCTGATCCTATGATCAGGACTCCTCCATGTCCATAATCTCCTTGGGTGCTGTTGATACCAGGTGTTTCCAATAATCAAATCATGCTCTTTTGCCCACTGTACAAGTCTGCAACCTCTTTCATTCTGCTCCCCTAGTCCATACTTACCTGCTATGCATCTGTCCTGTTGATTTCCAACTTTGGCATTCAAGTCACCCATTATGATATTTACTTCAGAATTCTTGCATTTCTTGAAGGCTTTCTCTAAATCATTATAAAATTCATCAATGCTGTCATCACTACTGTCTGCTGTTGGTGCATAAACTTGTATGACGTTGACATCAAAAGGTCTTCCACTCAACTTCACCACTAACACTGTCTGATACAGTCCAATATCCTTTGATTGATTTTGCTCTCTCTGTAACCATTATAATTGCTACTCCTCGCTGTTGTTTCTCTCCACCAGAATAAAAGATTCTATATTCCTCAGATGTCATAATGCCCATTCCTGTCCATCTGGTCTCACATATACCTAACTGGTTAATATTTAATCTTCTCATTTCATTCTTAATGTTATCAAATTTTCCATCCCCACTCATAGTTCTTACATTCCAAGTTCGTACTTTCAATGTTGATATTCTTTTGCACTCAGTCACCTGATGATGGTCTGAAGTCACCTGGTGCACATGACTACCCCTACCGGGCGAGGCTGCTCCTATGGAGCACCCAATTATGCCATTTCTCTGATTATCAATAAGACTGCAGTACATGATATTCTTGGCATCTGTAAAGAAGGTAGTTTAGGAAGCTTTCTTTCCTAGCAGTGACCATACTGGTCGATGACCATAGCCATTGTCTTCCAAAAAAAAGAGATCCTCTGCCTACCGTCATGAAGCTGGAGACCATAACCTACAACTATCTGTTGGCTGCTCTTCAATTTCATCCATCACCTGCACCCATGGCTTCACGTGACCCTGATCGGGGGCTCTAAACGGGTACTCCACCTTGCCCAAAGGTGTCCCGTAGGCTAGCGGAGGGAAGGAGGCACCTTACCTTTCCTTTGATAGGGAATACCTCCTACCCTACCACCCACCTGGATTTCCATTGGAAGTAAATTTAAGCACAATAGAATGTTTTGTGAAGACATTTTATATGTATATTTCATTTGCCTTAAAATATTGATAACATAGAAGTCTTTTTTTATATATATATTAAAAAGAAGCAAAATGCTTAACATTTGAAAAGGTAAGCATCTAATGGATTTGTAGGTCCAGAGTTTAAAAGAAGAAGCTATTTAATAGTAGCAGTCTGTATTGACTGATGTATACAGGCTTTAGCCAGGCTCTGTGGTGATGGCGTTACGGACGTGATTCGTAATGCCGTTTACCTGCGTTTGAAACACAGCTATGACCGATTTGGCAGCAGCCCTTTTTGGCAGCAGACCGTGTCTCGCTGGTTTTAACGTGTTGTATGAGAACCAGTCATTCAGAAAGCAATGGCAAACTACTGAACGTAAAACTTGCCAAAACATCAACAACAGCAGTAAATGCTGGTGTTGACTGCAACGTCCTGTAATGGATAAGCAACTTTTAAAAAACAATAATACACCTGACTTATAATACAATAGACTTCTGTTTTTGCTGTCAATTTCATTGTAGTTAGTAATTACACAATAATCTACAAATGTAAGAGAGCCGCTACAGTGCTGTGGCCAACATGCTTATATAGGCCAGTCAACACATCAGGGATGATGTCAGTATCACGCCAGCTGCCTTTATTTTCCAAGGCATTTCCTGGTACCAATTTTAGGCTAGGTCGACCTGGGCGTCCAGGCCAGTTTTAAAAATCCATCTTGATGCAAATTCGAACCCATAACCGCTGGACCAGCTGGTAAGCATGCTAACCACTGCGCTCTCGTAGATTCCATAATATTATTAAGGCGTCGAAAACAAATTATCATCATCATCTTGTGCCATGCTGGTAAGCGTGAGTGGTCATATTTCGCCTCACACGATCACCAGAGTCGTGGATCAGCTCTGTGTTCTTGTACTGACCATCCATGTGGTTAAGCCATCCAGATATTTATTTCTCCCCCTTCCTCTTTTTCTTTTCCCCTCAATCTTGCCAGTTGTCACCAAGTTCTCTATTTTATTTCTTCTCATATTGTGCCCAACAATATTTGACTGTCTATGTCTAATTTCTCCAGTCAGTTTGAAGTTTTTGTTTGCCTCTTGTAGAACTTGCTCATTGGTTTCTCTGTCTGTCCATGGTATTCTTTGCATTTCCCTCAGAAATCACATTTCCACTGCCTTTAGATATTTTTCAGCTTGTCTGCTCATTGTCCTTGTTTCACATCCATACAAAAGTACAGAAAAATAATAGCATTTGTAGTTATGCCCCTTTTTTTAACAAAAAAAGTTTTATTGAATTGGATTTTATCAAATCATTGCAATATGTATACAAAGAAGACATTTATTGTAAATAGAAAATATATGTTTCATTTCTTTTAATTTACATTTTCTAGCATGTAGCACCATATTTGATGTTTTTGTGAACATTTTTTTTGTTTTGTTGCCTCTTCCGTTTCTTCTGTAGACAACTCAAACACTACAAGGAGATGCAGGTTCAAGGACCCCAACTGTCACTATAATAAAAGGTGTGTTATATTTCTAACAATATTTGTATGTGAGTACTTGCTCGCTTTGAACTCAAGCATCATGTGCTGCTACTTCTAGTGCACTGGACTTTTTGTGTGTGTGTGTGAACAAGAATTCTTTATTACCAGCATCCCTCGCCATAAGGCGAACCCATTCTGATTTCAGGGATACTTTTAATTTGCATCCCCAAATCAAGGATGAGAAGTCAACATTTTAGTACAACTGACCAGTTTAGGATTTGAACCCGCTACCTCATCATCAACACACTGTATGTTTCAGAACGAGCACTCTTATTTATTCAGCCATGCTGACCTCATTTCTCATGATACAAGTATTTGTCTTCTAACACTTTGTTATCAATTGTGGACTTGGTCCACGTCACCATCTCACCACAGAAAACTCATCACATGTGAGATCATATGATAGAGACAGGTTTCTGGGGCTTCCAGAAGAGACATCAGAAATATGGCCGACAGAAATCGTGTATCATCACCACCATGTGCCATGCTGATAAGCTTGGTGGTCATGTTTTGCCATCTCACATGATCACCAGAGTCGTGGTGGTCAAACTCTCTATTGTCTCGACCATGCCATGTAACCAGGCCATCTAGATATTTACTTCTCTGCCTTCTCCTTGTTCTTTTTCCCTCAAACTTGCCAGTTGTCACCAAGTTCTTCTTAGACTTTAGAGAGTTTTTCTGCATATCTTAAGCTTGATGTGCTACTAATTGAGTATACAACAACATTTATTTCAATATGTTATCTTTGTTATATCATCATCTTGTGTCCTGCTATCTGCCATAGGCAATCATGTCTCTCCACCACAGCTTTCAGTCCTTGGTGTTCAGGATCAACTCTGCTGATGATATTCCTCCATGTCATCATCTCAGTCCATCCAGGATCATTTCTCTTGGTCTGCCCTTGCCACTTCCTCCACTGATCTTTCCATTTGTCACAATGTTCTCCAGTAGCTCTATTCTCATCCTATAATCAAAGAATGCTGTTTATCTCCTTTTTATAATTGTATATAATGTTCTAATTATGGTTATATATAATGTTCCTCTTCCAGGAAATCTTGTTGCTTATTATCCATGTTTCATATTCATATAATTGTATAGGTTCTATATAGCACTACAGCACTCTTTGTTTCTCACTGAATTGATAGGTTTTTATTGTTAAGTATGTTTTCTCATGCAGAAAGCTACCATTACCATGGTAATACTTGTTCTGATCTCTACAAAGCACCTTCCATTAGATGTTATGACTGTTCTGAGATAGTTGTACTATTTCACTTCTTTAACTGATTGCCTGCCAAACAAAATTGTGGTCCTGACCAAACAGAAATTCATGGCAGAAAATGGGAAGTAGGGGTGTGTGACAATAATGTTGTGAACATGGTTACAATTTTAGCAGATATACTGTATGATACATCAAATTAAAGGAGATTGCACAGGGAACACGACAGTGTTAATAATTAATTGATAGGTTAGAAATATTATGACAATAATGAGAGGTGTAGTAATAACAATTTAAATTAAAGGGGTGACAGATATGACAAATTTCCACATACAAAGGCGTTATTTTGTACCCGCTGCAGATAATCCAGTTAAATTTACTGAATAATGTTTAATACACCACTTGTCTTCAATAATATCACAAGAGATGCTCCAATAAAACACATTTAAAACATAATATTTTGAAGCACATAATTTTCACACAAAATGAACAATGTCCGGGACACGCTAGGCAGATTGTACTGAGATTGTAGTGAGAAACAATATAAACGCTATTTTTTATTTAGTTATAATTATTATTCTTTTACATTTAATTATTTAAATACTCCTTAAATACTTTGTGATAGGCAAAGCATATTTAGTGGCACAAGTGTGGCCCATTAGCGCAAGCATAAGTCGGCATGTACCATCATATTATGAGGAACTTTCACTGTTAGTTTTCTTTTAAAATATGACCGTCTTCTAAATAATTAACTGAATACTGCACTTGGTATTAGTTTTAGAACATTTCACAGGGTCCTTTAAATCAATAATAACTATCTCATCATCATCATCATCATCATCATCAAGCACCCTGCCAGCTGGCGTAGGCGTTCATGGCTCTCCACAGATCTTGCTCTTTGGTGTTCTTGATCAACTCTGCTGATGGTATTTCTCCATGCCACCGTCTCAATCCATCCAGCATCATTTCTCTTGGTCTGCCTCTGCCTCTCTTCCCCTCGATCTTTCCAGTTGTCACAATTTTCTCCAATGCCTCTCTTCTCATCACATGACCGAAGAAAGATGTTTGTCTCTTCCTTATTGTTGTATATAATGTTCTAGTTTCATTAGCCTGCATCAGGCAGTCATTGTTAGTTACTCTGGCAGTCCAAGGAATTTGCAACATTCGTCTCAGGAACCACATCTCTGTTGCTTCTAATTTCTTCTTAATTTGTTCATCTACATTCCAAGATTCACTGCCATACAGCAAAACTGGTTCTACATAGCATTTCAGCACTCTCTTTCTTACATTCGGTGATAGTGACTTATTGCATAAGATACTCTTCATTTTCTGAAATGTGGCCTTTGCTTGCCCTATTCTGCTCTTAATCTCTGTTGTACATCTTCCATCTGATGTTATAAATGCCCCTAGGTATTTAAAATTATCCACTTGGTTAAGAATTTTCCCTTCTATGTCTATGTCTATGTCACATTTTGGTGTCACCATTTTCTTTGATATCACCATTGTTACTGTTTTGATATTCAAGGAGAGTTCTTTCCTTGCACTCTCTGTTACTACAATGTCCAACAATTGTTGTAGGTCTATTGAATTATCCGCAAACAATACTGTTGTCATCAGCATAGAGTATATTATTTATATTATAACCTCCAACTAGTATTCCTGGCATCTCTTTGATCTCTCTCATTATTACTTCACTAAATAGGGAGAAGAGATCTGGTGACAAGACACACCCCTGTCGTACTCCTAGCTTTATCTGTTCATAACTACCCTCTTTATTTCCCATTTTAATTGCTGCTACTTGGTTCCAGTAAATATTCTTTATAATTCTTAAATCTTTCCCATCAATGTTGATATCTTCTAACATTTTAATCAGTTCATCATGTTTTACTTTATCAAATGCCTTAGTTATCAGTTATCAGTTGGGGTATCTTCATTGCACTCCGGACAGGTCCATAGGTGCTCAGATCCTCCCCCCAGTATATGCATCAGCGTCCGATGGCTAATAGTGCCAGTTCTGTGTTGGTTGATGAGGCACCTCGTTTTCCCAAAGTACCTCTCGTGCTTGGCCGTGCCAATTCTTACTCCCAAGTCTTTCATCCTGGACAGCGATGTGGATTCACTGATGTCAAAGTCCTTTGTTCTCGCCATATCTTTAAGGGCGTTAATAACATCGGCACGATCCATGGGCTGGCCATCTACAGGGGTTGCAGAGCCAGCCAGTTTATCAGCTCGTTCGTTTCCCTCGACTCCCGCATGTCCCGGGACGAAGATGAAGGTGACCCGTAGGACAACAGATTTCCGCAGCGACTCAGTCCACAGTCTGCGTACAGCTCCAGCTTCGACCTTCTGAATCATGTTCATTGAGTCACTTAGTACACACACGTTGGTATAATGCTGTGATTCCAGCCTATGAAAGCCAGCGTAATTGCCATCACCTCCATCGTCATGCTGCTCGTGGTCATAAAGTGGGCACCACTGGATTCTTGAACGGTTCGGCCCGCTGAACGGGCTGTAAATGCCTACGCACTTCTCTGCTGCTTTACAACAGATCCATCTGTATTGATGAGCACTTCGGGGCTATCTGAGTGTTCATAGATGAGCGCGTTGACCTCTGCATTGACAGCGGCAGGGTTCTGCTCTCTGTACCGTCTGTCGAGTGTGATAATGCAGGAGAAAGTGCACTTAAAAGCCGGAGGCACCGGCACCCATTCCTTGCCGGGGTTGATACTGGTAAGACTGCAGACCTGTCTGACGACATCTTCCGCCCGACCCATCCATGATTTGCCCCTCTTTAGCCTGTTACCCTTTTCTCTGAATATAGCATCATGCAGAGGGTGCTGCTCATCTGCACTTATTTTTAAGTATGCACGAGCTCTCCAGTGATGGCTTCGTTTTGTACCTTTTCAAGTCTTCCAATCTGTGTAGGGCTGACAGTGAGGATGGCCAGGGCATATTCGATGCGTGAAAGCACCAGTCCTTGGAACAGAAGTATTAGCAGTCTTTGCTCGATATTGGCAGTCACCATGACTCTCATTGCTGACAAACCTTTCGAGCTTTCATTATGACATAATCGACATGATCTCTGAAGGACAGGCTACGATCAAGCCTCACGCCAAGATATGTCATTGACTGGGTTCTACTCAAAATGCTCCCATCCATTCTTACTGCCGGCAGGTCTGTGTTCACAATATATTTGTTTAGGGAGAACCATGTAACCGATGCCTTTGCAGGGTTGACAAGGGCGCCGGCATCAGCACACCATGAGGAAATTCGATCTAGTTCGCCCTGCATATGATTGGCAACCGCCTGTCTATCTCGACCCTGTCGATACATGAGAATGTCGTCAGCAAATGATAGAGTCCTACCCCTCCCGTCCAACTGTTGTTCAGTTCCTTAGTATAATCTATGAAGCACAAATAAATGTCTTTCTGTTTCTCTATTGACCTTTCTATTAGTGTTTGTAATGTATATATTGCATTGTTTGTGCCCTTTCCCTCCACAAATCCATACTGTTCTTCACTAATTTCCATTTTTATTTTCTTTCTGGTTCTTCTCATTATGATTCTGAGTAGAAGCTTAGTGATACGGTTTATGAGATTAATTGTACGAAAATCTTCACATTCAATTGCTCCTGGTCTTTTTGGTATAGCTATAAATACAGATTTCAGCATATCACTGGGTAAATATCCACTGCTGTAAATATCATTCAACATTTTGGTTAATAAATCTACTCCAAATTATCCCAATAATTCTAATTCTTCTGTTGTGATTTCATTTGGCCCAGCTGTTTTTCCTTTCTTCATATGTTTTATACCATCAGCGACTTCTTCTTTTAGAATAGGTGGGCCTTCTAAGTTACTTTCTTCTGTTAATTCTTCCCTTTCTCCATCATATAATTCTCTTATATACTCATTCCACCTCTTCATTATAGCATCTTCCTCCAATAATATCTTTCCTGTTTTTGATTTCAAACACCCTGTATTTATTCTTAATTTTCTTCCCGTGAGCTCACTGATTTGTCTGTGCATATCTTTTGTATCTTTAATGGAATTCAATTTGTTTGCACTGTTCGTTTAACCAACTTTCTTTTGCCTTCACACATTTATCTTTTATTTCTTTATTTATCTTAGTGTATTCTTGTTTGTCATTTTTACTCTTGTTTTCTTTTGTCCATCAACATTAAGATTTCTTTATTCATCCATTTTTTCTTAGCTATTTGCTTCTCTCTAATAATATTTCTTTGCTAGTTTGATGAATGGAGTCCCTTAACAGTTCCCATTGTTCATTAATACTCTGTATTTTAGCTATTGCATTGTACCTATTTTTCACAGTCACTCTGTATTGATTGTTCTTGAATTTCTTTATCTACTTTCAGAATCTCTTTATTAAGTCTCACATTCTTAACCATTTTTCCCTCTCTTTAATCTTACTTTTATTTGTCCGATAGTGGTACATGATCACTATTACAGTCAGCACCAGGCATTGTCTTTACATTAATTAAAGCGTTTCTAAATTTATTATTAATAAGTATGTAGTAAATTTGGTTGCATATTTTCTTATCAGGGCTTTTCCATGTGTATAGTCTTTTATGGTGTTTAAACCACGTGTTTCCAGTTACCATATCATTTATATTTTCCCATTCAATTAGTTTATCTCCCCTTTCATTTCTTGTACCTAAACCATAATTCCCCACTACATCCTCCATTTTCCCCTTTCTGACTTTTGCATTAAAATCTCCAAGTATTATTTTTATTTCTTGTGATCCAATTTGAGCCATCGCCATGTCTATTTCGTTGTAAAAGTGTTGTATTTCTTCATCACTACTGCTTGTTGTTGGTGCATATACTTGTATGATATTTATGTCTATTGGTTTGCCTTTGATTTTGACCATTACAACTCTATCTGAAATACACCAGAATCTATTAATTGATTTGGCTGTTGTTGTTTTTTTTCATCTAATATTATTTTTACACCATTTTTATGTGTATCCTGTCCAGAATAAATTATTGTGTGGTTGTCAGCTATAATTTTACCTGATCCCATCCATCTCATCTCACTTATGCCTAGTATATTCATTTTCATGCTATCCATCTCTCTTAGAACATTGGTCAACTTTCCTAGCTCATTTAATGTCCTAACATTCCATGTTTCTACTCTAAATTTGTTTATGTTAGTTATGATTTTGCCATCAGTAGCCGGATGACAGTCTGGTGTCACCTGTGGCTCATGACTGTCCCTACCGGACGAGGATGTCCTTAGACAGCCATTAACGTCGTTCACTAACTCTGAACTTTGTTTTGCCATGAAGTCTTGGGAAGATAATGTGGTGGTTTCCCCTTGCCTTCCACATCCACATGGGGGTCTTTTACCTCTTCCTTTGACAGCCATTTCCGACTGTCAGGACAAGTGAGTGTCCTGCTCTGCTCAGCTGCAGAGTTGTCCACTTATTCCGGTGGATGCTCGGTCCTCAATATTGCGTTAGTCACACCGTGGTGTGTTTCCCATTCTCTACCATGGGGAGGTGCATTTTGGATTTTCCCTTCCTAAAGTTATGGTCTATGACCAAAACTCTCCAGTACTTTTAGAGGACTATAATATAAAATTGTTTAAAATGGTAATTTTATTAAAATATATGAGGTCCAGAACCAGAAGGTGTTGTCATTTCGAAGTTCGAATCACAATCATTTTGAATCACAACAGGGTTCCAAATGTTGCTGTATGTAGCCGAGGCGCGGTGTTGGGGTGAGCGCCCAACATTGCTCAAATACCTCAATGGCTCGTGAATACATAACCTATGCAGCAAAAGTCCAACTCCTGGCCTTCACGTGGCGGACCTGTTTAAACTAACAGGAGAAGGGGCGACGGCGAGTCTCTGGCGCCGGAAAATAACCAGTATGCTCTAGATGTGTATGCACGTACATGCATGTGCAGACAGGTGTGTGCGCGCGCACACATCTACACTCGAGTGAGACCACAGTCTGCTCTAGCAAAGAAAGGTGCTGAAGACGGAGGCAACCAGCCAAGAGGCGCACCACAGAAATCAGGATGCCACGCAATCACGCAAAATGGAATATGTCGACTACTGCTAATCGTTATGGTGCTCGCCCTGCTTTGGACCCCCAGGCAGGTGCAGTGCCGGGCCCTATGTCTCGAAAGGGTCCAACCCCAACTACTGGAGGTCCTTCTCAGATGTCCTGTGGAGCCAGGGGACATGAGAATAGGACGACTGGCCATACTAAACGAAGACTTAAAATAATGCACTGGAATGCGGAGGGAGTCAGCAACAAAAAAATAGAATTAGAAAAAATCTTGGACCAAGAAAAAGTAAGCATATGTTGCTTGCAAGAATCTCACCTCAATGAAAATATAGCCTTCAAAATCAGAGGCTACCAGTGTTACCGATCTGACCGAAAGAACAGGCGAAAAGGTGGGATACTGACCCTTGTAAGAAATAACATCATGGCTTCCCAAATCAAAGTCTACATGGAAGGGGCTGAGTATCAGACACTTAAACTTAAGACAGGTAATACAGATCTACATCTGATCAATTACTACTGTCCAAGTGACCGCCCACAGGCACTGGACACTCTACCACTAAAAGAAAAAATGATTGTGTGTGGCGATTTCAACAGCCACTCGCAGAGCTGGGGCTATGATCACATGGACCAGAGAGGAGAGAGACTGGAAGACTGGCAGGATGAGAATAGATTCATGTTGATTAACAAGCCGTCCGACCCACATACTTTCTACTCGAGATCATGGCACTCTACAACTACACCTGACCTGGCTTTTCATTCACCAGACCTGGAGTGGAACATTACACGAATTGTTGGGACACAACTTGGTGGCAGTGTAAGAAATAACATCATGGCTTCCCAAATCAAAGTCTACATGGAAGGGGCTGAGTATCATGGCACTCTACAACTACACCTGACCTGGCTTTTCATTCACCAGACCTGGAGTGGAACATTACACGAATTGTTGGGACACAACTTGGTGGCAGTGTAAGAAATAACATCATGGCTTCCCAAATCAAAGTCTACATGGAAGGGGCTGAGTATCAGACACTTAAACTTAAGACAGGTAACACAGATCTACATCTGATCAATTACTACTGTCCAAGTGACCGCCCACAGGCACTGGACACTCTACCACTAAAAGAAAAAATGATTGTGTGTGGCGATTTCAACAGCCACTCGCAGAGCTGGGGCTATGATCACATGGACCAGAGAGGAGAGAGACTGGAAGACTGGCAGGATGAGAATAGATTCATGTTGATTAACAAGCCGTCCGACCCACATACTTTCTACTCGAGATCATGGCACTCTACAACTACACCTGACCTGGCTTTTCATTCACCAGACCTGGAGTGGAACATTACACGAATTGTTGGGACACAACTTGGTGGCAGTGACCATCGGCCAGTCTTTCTAACCGTAGAAAATGAGCTTGTAAGTGAAAGCAGCACCCTCTCGAGGTGGAACTACAAGAAAGCAGACTGGGCAATGTACAAGCATCGCACCAGCATACTGGTTAGAAACCTGAACACTGAGAAAGACATAAATAAAGCAGTTGAAGAGTTTGGGAAATGCATACTACAGGCAGCGCGAGAAACAGTACCAAGAGGAGCCCGTAAACAATATAAACCCTACTGGAGTAGTGAACTGGAACAGTTGCATAATGATGTTGAAGTGTGTAGAAAGCAAGCAGAGGCCACACCCAGCCAAGAGCACCACAATAAATTCCAGCATGCAAAAGCCAAATTTCAAAGGGCCAAGCTGCAGGCTAGACGGAAAAGCTGGCAGGAGAAAACGGAGTCTCTGAACTTTGAAAGAGACACAAGGAAATTGTGGAAGCTAATAAAACAGCTTAATGACGAGGGCACAGGGAGAAACTCAAAAATTGCACTACATAAAGATGGAAAAATCTTAACAAGAAAGCAAGCAGCTGACCATTTTGCGGACTCGTTCGCACAAGATAGCAATATCAAAATTAGTCCAAAGAAACAACAAGAGATTCGAGAGAAACGACAACATACAGGACAGAAGGAAATAGTACATGAGGTTCTGGAGGCACCCATCACAATCAGCGAACTGGATCTAGCCATATCAAAACTGAAAATGAGAAAGTCACCAGGAGCTGATGGTATCTCCAATGAAATGATCAGGAACCTAGGAACAGAGGCCAAAACAAAGCTGTTGCAGATCTTCAATAACAGCTGGACCTTAGGCAGTGTTCCACAAGCCTGGAGAGAAGCAATCATGATACCCCTCCTAAAATCAGGGAAAGATGGTTCCATTGCCTCTAGCTACAGACCAATTAGCCTCACCAGCTGTCTCTGCAAAACACTGGAGCGCATCATCAATCACAGACTGCAGTAGTACATTGAAAGTAAAAACATCCTTGTGCCACAGCAGGCTGGCTTTAGGCAGTGCTACTCTACGGAAGATCAGACAACCTACCTCTCTCAAGAAATTGAGGATGCATTCCAAGAGAAGAAGCTGGTGCTTGCGGCATGGATAGATCTGAAGAAAGCCTTTGACAAAGTCTGGAAAGAAGGTCTGATGAAGAAACTGAGAAACTGCAAAGTCAATGGAAGAATGTACAAATGGGTGAAAGCATACTTGCACAACAGAAGAGCCCGAGTACAGATAGACGGACTCAAGAGCAAGAAAGTACTACTGCGTCACGGTGTCCCCCAGGGCGGAGTCTTGTCCCCCACACTTTTTCTAATCTTCATCAATGATCTTGTTGCTCACCTACCGCATGGAATTAAAGCGGCAATGTACGCCGATGACCTGGTTCTATGGAGCACAAATGAATATGCATCAGTGGCCACCAGATTGCTACAAAGAGCTGTAGATACATTTGCTGCATGGGCAAATAGATGGTGTGTCAGCATAAACACTGACAAGTGCAGCACCACCCTATTTACCCTCTCTCCAAAACAAAAGGCAGGGATCATCCAGATAAATGGAACACCCCTAAGAGAAGATAAAGAACCAACATACCTTGGAGTAACATTTGATGGCAAGCTGACATGGAGAAAGCACATCAACAAAGCAGTAGCAAAAGCCAGAAGGAAAATAGCCATCCTGAGAAAGCTAAGTGGAACCACATGGGGAGCCAGTACGAAAATACTTAGCAAAGTTTACCAACAGAGCATACGACCACACCTGGAATATGGGTCAACTGCGTGGTGTTCAGCATCAAATACCACACTACAAGAGCTGGACAAGGTGCAAAATCAAGCACTTAGAGTCACCACAGGAGGGATGAGATCAACCTCTATAGTGGAAATGGAGAAGATGGGGAGGACACAGGCACTGAGTGAGCGCAGAGATACGAAAACGCTAATACAAGCAGAAAAGTTCCTCAGCTTGCCAGGCCACCCTATGAAGAACAGATTTGAAAACCTAGCTATGGGGCGGTTGAAAAGAAGTAGTTTTATCCACCAGGCCAAACGACTCTGCAGAGAAACCACTGATCTGCCCACAGTTGGTATCCCCCTAACTATTCCAGAGCGAACTCCATGGAAAGATGAGCATAGACTATCGTTACAAATCCAGACAAAAGTGAGAGGAATATTTGACAAGGAAGAACAGAACAGTGTGCAGCGCAGAACAGCCACTCTCAGCTTCCTTGATGAAGAATACCCACAGGACCTCTGGATCCGAGTCTACACAGATGGGTCAGCACAAAATGCTGTTCGAAATGGAGGAGCGGGAGTGTACATAGAATACCCAAATAATACTAGGGACACAGCCAGAGTACCGACAGGAAAGTACTGCCATAACTATGATGCCGAAATTGAGGCAATCAAGATAGCAACAGAGAAATTACTAAATAACAGCAATGGTACACAACCTGTGGTGCTACTAACAGATGCAAAATCAGTACTCGAGGCGCTCCTCTCTGGGAAATTGCCAGTACTAAGGACACTACTTTCTGAACTTAGCAGTCAGCATAAAGTCACCATACAGTGGATACCATCCCACTGTGGAGTACCCGGAAACGACAGAGCTGATCAATTGGCTAAGGAAGGAGCCAAAGAGGAATAGCCTGATGTGCCCGTTACATACCACCAAAAGAAAAGAATGATCAAATCAGTCAGAAAGCCACCAAAACCTGCTCAAGATGACTACCACATTATGGACAGACCAGAACAAGTCATTATTCTGCGCCTCAGAACAGGACACAATAGATTACGCAACCACATGTATACAAAATTAAAGATTGGTGAAACAGCCATGTGCACATGTGGATTGGCGTCGCAGACAGCAGAGCACATACTCCAAGACTGCCCAAAATATAACATATCTAGGCAAACCTTCTGGCCTAGAGAGACGACAGTGGAAGATAACTCTATGGACCACTGTGTGAACTGAAAAAAACAGTTCAATTCATGCAAGAGACGACATTGCAGATATAGACATATTTCAAGCGAACGAAAGAAGAAGAAGAATCACAACAAATTCGTTTTCTACTAAATGAAAATGGATACTAGCACCTTGTTTTACATCAAAATCTGCCTGTGTAAATTTTAATTTACCGGAGCACTAAAAATTGCTGAAAAATAAGAGAACTGGAACAAATAACGCACTATCTATACCCAACCAACCTATTGGTTCACGGGTGTCAAAACCGTTCCATTGAACCGGCCTATCGATTCACGGCAGAGAATCAGTTAATAATTTTCGCATAAACTATTTTTTTTACATTGTCGCAGTTCATTCTTCTTCATACCAGTGGTAGACAAGGCTTAGAAAGTGTCATATAGTATTGTTTTGCTAGATGACCTCAATTTCTCGCATAAATTTTTGATACCAATTTTATGAGGCAAGATCATCCTAAGAGCTGAACTAGCTGTCAATCATTATCCACTGTGTGTGTAAACTAGTCCACTTATTATTATGTCACGATGGTGACTTCCATCTATCATGTGCCATGCTAAGCGTGGGCTGTCATGTTTTGCCATCTCACTCGATCACCAGAATCGTGGATCAGCTCTCCATTTCTGTCTTGACCATGCCACATGGCCAAGCCAATCAGGTATTTACTTCTTGGTCTTCCCTTGGTCTGTTCCCTTCGATCTTGCCAGTTGTCACCATGTTCTCCTATTCATTTCTTGTCATAACATCCCCAGAACATTTTGACTTTCTACGTCTAATGTCTCTAATCAGTTTACGACCTTCATTTGTTTCTTGAAGGACTTGTTCATTGGTTTTTCTGTCTGTCCATGGTATTCTTTGCATTTTCCTTAGAAACCACATTTCCACAGCCATCAGATGTTCTTCAGCTTGACTGCTCATTGTCCACACTTCACATCCATACAAAAGTACAGGTTCTATATAGCACTTGAACACTCTTTTTCTCGTTTCAGTTGATATCCTTCTATTGGTCTGTATGTTTTTCATCTTTCATCTTGCAAAAGGCTGCCTTCGCTATGGCAATTCTTGTTCTAATTTCTTCAAGGCATCTCCCATCAGATGTTATGACTGTTCCAAGATAACTGTACCGATTCACTTGTTTAAGAATATGCCCATTTATTTGTATATTACATTGTGGTATTTCCTTCTTCCCAGTGATGACCATAATCTGTGTCTTCTTACAATTCAATTCTAACCCTAGTTGTTCACTGTGTGCAACAACCGCGTCTACTTAATGTTGCAGGTTGTGTTCATTGTCTGCAATCAAGACTGTATCATGTGATGTGCATATCTAATGTTATTGATGCATCCCCCCCTCCCCCATTGTTGATTCCTTCCATATCTTATATATTTCTGAAAATATTTTCACTATACAGGGAAAACAGATCTGGAGACATTACACATCCCTGTCTCACACCTCTTTTAATAGGCTGATATTGACCTACTTCATTACCAATTCTTATGGCTGCTTGTTGTTTCCAATACATGTTTTTTACAAAACTAAGATCTTTTCCATCAATTTGTAGATCTTAAAGCATCCTTATCATGTCTACATGTCTCACTTTATCGAAAGCCTTTGTGTAGTCAATAAAGCAATGGTGTAGATCTTTGTTAACTTCTATAGAACGTTCAATTACTGTTCTCAGTATATACACAGAATTTACAGTACCCTTGCAAAAAAAAAACATTGTTCTTCTCTTATTTCAGGTTGTATTTTCCTCCTAACTCTTTGCATGATAATTCTTAGCAAAATCTTTGTGATGTGACTCATTATACTAATTGTTCGATGTTGATCACATTCCAAGGCTCCTGATTTCTTTGAAATTGCAATAAATACAGGGTTACATAATTTATGAGGTATATTTCCAGTATCATATATTGTATTCAGCAGTCTGATAACTTTATCAATTCTATATTCTTCTAAACCATTAATCATTTCTGTTGTGATGCTGTCTGAACCGGGGGTCTTGCCAGATTTTATATGGTCTTGAACACTGAACCTGATTGCATTCTGAACCTCCATCTTCAAAATTGATGATCCTTCATTATTATTTTGAATATTATATTGTTCTTCTCTGTTATCATCATAAAGGTTTTTCACAAAATCTGACCATACATGCAGAATCTGATCTTTTTCTATTATGATTTTTCCATCTTTTGTCTATAGGCAGCCTGCTGATGTACATGTTCTTTGATTAGTAAGCTCCTGAATTCTTTTGTGCATTAGTTTGGTATTTTTACTGTTGTGTTGTTTTTCAATTTCTATGTGGTTTTTCTTGAGCTATGCTTCTTTTGCCTCCTTATATAATATTCTGACTTTTCTGTGAATTTCTTTATATTTGGCAGGATTATTTTTGTTCTGTATTCTTGTTTCCATCCATTAGTAGTAAAACTTCTTCAGTCATCCATGTCTTACGACCCACTTTCTCTAATTTTGAAATAGTTTTTTCTGCAGCACAACTGGTTGAATTTTTCAACATTTCCCATTGATCATCCATATCTTGAAATAGGATCTCTAGATCAGACAATATATCAAATTTGTTCTTTACTTTTATGTTAAAATTATCTTGTATTTCTTTGTCAGTTTTCAATTTGCACAAATCATATTTAGGTTTTCCTGTTGCATACTTGACTTTCTTTAACTTTACCCTCAATGTGCCTGTAATTAATCTGTGATCACTGTAACAGTCTGCATTGGGGACTGTTTTTATGACTGTTAACGCATTTCAATACCTTCTGCTAATCAAGATGTACTCTATCAGGTTTTCAAACCTGCTGTCTGGACTCTTCCATAATCTTCCAGGATGCTGTTTAAACCCGGTGCTTCCTACTACCATTTCTTGTTCTTTTGCCCATTCTACAAGTCTGTATCCTCTTTCGTTTCACTCTCCCAAACCATGTTTGCCCACACTGCATCCATCGCCTTGATTTCCTACTTTTGCGTTGAAATCTCCCATTATAATATTTATTTCTGATTTTTTACAGTTCTTTAAAGCAGACTCGATGTCATTATAAAATTCCTCTATACTTTCTTCACTGCATTCACTTGTTGGAGCATATACTTGAATGGCATTTATTTTAAAAGGTCTTCCGTTTAATTTTAATTTTACTAATAGAACTCTGGTGACTTATCCAGATAAAATAAGTTATCTAGTACATTGCTAAAAATAGTACATGTATCTGGCTTGTAGTACTTCATGGCTCTGAAACATTGATTTGATTCTAATGCAAGAAAATGGGGGTTCAAACTTGCAGAAAAGTGCTAAGAATAGTGGATAGTGTGATGGCATGATCAGATGACTTTAACGCCGGTCTTTGGACTGATGTACTTGAGTCTTCTTCTTCTGCCTCTCATCTCCCAGTGTAACATCTGCCCTCAACCAACTCAAGCCAAGCTCTTTGTAGACTTGTTCCTGATTGGTTGGATTTTGCAGCTAAGGTCTTCTATGGGATGAGGTGGTCAGTCACGCCAACCCTCCTTAGTCGCCTCTTATGACATGCATGGTGGGCTACAGTGTTACTGTTCTTTCATTCCCTTATGAGCTAGACCAGGACATTATCGACAAGAACAATTATAGCAACAGAGATGGAGTGCCTATGAATGATGTTTAACAAGAAGAGACAGGATAGAAAAAATAATAAACAATCTAATATAATAAAGATGATATAATAAACAATCTAATATAATACCTCAACCCGATAACACCCTGGTCGATATGATGATGATTGCTAAACATTAAATTCTTACTCATGATTGATTAATTAATTAATTAACTACTTTCAGCTGATGACCTGCTTGATCCAGAAGTTGGTGTTTTGGATTTTAAAGTTATAGACCGCAACTGTGACTGCTGTGAAAGCTGGGTTTGCTTCTACCCCAACTTCCTGAAGATTCAGAACCACTTCTATTCGTTTGTGTCAGATCCCTTGTTTGATTTCATGATAACTGTCGCCATTGTTGTCAACACTTTCTTCATGTCACTGGACCATCACGGTCAGCCAGAACTGTTTACCGAATTGTTGGACATTTTGAATATTGTAAGGAGTTAATTTTATTTCATTATTTATAAAATGGTTTGCATTGGAAATGGATTGTTTGTTTTATGTAACAATAAGGTAAATGCTGGATAAGATACACATTGAGAAAACTTGAGAATAGTTTAGTTTAGTCGACGGATCAACATCATGGCACATGGATGTAACCCATAAGTGCTCCGTTCTACTCCAAACTCAAGCCTGAGTCTGGAGAATCTCAGCTCAGTGCACAAACTCTGTAGCACCGGCAAGGATCCTGAAATATGTTGGGTGGATTTTTAACTCAAAATTTTGCCCAGGCAGCGCCGTTAGGCTACTCTTTTTCGATTTCCAACCGCCAAGGGATTTTTTACATGTGCAACAATACACACGGGCGTCCGATCTCACTACCCAGAGACCAGGGGAAATTTTGTTACTAGAAGTCCATGTGAAAAAATCCAGACCCTTACCGGGGCTTGAAGCAGGGACCTCCAGCACTCGAGGCGGACACCATACCTCGAGACCACACAGCCCCCCTGAGAATAGTATAACTAGAAAGACCTTTGTCTGGAATCCACACGGTAAATGTCATAGAGAAATACAGAAAAACGCTCGGAGAAGAGACATAAGACAAATTAATCATATGAGGAGGACAGACGGAGCTGTAATGAGATAGCAAAAGATAGGACAGCTTGGAGTTAGTTGATCGAGGACCCATGCCACAATGTTTGATATATGGGGGGGGGGAGAGAAAGAAAAGATAAATGTACTCCCATGATAGATACTACAATTTTGGTGTCAAGGCTTCAAGTAAAGTAGCTCATAGAATTATGAAGTGAATTGATATCTGCTTTCCTCATCAGTTTTCCTTCCTAAATAAACCACTGTTACTCATTTTATGAAACTGAATCAGGAAGACATCCTCCTGAACTATGAACCAAGTCACTGTGCTGGTGAGCTACAATGTTATACAACTTCTCATGTGAAATGTGTCACGTTAATCACTTATGACGTATGGACATGAAGTTTTGTGGTATTACTTGTGAGGTAAAGATACACTGCCAAATTATGGTATAGCACTAAAAATAATAATTTTATTTACACTCAGATTGTTGAAGAGTAAACATTGAAACATTGCAAAAAATGTATTGCTTTGTCTTTTATGGAAACATTTCACAGATATATTGATTGGATTAGTAGGACATCAATCCTGGGACACATGCAGTAACAGCCTTTGTGTCTACTGTGTTCCTGAATGGAATGCTATGTATGTTTCGGTGATATGTCATGTCCTTTGTTCTTAGCCTTGGGTAACATATGTATCTCATGAACTACACAAAGCGACATGATCTATATTGAATTCAGAATCATTTGGATAAATGAGTTATTCCTTTCCCAGATGCTAACCAATCGGCACTGAATCTTCTTTGTTCCTCTTTTTTGTGAGGGAAGTGCGTTTTACCTGGTTATGCACCTCAGTGTTCAGTGTGTCAAACTTTGACGTGTATTTGCATAAGGTTTGCTTTGACATATTCCATCCTAGGTAACAGGCTTTATCTAATTGTTGGTAGGTTCTCTTACCTAACCATCAGCAACCTTACAGCCTACTGTTTACAATTTCCTGCTGCTCTAGGATTTTTACCATGCACATCTTGCTGTTTACACCCTTGTCCAGAAGCTGTGTTTCCACACTTATCAAAGAAGGCTAGGTTTCTGATCTCTCTACCCAAGAGATCAGAGGGGCGTGATATTATCAGGTACCAATGGTTCTTGACAAAATGCCCAGCCCTGTGCTGAGACTGAAACCTGTACCTTCTGTGCCTGAGATGGACACTGCAGCCTCTCAGATATGGCTCCTCATGGACTGTCAACCTAAAGACCTACATTGTGGCATGATCATCTTGTAATACCAACTCATGAGTAATATGATTAACTGATTTACCGCCATGCGCCACTTTATCGGCTGAATGGAACTCCCCATGACTGCCGTGCACCACTGTTTCGTCTGAATGTTGACAGTTCGTTATTTGTTTCATTTTGCTTATCTTCCGCAATTTTAAATGAAAATTTACACACAGAATAGATATGCCTTCGAAATTTATCAGACAAGACACGCGGAAGTTTTGTAAAAGTGGTTTAAGCATTGTGAAAGTGGTTTGTTTTTATTATTTTAATAATGACAATGCCCTATGGTTCTTGACTCGTCAATTTACACCAGATAATCATATTAAACAATTTTAAATTATAATTATTCTGTTTTAATGGAATTTGTGAAAGATTGCAAAACTGATAGCAGTAATGTGGTTATTCAGTTAAATTATTTAGCATTATGAAAAACAAACCTAATAGTGAAAGTTCGTCATCAAATGATGGCACATGTCGAATTATGCTTGCTCTAATGGGTCACACTTGTGCCCCTAAGTTTGCTTTGCTTATCACAAATAAACTGAGAAGTATTTAAATAATTAAATTAAAAAGAATAATACTTATAACATATTAGGGACGTTCATTTGAAACCCGTTCCAATGGCTTTATTACAAAAAGCATGAAAGAAACATTAATAAGTGTGGTAGAATTAACCAGAGCATTCATTTTGAATGAATTATGCACCATGGGTTGGTCAGAAGTCGCCGTAGGCATTCAGGCAAGCATCCCATTGCTTAGGTAGGCGGTGAATGCCGTCTGCAAAAAAGGATTGTGGTTGCTCACTGAACCAAGTGTTTACCGCGTTCATTACGTCTGCATGTGTGTAATCATTGCCCCTTGAGAGCTTTTTTTAGAGGTCAGAACAAATTAAAATCACATGGTGACAAATCAGGACTACTGGCTGGATATTGCAGAATTTCCCACATCTTCCTTGCTAATGCTTCCTGCACAATCTTTGTGATGAGCATTATCAAACAACAAAATCACACCGCAAGAAAGCATGCCGGGTCATTTATTCTTGTTGGCCTTTTGCAGCTTGTCTAGTGTTTGAAAGTAGTGGGTAGAGTTGATGTTGACACCGGGTTCTTTAAAGTCGGCCAACAATAGCCCTTCATGGTCAAAGAATGTGCTCAGCATAACCTTACCAGCAGAAACCTGTAACTTGAATTTTTTGGCTTTTGGTGATCCAGCATGCTTCCATTGCATGCTCTCTCTTTTACTGCTCAGCTCAAAGTGGTGACACCATGATTCATCGCCTGCCACTATGCGGAAGAGAAATGTATCACCTTCCACTCTGTAACTCAGCAAGTGGTTCAAACATCATCCCATGCGTTCCTCTTTTTGGTGTTCGGTCAACATCCGTGGTACCCACTGTGAACACACCTTCCGATATTGCAGTTTCTTACGAACAACCTTTTGAATTGTCCAAATTGACACATCAGATTCTTTTGTTAGCGAACGTATGCTTCGACAACGGTTCATCTGTACTGCTGCATCAATTTTGGCGATGGTTTTTTGTTGTTGTTGCAACAATATGCGCTTGACCCAGCCATCGAAGATCTGTCGTGAACTGACGTCCTTTCCGAAACATTCGTGCCCAGTCTGTCACTGTTGTCTTTGACACACATTTATTACCATACACTGCCTGCATTCTTCGATGAATGTCCACTCGTCGACATCCTTCAAATGAAAGAAACTGAATCACCGCTCTTTGAGCTTCTTTGGACGGATTTTGGATCAACCTGGCCATTTTCTCAACGGTCAGAAACAAAACCTATGGATCATGGGACAATACGCATGTGCTCTTATATTCATTAGTCAGTACTTATCACATGACTATGACATTATCATGTTCAACGTACGCAATTACGCGTGATGTGGCACGAACTGATTTCAAATGAACGCCCCTTATGGAAAATAGTGTATACATTGTAATGAGTACACATCTGCCTCGTGTGTTCCTGACATTTTCCGTTTTGTGTGAAAATGATGTGCTTCAAAATAGTATGTTTTAATTGTGTTTTGATGGTGTTAAGGAGCAGCTCTTGTGATATTGGTGAAGATAAGGGGTGCATGCATTTATCATTATTAAATAAATTTAATTGGATTATCATCAAAGATTGAGGAGTAGTGCCTTGGTGAGTGGAAATTTTAAATAATTGTCAGCCCTGTTTTCAAATTTTCTTTTACAAAATCTAACATTATTTTATGATATTTCTAACCTATAACAATAGTAGCAGTACTAACATGTTCCTTGTGCAATCCCCTTTAATTTGCTATATAGTACAATATAATTGTTACCATTTTCACCATCTTTAGATCATTACTGTGACACACCCCTACTTCCCATTTTCTGCCATCAATTTCAGTTTGATCCTACCCCACTTTTTTGTTTGGCAGTGAATCAGTTAACTAACATCCAATCATGAACAAGTCTGCAAAAAAAGAAAGAAAAAATGCTGGTTAGCTAAGATGGGGGGAAAAAAACTACTCCTTGAAAAAGTATGACATTGAGGGAAAGTTGTAAGGAGTCTCGGTCAACGACTTGCCTAAAAAACTCTTTAGAATTGACATCTGGAATGTTAGACCTATGTATGAATTGAGAAAGACAGCACATGTGGGAGGGGAAATTAAATATAAGATTAATCTCTTGGGAGTATGCAATACGTGTTGGAAAGGATTTATTAAAAAGCTTCTAAACACGGGTGAAACAGTGTTGTTTTGTGACCGGAAAGGAGGAAATACTCAAAGGAGTGGCCCTATAGCTATCTAAAGGGATAGAGAAAATGGGGTAATTAGTCTTCTTGTTCACATGAGATCCTGTGTACATTCTGCGCATATTAAAGATCCTTCTCCAGTTGGAAATCTTAATATTTAGACCATAATTTAACACTGCCCTGGTAATTTTCTTCAAGAATTAGTGAAGCTGCACACAGTACAATATTAGCATATTAATCTCATATGTGTATGTGGAAAAGAAAGGAAAAAGACCAAGGGAAAATTCATTCCTCAAGCTTAAGTTTATGAGCAGTCACAAAGGTACATTTACAATAGAATTCATGTACAGAAAACTCATACCAGTCTTCTGAAAAACCAGATATCATAAAACTATCTTGTATTACAGGTTTTTGCTGCAATTTTCACATTGGAGAGCATTTTCAAGATGGTTGGCTTAGGAAAGTACTACTTCATGGTTGGGTGGAATATATTTGATCTGATTACTGTTATTGTAAGTTTGGTGGACGTGTGTCTGAAAGATGTGGCAGGACTGAGTGTTCTGAGAATATTTCGTTTGGTAAGTTTGAGCAGTGTGTATAGTTATTATTTTATTTAGATATGACATCAACTCGCTGAAGATACAAAGTGTTCTTTGATGTATGGCTAACTCATCATTATGCAGAACATAGCTGTGATCGTGGTGTGATATATACATGTAAAAATATTTGATCATACTGTTTCAATGGTCCTAGTGTTGCCCAATGAGTGCTATTTTCATGATGACTATTCTCATATTGCACTGAGAATGAAAAGAGGAAATATATATATAGTTACATGGGCCTATTGCCCTCACCACCAGGTTTTGATGATGAACACAGACAAATAGGAAGAATTGTGCTCTTAGCACAGTGGTTCTCAACCAGTGAGGAATTCCCCCCCCCCCCTAGGGGGGGGGGAATTTTAGGGTTTCCATGGGGGAATGAAGACCATTTCAAGATCGTGTTAATACAAGAACCGATTACTTGGTATTGTTTTTCCCTTCATATTTTACAGTTATGCATGTCTCATCCTCCTGATTCTGTGTAGTCCTTGGACAAAGGCAGGCATCTCAGAGAACTTGTGTGCATAATTAAAAAAAAATACCTCAGCATATGGGAATAGAAAAGACTTTAAAAAGTCGCATAAAAGTCGACAGGGTCAACTTCATTGCACTGGGTTTTTATCCATATGGCTGAGTCTCTTTCCGCAGCGCGGAAAGCGTCACACAAAGCACGAACTCCATATCTCCAGTGATGACCCTTGGGAGTCTCAGAAAAAATGCACTCTTGAACCGAAGGACACGGCCCGGAATCGAACCCACAACCTTCAGAGCCTGAGTCAGACGGTGAATAGAAAGGAACAGGTCAGTAGGTCTGTTAGTTAAAGTAACATAATGTGGCAGTCAACTGCAGCATTTTGTTTACTGTTTGTTATTTCTTGGCAAGTTTATGTTGAGTAGTTTGCCATTGCTTTCCGAATGACCATCCCTCATACCTTTGTCTGGAAACCAGCACATGGTGGTTTGCTTCCAAATGGCCCACAGCTGTGTTGTGAACAGAGCCAGCCTGTGCCTAGGAAACATTTCTTCATGAGAAAAGCTACCCATGGAAATGTTTATCATGTGTAATTCTGTTATAGACACATTTGAATCCTAGTGCTGTGGAGTTTGTGCCCTGTGCTGAGATTCTCCTGGTGTGATCTATGGGAGGAGACTGGAGCACTGATGGAGATTTCTGTGTGTGATCTATGGGAAGGGACTGAAGCACTTATGGAGATTTCTGTATATGATCTATGGGAGGAGGACTGGGGCACTTATGGAGATATCTGTGTGTGATCTATGGGAGGAGACTGGAGCACTTCATGGGGATATCTGTGTGTGATCTATGGGAAGAGGACTGGGGCACTGATGGAGATATCTGTGTGTGATCTATGGGAAGAGGACTGGGGCACTGATGAAGATATCTGTGTGTGATCTTTGGGAGGAGACTGGGACATTGATGGAGATATCTGTGTGTGATCTATGGGAGGAGACTGGGGCATTGATGGAGATATCTGTGTGTGATCTATGGGAGGAGACTGGAGCACTTATGGAGATAGCTGTGTGTGATCTATGGGAGGAGACTGAGACACTTATGGAGATATCTGTGTGTGATCTATGGGAGGAGACTGAGACACTTATGGAGATATCTGTGTGTGATCTATGGGAGGAGACTGAGACACTTATGGAGATATCTGTGTGTGATCTATGGGAGGAGACTGGAGCACTTCATGGGGATATCTGTGTGTGATCTATGGGAAGAGGACTGGGGCACTGATGGAGATATCTGTGTGTGATCTTTGGGAGGAGACTGGGACATTGATGGAGATATCTGTGTGTGATCTATGGGAGGAGACTGGGGCATTGATGGAGATATCTGTGTGTGATCTATGGGAGGAGACTGGAGCACTTATGGAGATAGCTGTGTGTGATCTATGGGAGGAGACTGAGACACTTATGGAGATATCTGTGTGTGATCTATGGGAGGAGACTGAGACACTTATGGAGATATCTGTGTGTGATCTTTGGGAGGAGACTGAGACACTTATGGAGATATCTGTGTGTGATCTATGGGAGGAGGACTGGGGCATTGATGGAGATATCTGTGTGTGATCTATGGGAGGAGACTGAGACACTTATGGAGATATTTGTGTGTGATCTATGGGAGGAGACTGAGACACTTATGGAGATATCTGTGTGTGATCTATGGGAGGAGACTGGAGCACTTATGGAGATATCTGTGTGTGATCTATGGGAGGAGACTGGAGCACTTATGGAGATATCTGTGTGTGATATATGGTAGGAGACGAGCGCTTATGGAGATTTCTTTCTGTGATCTGTGGTAGGAGACTGGAGCGCTTATGGAGATTTCTGTGTGTGATCTGTGGTAGGAGACTGGAGCACTTATGGAGATATCTGTGTGTGATCTGTGGTAGGAGACTGGAGCGCTTATGGAGATTTCTGTGTGTGATCTATGGTAGGAGACTGGAGCACTTATGGAGATATCTGTGTGTGATCTATGGGAGGAGACTGGAGCACTTATGGAGATATCTGTGTGTGATCTGTGGTAGGAGACTGGAGCGCTTATGGAGATTTCTGTGTGTGATCTGTGGTAGGAGACTGGAGCACTTATGGAGATATCTCTGTGTGATCTGTGGTAGGAGACTGGAGCACTTATGGATATATATGTGTGTGATCTATGGGAGGAGACTGGAGCACTTATGGAGATATCTGTGTGTGATCTATGGGAGGAGACTGGGGCATTGATGGAGATATCTGTGTGTGATCTATGGGAGGAGACTGGGGCATTGATGGAGATATCTGTGTGTGATCTATGGGAGGAGACTGGGGCACTTATGGATATATCTGTGTGTGATCTTTGGGAGGAGACTGAGACACTTATGGAGATATCTGTGTGTGATCTATGGGAGGAGGACTGGGGCATTGATGGAGATATCTGTGTGTGATCTATGGGAGGAGACTGAGACACTTATGGAGATATTTGTGTGTGATCTATGGGAGGAGACTGAGACACTTATGGAGATATCTGTGTGTGATCTATGGGAGGAGACTGGGCACTTATGGAGATATCTGTGTCTAATCTATGGGAGGAGACTGGGGCATTGATGGAGATATATGTGTGTGATCTATGGGAGGAGACTTGGGCATTGATGGAGATATCTGTGTGTGATCTCTGCAAAGGGCCCCAAGCATTATGGAGATTTCTGTGTGTGATCTATGGGAGGAGACTGGGGCATTGATGGAGATATCTGTGTGTGATCTCTGCAAAGGGCCCCAAGCATTATGGAGATTTCTGTGTGTGATCTATGGGAGGAGACTGGGGCATTGATGGAGATATCTGTGTGTGATCTCTGCAAAGGGCCCCAAGCATTATGGAGATTTCTGTGTGTGATCTATGGGAGGAGACTGGGGCATTGATGGAGATATCTGTGTGTGATCTCTGCAAAGGGCCCCAAGCATTATGGAGATTTCTGTGTGTGATCTATGGGAGGAGACTGGGGCACTGATGGAGATATATGTGTGTGATCTCTGCAAAGGGCCCCAAGCATTATGGAGATTTCTGTGTGTGATCTATGGGAGGAGACTGGAGCACTGATGGAGATTTATGTGTGTGATCTATGGGAGGAGACTGGAGCACTGATGAAGATTTATGTGTGTGATCTTTGGGAGAAGACTAGAGCACTGATGGAGATTTATGTGTGTGATCTATGGGAGGAGACTGGAGCACTGATGGAGATTTATGTGTGTGATCTTTGGGAGAAGACTGGGGCATTGATGGAGATATCTGTGTGTGATCTCTGCAAAGGGCCCCAAGCATTATGGAGATTTCTGTGTGTGATCTATGGGAGGAGACTGGGGCATTGATGGAGATATCTGTTTGTGATCTATGGGAGGAGACTGGGGCACTGATGGAGATATCTGTGTGTGATCTATGGGAGGAGACTGGGGCACTGATGGAGTTATCTGTGTGTGATCTCTGCAAAGGCCCCAAGCATTATGGAGATTTCTGTGTGTGATCTATGGGAGGAGACTGGGGCATTGATGGAGATATCTGTGTGTGATCTATGGGAGGAGACTGGAGCACTTATGAAGATTTCTGTGTGCAGTGAATTTGATCCTTTACAAACCAAAGCCAAGTCCCAAAAGATGTTACATTATGTGCCTGAGGGAAAGATGGGGGGGGGGGGGGGGGGGGTGTGTGTGTAATAACGACTAGGAAAAATCATGAGTGCATTAGTTCAGTAAGGCTAGATATAGACAGACACTATTTTACTGTATGTACAACATGAGAAGACTTCACATAGAACCGGTTTAGTGATACGGCTGTGAATCCTGAACAGCTAGTAAACAAGCATTAACATCCTGAGAAGATTCAGAGATGTGGTTTTATAGAAGAACGCTGAACATTCCTTGGACAGCCAAAATTAATATTCTAAATGTTTTGAAAGAGGCTAAGACACAAACGCAGCTTATTGCACATGTCAGAAATAAGGCAGTCATCATTTTTTATCACATTATGAGAAGACTAAAACTAGAACATATTGCAACAACTGGAAATATTTGTAGAAAGAGAGGTAGAGGAAGACAGTGAGAGAAAATACTTGACAGTTTTGTGTCATGGTATGAAAGGGTCTCAGCACACTAACTGACACATGCTTTTGGAGATCACAAAATGTGGATGATGATTTCAAGCAATATACTGAAGTGGCCACTGGCCAAGACTCCATATTTTTTTAGTATGCTCTGTAATGGAAAGTAAAGGATTCCTTTTTACACACCATGAGGCAGTTTGGGCATATGTTTCTAGCCCAGTATGTTTATAACACATCTGCACTCTACGTGTGTTGTCAGTATAATGCTGTCCACCTTCCCAAGTACTTCCTGTCTTGGTATCAATTTTTTGTGGGTCAGCCTTGGAGCCCAGGTCAGTTTTAAAAATCTGCCCCAATGCGAATTCAAACCCATGACCATCAGGTTGGCAGGCAAGAATCATTTAACTTGGCAGCCCAGGCCAGATTTTTGTAATCTGCAGATTCAAACACATGACCATTGAGCCAGTAGATAAGAGTCTTAGCCACGGCTATCAAACATTCAGTTTAAGTTTGAAATTGAAAAGTGTGGGCCAAAAAGGCCTCTGCACATGTTACAATTTAAAATTTGTAAATCTACGCTCAAAAAATATTTGTAACATGTGAGATTCTGGTACATTTACATTTGTCCCATCGTTGGTGCTACAGGGAACATGTCCTGTGTTGAGATTCTCCATTTGTGATCTGTGGGAAAGACTGAAGTGCTTTTGGAAACTTCTGAGTGTGCTATGAAGATGGTCCTGTACATAAAACCAAACCAAGTTTTGACATTCAGTCTTGAAAGAGTTAACATATAACCTGTTAATTTATCATCATCATCCAGTGGCTTCTCCTCCACCATGAGAGTCTTTCGACATCATTTCTCTGAATGCTATAGCTTTCTAGGCATCTGTCAAGTAGGTAGTCTCCATTGCTTTCCTAACAAATAGACTATCATGGTCCAGAGAGAATGCGGCAGCAGGGGGTGGTCAGAGGATCTGGTCGACAGTCATCACTCAGAGATAAAGCAAGGCGGACATATAATCAGATTGTAACGGGCACCATTAGTATTGGAACTCTCCACTGGCTGTTGAAGATGATGACTGAGCACTTATGGAAATGCCATGATTATAATGATGTCAGTTCTTGACTCAGTTCAATTCAATTCATTGCTTTCCTTCTTAGCAGTGATTATACTGGTCGGTGACCATAGCCATTGCCTCTATAAAGAGATCCTCTGCCTACTTTATGAATTTAAGACCACAACCAACAACTACCTGTCAACGACTCTCAAGCTGACTCTGCCACTTGCTTTCATGGTTTATGTTATAGTTTGTTTGAGGAGGGTTGGTCAAGTCTTAGTCAGATATGACTGAGCTACCATATGACAGTGGACAGTACTACCTGCTTTCTGTTAGTGCCGAATGTTGAACGGCGCTCACCAAACTTGACACATCACATTGTGCTAATAGCTTTGGGTGGAGGAGCACAATTGGGAGAGTACAAGCAACCTAAAGACTCTGTCATGACAGGGCAGACCAGGCCCTAAGCCTTGGTTGGCAACTGGTCTAGGATCGAAGCTCTGACAGACAAACAGTTAGAGCATTCAAAACAATGTTTTCCCGTAGTGAATTTGAATAACAAAGATACAAACAATAGGTTGCACAAATTATTGCCTCGCATATTACGCTGCATCTCGTCAGGTACATACTGCGAAAATCACACAACATAAACTTAAGCCATTTTGTCATTTACTGCCAATATAGTACCTTACGGTGTATGGCAGGGGGGTCTTGAGCCTGAGGAATTAAGGCCGCCAGGCTAGTGCAGTCGTCATGAACTGCAGGTTAGAGTTTTCTTTTTGCCCCCGACAGAAAAAACTCCACACCTTACCAAGCATTCGAACCCAGGTCTCCCAAAGGAGAATCCAGTATTCTAGCCACTTGGCCAGCTGCTCTTCATAACTATACTAAAGTAATTTAAAAAACTAAAGTTATTAGATAAATCCTTCAAGCTGAAGTATACAGCATAAATATTCACACAGTAATTTCAATTGTCTACCGTGGTAATTTTAAACTGACTATCATGTCTTTCTGTTTGCACAAAATTGGCTTCTGTAAATTAATGGCGATCGCTTATAGTTAGAGCACTGCTTTACTGATCCGGCAGCTTCTGCAGCTTGTCTTGTTCCAGATGTATTGATGTTACCTTTCCTCTGGAATAAACTAGGCAGGCCGAGAAAGGGATCGTGCTGCACATGTAACACATGGTCTCTGGAGTAAACTAGGCATGTTGAGAAAGGGATCATGCTGCACGGGTAACAGATGGTCTCTGGAGTAAACTAGGCATGTTGAGAAAGGGATCATGCTGCACATGTAACACATGGTCTCTGGAGTAAACTAGGCATGTTGAGAAAGGGATCATGCTGCACATGTAACACATGGTCTCTGGAGTAAACTAGGCATGTTGAGAAAGGGATCATGCTGCACGGGTAACACATGGTCTCTGGAGTAAACTAGGCATGTTGAGAAAGGGATCATGCTGCACGGGTAACACATGGTCTCTGGAGTAAACTAGGCATGTTGAGAAAGGGATCATGCTGCACATGTAACACATGGTCTCTGGAGTAAACTAGGCATGTTGAGAAAGGGATCATGCTGCACATGTAACACATGGTCTCTGGAGTAAACTAGGCATGTTGAGAAAGGGATCATGCTGCACATGTAACACATGGTCTCTGGAGTAAACTAGGCATGTTGAGAAAGGGATCATGCTGCACGGGTAACACATGGTCTCTGGAGTAAACTAGGCATGTTGAGAAAGGGATCATGCTGCACATGTAACACATGGTCTCTGGAGTAAACTAGGCATGTTGAGAAAGGGATCATGCTGCACATGTAACACATGGTCTCTGGAGTAAACTAGGCATGTTGAGAAAGGGATCATGCTGCACATGTAACACATGGTCTCTTGAGTAAACTAGGCATGTTGAGAAAGGGATCATGCTGCACATGTAACACATGGTCTCTGGAGTAAACTAGGCATGTTGAGAAAGGGATCATGCTGCACGGGTAACACATGGTCTCTGGAGTAAACTAGGCATGTTGAGAAAGGGATCATGCTGCACATGTAACACATGGTCTCTGGAGTAAACTAGGCATGTTGAGAAAGGGATCATGCTGCACATGTAACACATGGTCTCTGGAGTAAACTAGGCATGTTGAGAAAGGGATCATGCTGCACATGTAACACATGGTCTCTGGAGTAAACTAGGCATGTTGAGAAAGGGATCGTGCTGCACATGTAACACGTGGTCTCTGGAGTAAACTAGGCATGTTGAGAAAGGGATCCTGCTGCACATGTAACACATGGTCTCTGGAGTAAACTAGGCATGTTGAGAAAGGGATCATGCTGCACATGTAACACATGGTCTCTGGAGTAAACTAGGCATGTTGAGAAAGGGATCATGCTGCACGGGTAACACATGGTCTCTGGAGTAAACTAGGCATGTTGAGAAAGGGATCATGCTGCACGGGTAACACATGGTCTCTGGAGTAAACTAGGCATGTTGAGAAAGGGATCATGCTGCACATGTAACACATGGTCTCTGGAGTAAACTAGGCATGTTGAGAAAGGGATCATGCTGCACATGTAACACATGGTCTCTGGAGTAAACTAGGCATGTTGAGAAAGGGATCATGCTGCACGGGTAACACATGGTCTCTGGAGTAAACTAGGCATGTTGAGAAAGGGATCATGCTGCACATGTAACACATGGTCTCTGGAGTAAACTAGACATGTTGAGAAAGGGATCATGCTGCACATGTAACACATGGTCTCTGGAGTAAACTAGGCATGTTGAGAAAGGGATCATGCTGCACATGTAACACATGGTCTCTGGAGTAAACTAGGCATGTTGAGAAAGGGATCATGCTGCACATGTAACACATGGTCTCTGGAGTAAACTAGGCATGTTGAGAAAGGGATCATGCTGCACGGGTAACACATGGTCTCTGGAGTAAACTAGGCATGTTGAGAAAGGGATCATGCTGCACATGTAACACATGGTCTCTGGAGTAAACTAGGCATGTTGAGAAAGGGATCATGCTGCACATGTAACACATGGTCTCTGGAGTAAACTAGGCATGTTGAGAAAGGGATCATGCTGCACATGTAACACATGGTCTCTTGAGTAAACTAGGCATGTTGAGAAAGGGATCATGCTGCACATGTAACACATGGTCTCTACAAATTAGCCAAGACTTTGTGCCATGGAGAGGTTATTATGCCTTTTGTTGAAGCACAATTTAATCAACTATCAGCTGTTAAAATAGCAAGGTGCCAGTAAAGTTCAGGGAGGGGAGGATGCTAGTACTCCACCTTGTTTAAGGGCAATAGGCCAGCAGAGGTAAGGATTCACCTTACTTCTCCTTTGATAGGAGATACCCCCTATTCCACTATCCATTAATTTATGCTTGCAAATAATCTTAACTGTTTGATTTGTTATTTCATTTCTCCAAGTTTCGAGTTTTAAAACTGGCCCAGTCCTGGCCTACTATGAGACTGCTTGTCACCATCATTCTCAGCACACTTGGGGCGCTTGGTAATTTGTGTGTTATCCTTTGCATTATCATCTACATCTTCGCAGTTATTGGTCTGAATCTATTCCGAGATAGTCACACAAGAGATGTAACAGTTCAAGAACGGTATGATAGCTTTTATGTATCATTTTTCTTTCCATTGGCTGTAATATTTTTAAAAAAGTGTTTATTAATTGTTTATTCAATTGTCAGACATTGACGACATGTAAAGATACGAGACACTTTAAAAAAAACCATACTGGAGGGAAAAATCTATATTAGACTAGAAGGAAGTAGACAATAATACAAATGGGAAGATACAATTAGATACTTGCCCACCAGCAAGAAATGGACACACTGCAGTCTGTCAAAATATACAAACCCAGAAGGTATTGGAGATCCATTGCAGCCAACATTCATTGTGGAGGTGGCACTTAATTGATTCTTTGATTGGGAAGGGAAGGGAAGGGGGGGAGTCCAGTTATGCAGCCCCATAGATGGCCAAAGCAAACTGAAAGGAGGAGAAGGGGAGGGGCATGCAGGTGAAGCAACAGTGATATCTTGAAAAATTAAATGGGTGGAAATGCAGGGATTGCGGGGAAATGTGAGCAATTAGAAATGATGGGAAACAATTTAGACTATACTAACCTGGGCAGCTGAAATGGAGAATGTGGGAGAGACCAAAATGTGGACGGTTGAAACCATGGGGAACAATCAGGAAATAAAATGTACACAGGAGTTGTATATCTGTGTATATCTTTTATATCTGTGTATGCAGTCTGATTGCTGACAAATCATACGCTCATAAATGAATTGTCTGCTTACTCTCTTCCACTTCTCCATGTACAGCCTAAGTGCCAACAAATCTTTCACCATCTATGAGTTGTCTGCTTACTCAAAGCTCCACTTCTCCATTTGCAGCCTAAATGCCCACAAATATTTCACCTTCTGTGAATTCTCTACATACCAAAAGCTCCACTTCTCCATGTGCAGCCTAAATGTCCACAAATATTTCACCTTCTGTGAGTTCTGTACTTACTCAAAGCTCACCTTCTCCATGTGCAGCCTTAATGTCCACAAATATTTCACCTTCTGTGAGTTTTGTACTTACTCAAAGCTCACCTTCTCCATGTGCAGCCTGAATACCCACAAATATTTCACGTTCTGTGAGTTCTCTACTTACTCAAAGCTCCACTTCTCCATGTGCAGCCTAAATGTCCACAACTATTTCACCTTCTATGAGTTCTCTACTTACTCAAAGCTCCACTTCTCCATGTGCAGCCTAAATGTCCACAAATATTTCACCTTCTATGAGTTCTCTACTTACTCAGAGCTCTTCCACTTCTCCATGTGCAGCCTAAATGTCCACAAATATTTCACCTTCTATGAGTTCTCAACTTACTCAAAGCTCCACTTCTCCATGTGCAGCCTAAATGCCCACAAATCTTTCACCTTCTATAAGTTCTGTACTTACTCAAAGCTCTACTTCTCCATGTGCAGCCTAAATGCCCACAAATATTTCACCTTCTATAAGTTCTGTACTTACTCAAAGCTCACCTTCTCCATGTGCAGCCTAAATGTCCACAAATATTTCACCTTCTGTGAGTTCTGTACTTACTCAAAGCTCACCTTCTCCATGTGCAGCCTAAATGTCCACAAATATTTCACCTTCTGTGAGTTCTCAACTTACTCAAAGCTCCACTTCTCCATGTGCAGCCTAAATGCCCACAAATATTTCACCTTCTATAAGTTCTGTACTTACTCAAAGCTCACCTTCTCCATGTGCAGCCTAAATGCCCACAAATATTTCACCTTCTATAAGTTCTGTACTTACTCAAAGCTCCACTTCTCCATGTGCAGCCTAAATGCCCACAAATATTTCACCTTCTATAAGTTCTGTACTTACTCAAAGCTCACCTTCTCCATGTGCAGCCTAAATGTCCACAAATATTTCACCTTCTATGAGTTCTCTACTTACTCAGAGCTCTTCCACTTCTCCATGTGCAGCCTAAATGTCCACAAATATTTCACCTTCTATGAGTTCTCTACTTACTCAAAGCTCCACTTCTCCATGTGCAGCCTTAATGTCCACAAATATTTCACCTTCTGTGAGTTCTCTAAGTGAAACACAACTTGTATTTAGGAAAAACGAAGCATGCACAGATGCCATTTTTGCTCTTAGACAACTTATAGAAAAATCAATCACATTCAAGGAAACACTCTACTTAGCCTTTGTTGACCAAGAAAAGGCATTTGATAGAGTAGATAAAAACAAGCTGTGGGAAATCCTTGAACAATATGGAGTGAGTACACATCTAACAAACCTATGTAGAAGCTTATACAACAACAGTGAATGCATAGTGAGAGCAACTGGAGGATACTCAGAACCCTTCACCATAAGATCCGTGGTACGACAAGGCTGTGTCTTGTCCCCTCTCTTGTTCATAACATATATATACAACATATGTAAAGAAACCAGCCAAACAGAGACCGCAAGAACACCTCATGACGAGAAAGAATAAGAACCATCTGCAAATTACACCATTAGAGAACCCTGTTTGCGGATGACCAAGACTAATAGCAAAATCAGAAGCTGAATTACAAGACCACATGAATAGTCTAAACGAAATGTGTAGGGAACATAACTTGAAAATTAGCACAAGTAAAACAGAGGTAATTACTATAACTAAAGAAGAAAAAAAAAACAATTCACCTAATTGAACATCCCCTGAAACAAGTAAAGAGTTTCAAGTACCTAGGAAGTATAATATCATCAAATGGCAAATAAGAAGACGAGATTGAAAATAGATGCAATAAGGCAAACCAACTCATTGGACAACTGGTACCAATACCAAATAACAAACATGTATCAATAGTTACTAAGAAAGCACTATACAACACAATCTTCCTACCAACTCTATGCTACCAATGCCAAACCTGGACAATGACACAAAAAGAGAAAAGAAAAATCACAGCAAAAGAAATGAGATTCCTGAGAAGAATACTCAATGTATCAAAAAGAGATAACATCGGAAATGAAGAAGTCAGGATTAAAGTGGGGGTTATAGCAGCGCTAGATTTTATTAGAAGGCAGCAAGTCAAATGGTTTGGCCATGCAAGTAGGTTACCAACTAACAGTATACCACAACAAGCATAGATGTACAGACCAGATGGAAGAAGAGGAAGAGGCCGACCACGTAAACTATCCATCCATCCATCATGTGCCATGCCGGTAAGCGTGGACGGTCATGTTCTGCCATCTCACCCGATCACCAGAGTCGTGGATCAGCTCCGTGTTTCTGTCTCGACTATGCCACAAGGCCAAGCCATCCAGGTACTTGCTTCTAGGTCTTCCCCTAGGTCTGTTCCCCTCGATCTTACCAGTTGTCACCAAATTCTCCAATCCATTTCTTCTCATAACATGTCCAAAAAATTTTGACTGTCTACGTCTAATTTCTCTAATCAATTTACGATCTTCATTTGTTTCTTGAAGGACTTGTTCATTGGTCTTTCTGGCTGTCCATGGTATTCTTTGCATTTTCCTCAGAAACCACATCTCTACAGCCATCAGATGTTTTTCAGCCTGACTGCTCATTGTCCACGCTTCACATCCATACAAAAGTACAGGCTCAATGTAGCATCTCAACACTCTCTTTCTCGTTTCAATTGACATCTTTTTATTGGTCAATATGTTTTTCATCTTGCTAAAGGCTACTTTTGCCATGGCGATTCTTGTTCTAATCTCTTCAAGGCATCTCCCATCAGATGTTATTACTGTTCCGAGATAATTGTACCTGCTCACTTGTTGAAGAATATTCCCATTTACTTGTATATTACATTGTGGTATTTCATCCTTCCTAGTGACGACCATAATCTGTGTCTTTTTACAATTTAATTCTAACCCTAGTTGTTCACTGTGTGTCACAATCGCATCTACTAAATTTTGCAGGTCCTGTTCATTGTCTGCAATCAAGACTGTATCATCTGCATATCTAATGTTATTGATGCATCGTCCCCCAATGTTGATTCCTTCCATATCTTCAATATTTCTGAAAATACTTTCACTGTACAGGGAAAACAGATCTGGAGACATTACACATCCCTGTCTCACACCCCTTTTAATAGGCTGATATTGGCTTACTTCATTATCAACTCTTATGGCAGCTTGTTGTTTCCAATATATGTTTTTTACAAGTCTAAGATCTTTTCCATCAATTTGTAGATCTTCAAGCATCCTTATCATGTTGACATGTCTCACTTTATCAAAAGCCTTTGTGTAGTCAATAAAGCAAAGGTGTAGATCTTTGTTTACTTCTATAGAACGTTCGATTATGTTTCTCAGTATATACACAGCATTTACTGTACCCTTGCCTTCCACAAACCCACATTGTTCTTCTCCTATTTCAGGTTGTATTTTCCTCCTAACTCTTTGCATGATAATTCTTAGCAAAATCTTCGTGATGTGACTCATTATACTAATTGTTCGATGTTGATCACATTCCAAGGCTCCTGATTTCTTTGGGATTGCAATAAATACAGAATTACATAACTCCTGAGGTATATTTCCAGTATCATATATTGTATTAAGCAGACTGGTAACTTGATCTATTCCATATTCTTCTAAAGCATTAATCATTTCTGTTGTGACGCTGTCTGAACCGGGGGTCTTGCCAGATTTCATATGGTTAAGAGCATTCTGAACCTCCATCTTCAAAATTGCTGGTCCTTCATTATTATTTTGAACATCATACTGTTCGTCTCTGTTGTCGTCATACAGGTTTTTCACGTAATCTGACCATTCATGTAATATCTGATATTTTTCTATTATGACTCTTCCATCTTTTGTCTTTAGGCAGCCTGCTGATGTACGTGTTCTTTGATTAGTAAGCTCCTGAATTCTTTTGTGCATTAGGTTCGCATTGTTACTGTTGTGTTGTTTTTCAATTTCTCTGCAATTTTTCTCAAGCCATGTTTCTTTTGCCTCCTTACATAAGGTTCTCACTTTTCTGTGAATTTCTTCATATTTGGCAGGATTATTTTTGTTCTGTCTTCTTGTTTCCATTAGTTGTAAAATTTCTTCAGTCATCCATGTCTTACGGCCCACTTTCTTTACTTTTGGAATAGTTTTTTCTGCTGCGCAACTGATTGAATTCTTCATCGTTTCCCATTGATCATCTACATCTTGAAACAGGATCTCTAGATCAGACAATATATCAAATTTGTTCTTTACTTCTATGTTAAAATTATCTTGTATTTCTTTGTCAGTTTTCAATTTGCACCAGTCATATTTAGGGTTTCCTGCTGTATACTTGACTTTCTTTAACTTTACCCTCAATGTGCCTGTAATTAATCTGTGATCACTGTAACAGTCTGCATTTGGAACTGTTTTTACGACTGTTAACGCATTTCGAAACCTTTTGCTAATCAGGATGTAATCTATCTGGTTTTTAATCCTGCTGTCTGGACTCCTCCATGTCCATAATCTTCTAGGATGCTGTTTAAACCAGGTGTTTCCTACAACCATTTCTTGTTCTTTTGCCCATTCTACAAGTCTGTATCCTCTTTCATTTCTCTCTCCCAAACCATGGTTGCCTACACTGCATCCATCGCCTTGCTGTCCTATTTTTGCGTTGAAATCACCCATTATGATATTTATTTCTGATTTTTTGCAGTTCTTCAAAGCAGACTCCACGTCATTATAAAATTCCTCTATGCTTTCTTCACTGCTTTCACTTGTTGGGGCATATACTTGAATGACATTTATTTTAAAAGGTCTTCCGTTTAATTTTACTAATAGGACTCTGTCTGACACAGCATGATATCCTTTGACAGAATTTGATGTTTGCTTATCTAATATAATGGCTACACCTCTTTGCTGTTCTTTTCCCCCAGAGTAAATAATCTTACAATCCTCTCCTGTCCTTATCCCTGCTCCTTTCCATCTCGTTTCCGATATTCCTAATATGTTAATCTTCTCTCTCTTCATTTCTTTTTTGATGTTTTCTAACTTTCCATCTGCATTCATTGTTCTAACGTTCCAAGTTCCTACTTTCAATGATATTAATCTGTTGCACCTAGTAGCCTGTTGACGGTCTGGAGTCACCTGGTGCGCATGACTATCCCTACCGGGCGAGGTTGCTCCTATGGAGCACCCATTTACGCCGTTTCTCTGATTATCGATGATTTCACACAACATGATTTTCTTGGCATGTGTAAAGAAGGTAGTTTGCCATTGCTTTCCTTCCTAGCAGTGACCATACTGGTCAGTGACCGTAGCCATTGTCTCCTCAAAAAAGAGATCCTCTGCCTACCGTCGTGAAGGTGGAGACCATAACCTACACTATCTGTTGGCTGCTCTCCATCTTCATCCACCACCTGCACCCATGGCTTCACGTAACCCTGATCGGGGGGCTAAACGGGTACTCCACCTTGCCCAAGGGTGTCCCGTAGGCTAGCGGAGGGAAGGAGGCGCCTTACTTCTCCTTTGATAGGGGATACCCCTACCCCGTAACTACGTAAACTATGGATGCAGGGAATAACAGAGTCCAGGGGAATATCAATACATGAAGCCCACAAGTGGGCACTCTCCCACTGTTTATACTTCACCTCAACACCGCAAGGTACAAGAGGAACATGATGAGATGAGATGAGTTCTTTACTTACTCAAAGCTCTACTTCTCCATGTGCAGCCTAAATGCCCTTAATTCTTTCACATTCTATGAGTTGTCTGCTTGCTCAAAGCTCTTCCTCTTCTCCATGTGCAGCCTGATTGCTCACAAATTGTCCACTCTTCAATGAGTTGTCTACTAGCTCAAAGCTCCTCCACTTCCCTATGTACAGCCTAAGTGCTAACTAATCACCCTTCAGGGAGTTATCTGCTAGCCAAAAGCTTTTCCCTTTCTTCATGAGTTGATTTCAACCTTCATCACATTCTGCATATTTTTCCTTTGTAAATGACATTAAGACTAATACTAAAAATGTTGTTTTTATTTGTGTCTACATTATGTAATTTCTTTCTATTCTGCTGCCATTTAGGTGGGGTTTTTCAGATTTTTACCACTCAATGCTAATGATCTTTCGAGTTCTTTGTGGAGAATGGATTGAACCTTTGTACGATTGTATGACACACAAAAGTGAAACATGCCTTTTCATCTACCTGCCAGCCCTAGTCTTCGGCAATTTTATTGTAAGTACTGAGATATTAAAGAACGTTGACATGACTTACTCCTTTCTGTTTATGTTAATTTCAGAAGGAGAATATTAACACAGGAATAAGTATTCACCAGCATAATCATTGGGAGCTGAGGTAGTGCACTGGCTGGCATGATGGCCTGCTGATCCAGTTGTCATGTGTTTGAATCCCTTCAAGGCAAGAATTTTTGTTTTTCATTGACCTGGGCTACCAGTTTGGCGCAGCCTAAAATGGATACCAGGAAATTTTCTAGGAAGTAAAAGCAGTTGCCATGATGCTGATCACATGACCTGCCAAATGCTGATTGGCTTTCCAATATTGGCCTAGCACCTATTAAGCCTCATGACATGGAACAAGGTCCGGCTTTCCAATATTGGCCTAGCACCCAGTAAGCCTCATGACATGGAACAAGGTCCGGCTTTCCAATATTGGCCTAGCATCCAGTAAGCCTCATGACATGGAACAAGGTCCGGCTTTCCAATATTGGCCTAGCACCCAGTAAGCCTCATGACATGGAACAAGGTCCGGCTTTCCAATATTGAATATTGAGCACAACCCACTACTGGCAACACTGATCGTATTCTGGTATGAACCTAAGGCCCATCCACGTCAATATGGAAGCACTATACTCGAGTTTTGCTCTCGTTTGAGCTCGTCAGTAGTGCATATCCTATGACCGGATCCGGAAACAAGCCCCGGATCACTGGCCTATGAAGCGGGTGTGTAACCACGCTGCACACACTGGACACGTCCAAATTATCATAACAGAATATTACAACGTCACCCTTCGTAGGCTATAGCTCAAGATTGCCTGATCGCCACGACTGACATCCGTCAATCGATGTGGACCCGAACGATCAGGACTTCTCACTGGCAAGGCACACCAGGCCGCCTAAATCCAGTGAGCAATAATCAAATTGATTATTTGGTTGTTTAGGGATTTGAAATTTAAATATTGAGCACAACCCACTACTGGCAACGCTGATCGTATTCTGATATGAACCTAAGGCCCATCCACGTCAATATGGAAGCACTATACTTGAGTTTCGCTCTCGTTTGAGCTCGTCAGTAGTACATATCCTATGACCGGATCCGGAAACAAGCCCCGGATCACTGGCGTGTGAAGCGGGTGTGTAACCACGCGGCACACACTGGACACGGCCAAATTATCATAACAGAATATTACAACGTCACCCATCGTAGGCTATAGCTCAAGATTGCCCGATCGCCACAACTGACATCTGTCAATCGATGTGGACCTGAACAATCAGGACTTCTCACTGGCAAGGTACACCAGGCCGCCTAAATCCAGTGAGCAATAATCAAATTGATTATTTGGTTGTTTCGGGAGTTGAAATTTAAATATTGAGCACAACCCACTACTGGCAATGCTGATCGTATTCTGGCATGAACCTAAGGCCCATCCATGTCAATATGGAAGCACTATACTCGGGTTTCGCTCTTTTTTGAGCTCGTCAGTAGTGCATATCCTATGACCGGATCCGGAAACAAGCCCCAGATCACTGGCGTGTGAAGCGGGTGTGTAACCACGTGGCACACACTGGACACGGCCAAATTATCATAACAGAATATTACAACATCACCCATCATAGGCTATAGCTCAAGATTGCCCGATCGCCACAACTGACATCCGTCAATCGATGTGGACCTGAACAATCAGGACTTCTCACTGGCAAGGTACACCAGGCCGCCTAAATCCAGTGATAGTTAGTTAGTTAGTCGACAGATCATCCTCGTTGCACATCGAACCATTCAGTCCATAAGTGCTCGGATCCCCTCCTCAGCAAATCCTGCAGCGTGTAGCGGCTAACGACGCCAGTTCTGTGTTGGTTTATCAATCTTCTTTGGCTTCCTGCGTAGTGTTCTTGTTTGGCCACCCCTCTTTTAATTTGCTGCTCTCGAAGTCTGGCCATTGTTGTAGATTCACAATCATCACTTGGTTCTCGCAAAAGTCTCACTTCACGTAGAGCATTCAGAATGTCAGCCTGGTCCATGGCGCGTCCGCCCTCCACAGTAGCCTCACCTGCGAGCTTGTCAGCCCGCTCATTTCCTTGTACTCCCGCATGCCCTGGCACGAAGATGAAACTAATCTTTGCCAGCCGAGACCGCTTCAGAGGCAGCAACCATTCTCTTCGGATCGACCCCTCCTCTATCCTCTTGATCATGTTCATTGAGTCGCTAAGGAAACAAGCCCTAGTGAATGTCTGTGTCTCGAGCCATGTTATTGCTTTACTTACTGCCATGACTTCCATGGTCAGGCTACTTGTGGTTATAGTGAAAGCACCAGAGTCCTCCTTCACAATTCTCCCTCCGGCCCGAGCTGTAAAGGCCCATGAGCTTCTCACATGTCGGACGACCGACCCATCTGTGTAGATGACCGCGTCACCGTCTAGCGAATTCTCGAAAATCAACGCTTGTACTTCAGCCTCAACAGCAGCCGGATTTTCCTGTCTGCATTTTCTATCTAGTTGGATGCAAACTGAAAAGGATGTGCAGAAGTCTGTTGGCACTTGCACCCACTCCTCGCCAGGTTAAAATCCAGTGAGCAATAAAAAATTGATTATTTGGTTGTTTTGGGATTTGAAATTTAAATATTGAGCACAACCCACTACTGGCAAGGCTGATCGTATTCTGGTATGAACCTAAGGCCCATCCATGTCAATATGGAAGCACTATACTCGAGTTTCGCTCTTTTTTGAGCTCGTCAGTAGTGCATATCCTATGACCGGATCCGGAAACAAGCCCCGGATCACTGGCGTGTGAAGCGGGTATGTAACCACGTGGCACACACTGGACACGGCCAAATTATCATAACAGAATATTACAATGTCACCCATCATAGGCTATAGCTCAAGATTGCCCGATCGCCGCAACTGACATCCGTCAATCGATGTGAACCTGAACAATCAGGACTTCTCACTGGCAAGGCACACCAGGCCGCCTAAATCCAGTGAGAAATAATCAAATTGATTATTTGGTTGTTTCGGGATTTGAAATTTAAATATTGAGCACAATCCACATCAGGCTGTTCTTCTTTGGCTCCTTCCTTAGCCAATTGATCAGCTCTGTCATTTCCAGGTATTCCACAGTGGGATGGTATCCACTGTATGGTGACCTTATGCTGACTGCTAAGTTCAGAAAGTAGTGTCCTTAGTACTGGCAATTTCCCAGACAGGAGCGCCTCGAATTCTGATTTTGCATCTGTCAATAGCACCACAGGTTGTGTACCATTGCTGGTATTTAGTAATTTCTCTGTTGCTATCTTGATTGCCTCAATTTCAGCATCGTAGTTGTGGCAGTACTTTCCTGTCGGTACTCTAGCTGTGTCCCTAGTATTATTTGGGTATTCTATGTACACTCCCGCTCCTCCATTTTGAACAGCATTTTGTGCTGACCCATCTGTGTAGACTCAGATCCAGAGGTCCTGTGGGTATTCTTCATCAAGGAAGCTGAGAGTGGCTGTTCTGCGCTGCACACTGTTCTGTTCTTCCTTGTCAAATATTCCTCTCACTTTTGTCTGGATTTGTAATGATAGTCTATGCTCATCTTTCCATGGAGTTCGCTCTGGAATAGTTGTTAGAGGGATACTAACTGTGGGCAGATCGGTGGTTTCTCTGCAGAGTCGTTTGGCCTGGTGGATAAAACTACTTCTTTTCAACCGCCCTATAGCTAGGTATTCAAATCTGTTCTTCATAGGGTGGCCTGGCAAGCTAAGGAACTTTTCTGCTTGTATTAGCGTTTTCGTATCTCTGCGCTCACTCAGTGCTTGTGTCCTCCCCATCTTCTCCATTTCCACTATAGGGGTTGATCTCATCCCTCCTGTGGTGACTCTAAGTGCTTGATTTTGCACTTTGTCCAGCTCTTGTAGTGTGGTTTTTTATGCCGAACACCACGCAGTTGACCCATATTCCAGGTGTGGTCGTATGCTCTGTTGATAAACTTTGCTAAGTATTTTCCCACTGGCTCCCCATGTGGTTCCACTTAACTTTCTCAGGATGTCTATTTTCCTTCTGGCTTTTGCCACTACTTTGTTGATGTGCTTTCTCCATGTCAGCCTGCCATCAAATGTTACTCCAAGGTATGTTGGTTCTTTATCTTCTCTTAGGGGTGTTCCATTTATCTGGATGATCCCTGCCTTTTGTTTTGGAGAGAGGGTAAATAGGGTGGTGCTGCACTTGTCAGTGTTTATGCTGACACACCATCTATTTGCCCATGCAACAAATGTATCTACAGCTCTTTGTAGCAATCTGGTGGCCACTGATGCATGTTCATTTGTCAAAGGCTTTCTTCAAATCTATCCATGCCGCAAGCACTCTTCTCTCGGAATGCATCCTCAATTTCTTGAGAGAGGTAGGTTGTCTGATCTTCTGTAGAGTAGCACTGCCTAAAGCCAACCTGCTGTGGCACAAGGATGTTTTTACTTTCAATGTACCACTGCAGTCTGTGATTGATGATGCTCTCCAGTGTTTTGCAGAGACAGCTGGTGAGGCTAATTGATCTGTAGCTAGAGGCAATGGAACTATCTTTCCCTGATTTTAGGAGAGGTATCATGATTGCTTCTCTCCAGGCTTGTGGAACACTGCCTAAGGTCCAACTGTTATTGAAGATTTGCAACAGCTTTGCTTTGGCCTCTGTTCCTAGGTTCCTGATTATTTCATTGGAGATACTATCAGCTCCTGGTGACTTTCTCATTTTCAGTTTTGATATGGCTAGCTCCAGTTCACTGATTGTGATGGGTGCCTCCAGAACCTCATGTACTATTTCCTTCTGTCCTGTATGTTGCCGTTTCTCTCGAATCTCTTGTTGTTTCTCTGGACTAATTTTGATATTGTTATCTTGTGTGAATGAGTCCGCAAAATGGTCAGCTGCTTGCTTTCTTGTTAAGATGTTTCCATCTTTATGTAGTGCAATTTTTTAGTTTCTCCCTTTGCCCTTAACGTTAAGTTGTTTTATTAGCTTCCACAATTTCCTTGTGTCTCTTTCAAAGTTCAGAGACTCTGTTTTTTCCTGCTAGCTTTCCCGTCTAGCCTGCAGCTTGGCCCTTTGAAATTTGGCTTTTGTGTGCTGGAATTTATTGTGGTGCTCTTGGCTGGGTGTGGCCTCTGCTTGCTTTCTACACACTTCCACATCATTATGCAACTGTTCCAGTTCACTACTCCAGTAGGGTTTATATTGTTTACGGGCTCCTCTTGGTACTGTTTCTCACGCTGCCTGTAGTATGGATTTCCCAAACTCTTCAACTACTTTAATTTTGTCTTTCTCATTGTTCAGGTTTCTAACCAGTATGCTGGTGCGATTCTTGTACATTGTCCAGTCTGCTTTCTTGTAGTTCCACCTTGAGAGGGTGCTGCTTTCACTTACAAGCTCATTTTCTACAGTTAGAAAGACTAGCCGATGGTCACTGCCACTAAGTTGTTTCCCAACAATTCGTGTAATGTTCCACTCCAGGTCTGGTGAATGAAAAGCCAGGTCAGGTGTAGTTGTAGTGTGCCATGATCTCGAGTAGAAAGTATGTGGGTCGGACGGCTTGTTAACCAAGATGAATCTATTCTCATCCTGCCAGTCTTCCAGTCTCTCTCCTCTCTGGTCCATGTGATCATAGCCCTAACTCTGCGAGTGGCTGTTGAAATCGCCACACACAATCATTTTTTCTGTTAATGGTAGTGTGTCCAGTGCCTGTGGGCGGTCACTTGGACAGTAGTAATTGATCAGATGTAGGTCTGTATAGCCTGTCTTAAGTTTAAGTGTCTGATACTCAGCCCCTTCCATGTAGACTTCGATTTGGGAAGCAGTGATGTTATTTTTTACAAGGGTAAGTATCCCACCTTTTCGCCTGTCCTTTCGGTCAGATCGGTAACACTGGTAGCCTCTGATTTTGAAGGCTATATTTTCGTTTAAGTGAGTTTCTTGCAAGCAACATATGCTTACTTTACCGCATCTACTATATGTTGTAGATCCTGCTCATCGTTTGCAATCAAGACTGTATGATATGCATATCTAATGTTATTGATGTTTCTTCCTCCAATGATAATTCCTTTCATATCTTGTACATTTCTGAAAATATTTTGGGTCATCACATTGTCTCGGTGTGTTAACCATGCATAGAAAGAACAGGTGGTTCAATCAAAAATGTGAAGAAGCAGTCATTAGGAAAAAGAATGCCAGACAGCTTGTGGTTAAATGACATCAACAACATCCAAAATGAAGAGCAGTATAGAACTGAATGTAAAGAGGCTGCAAAAATAGTTCAGTAGCAGAAGCGAGAATATATGAGCAATATAATCAAAAATATGGAAACTAATCACCAGAAAAACGAATCCAGAAAGTTTTTTAAAGAACTGAAGTCAATGAAACGAGGGTACCAACACAACACATATGGTTTAAAAGACAAAAATGAGAATATGATAAATACCAATGAGGAAATGTGTAACACATGAAAAGAATACTTTGTTGAAGCTCCAAATAACACTTTCCCACAGGAAGCAGTTCTAACGTGTGAACCACAAATTGAAGAACCTACTTTTTAAGAAATCCTATATGTAATAACACGACTTAAAAACAATAAAGCAACTGGGGCTGATGGAATTGCTGCTGAATTTATAAAGGCAGGCGGCCACGCATTGCATCTAAAGCTATCCTAATAATAAAAATCTGGGGGACAGAAGAAATACCCCATGACTGGAAAGAGTCATTATTGATACCAATCTTTAAGAAAGGAAACAAGTTCCAATGTGAAAATTATAGAGGAATATAACTTTTATCCACAAGCTATAAGATACTGTCCACGGCATTACTAAACAGACAAAAACCATATTCAGAAGACATATTAGGTGACTACCAGGCGGGTTTCAGACAAAACAAATCAACAATAGATCAGATATTTATCTTACGACAAATAGCCGAGAAAAATTGGGAATGTAAAAGAGATCTCCATAACATTTTTGTGGATTTTAAAAAGGCTTATGTTAGTGTCCATAGGAATAGACTATGGAATGCTATGCAGGAATTTGGAATACCAAGGAAGTTAATCAACATGACCAGACTATGTATGGAAGATACTTATAATATAGTAACATATAAAGGCAGGAAATCAGACCCTTTCCAAATAACATCTGGCTTGAAACAGGGTGATGCACTATCGCCACTCCTTTTCAATCTGGCTCTAGAGAAAGTTGTAAGGAAGATAAAGGAGGAATGTGCTATTGGAGGAACATCCAGACTGCTTGGTTACGCAGATGATATAGATATTATATGGTAAAATGAACAAAAGACAGTGGAAATATTGACTCACTTACAGGAAAAAGCTCAACAAATAGGGCTGGTTATCAACCAAGATAAGACAGAATATATGGTAATATCAAGAGAAGGAACAGCTAAAAACTCTGGCCACATACAAATAGATAATATGACCATTAAAAGAACAGAAACATACAAATACCTGGGCACAATCTTCAACTGCTCCAACATAATAAGGGAAGAAATGCAAGCTAGAATCAACTCTGGAAATAAGATATACTATGCACTACAACACCTGCTAAAATCAAATTTGCTATCTCGTAACACCAAGATCACAATTTACAAAACACTGATCAGACCAGTTGTGCTGTATGGCTCTGAAACCTGGAGTACAACTAAAGGAGACGAAGCCTTGTTACAAACCTTTGAGAACAAAGTCTTAAGACGTATCTTTGGGCCCATTAGGGATACACAAAGTGGAGAGTGGAAAAGAAGAAGCAACAAAGACATTTATGATCTGTTTAAGTCCCCGCTAATCACTGGTATCATGAAGGCTAATAGGCTGCAATGGCTGGGGCATATAGAAATAATGGAAGATAATAGGGAAACAAAACTCGCTTACACTCAAGAAATAAATTACCGTAGACCCCGAGGTAGACCAAGGAGACGGTGGAGAGATAATATACATACAGATCTACAAGCACTTGGAATCAACGAATGGCAAGAGAAGGTCCACCTGAGAGACAAATGGAGACGGCTTGTATCTGCAGCAAAGAACCTCAATGGCTTGGAATGCTGAAGAAGAAGAAGAAGAAGATCATATTTTCTTGAGCATCAAGGTATCAAGAACAATCTTAGAAAAATGAAGACCAGCCTGGAGAGCACAAAGTAAGAGTGCACAGAAGATCTTTACTCTCCTCCCAAAACTTTACTGAAGTGATTAAAAGAAGAGAAGAGGAAGAAGAGAAGCTTACCTGTAATTTGTTCTTATGAAGAACAACAATCTTTATTGACAGTATTTTCCAAAAATATGTCTCTCGAAATTGAATAATGAAGACCCAAACAATAAATTGCACAATGTATTCTTGACATTTTCAGCTTTAACTCGTCAGGTGCATCCTACAGAAATAATTCAACATATATTAAAGCAACTTAAAGAATCCTTTTAACTGATACACAACACACTGTCATATGTTTCACTGTCACCATGATAATTTTAAAGACACTTTTAAAGAGTTTTTAAATTGTCCTAGTGCTACATAGAACCTGCACTTTTGTATGGATGTGAAGTGTGGACAATGAGCAGTCAAGCTGAAAACCAGCTGATGGCTATGGAAATGTGGTTTCTGAGGAAAATGCAAAGAATACCATGGACAGACAGAAAAACCAATGAATAAGTCCTTCAAGAAACAAATGAAGATCGTAAACTGATTAGAGTCATTAGACGTAGACAGTCAAATTTTTTTTGGCATGTTATGAGAAGAAATGAATTGGAGAACTTGGTGGCAACTGGCAAGATCAAAGGGAAGAGACCAAGGGGAAGACCAAAAAGTAAATACCTGGATGGCTTGGCCATGTGGCATAGTCAGGACAGGAACACGGAGCTGATCCATGACTCTGGTGATCAAGTGAGATGGCAGAACATGACTGCACACGCTTATCGGCATGGCACATGATGGATGGATTTATTCTGGTGGATACTCTCTCCTATGAACTGCATTTACCACATTCTTTTGTTGCCCTTCCTTTATCATTATGAGATGCATTTGGGAGTTTGCTGTCATCCAACTGAGACCATGTAGACATTTTTCATAACTTCAGTTCTTTAGAAGAACGTATATGCAATCTGGACATGTTGAGGGAGGATAAGACGCAAAGACAACCTATCGCAAACATCAGAAAGAGGCAGTCTTCATTATTTTGGTCACATTATGAGAAGGCAAAAACTGGAACATGTTGTGGAAAAAATAGATAGAGGAAGACAGCGAGAGAATATTTTTTAAAGTCTTGTCTCGTGGCATGGAAGGAAGTCAGTGCACGAATTAATTGATGCATGCCATTGGAGATCACAAAATGTGAACGAGCAGGATTACCCATGCCAGTCAGCAAAGCATTTGATGATGATGATGTGTAGTTACATCACAACAAAAATGCTGCCAGGTACCTCAATACCCCAGGGTAGAAGAGAAAATACTACGAATGGAAGGAATATTACAGCATTTATTACTATGAAATGTGTATACTACTTTTGTTGTTTTCAACTAACAGTTGTTTTTTTTCTTTTTTTACTATATTACTTATTCATGTTGCTTTTTTAAAATTTGTTTTAAATTATTAAAGGTTCTGAATCTGTTTCTGGCATTGTTGCTGAATGCATTTGCTAGCGATTCATTAGATCGACATCGAGACGGCAGTGATGAGAGATCAAAACTTTCAGATGGTTGGCAGCGGCTCAAACAACTGCTCCTGTGTTCATGTATTAAAAAAGATGGTAAGACAAAATTTTCTTGAAAACAAAGCAAAGATACAATTCTAAGAAGATAAAATTGTGGATAGTGGAGTTAGACACTTCAACCCATTCAATGGAATGAGTTAAAGTAACAACTTCTTAGAATAAAACAAGTTAAAGTAACAATTTCTTAGGATGAAATTAAAGTAACAACTTCTTAGGATTTGTTTTTTGTTTTGTTTTGTTCGCATATGATCGTAAACTGATTAGAGACATTAGACATAGACAGTCAAAATTGTTTGGGCATGTTATGAGAAGAAATTAATTGGAGAACTTGGTGACAACTGGCAAGATCAAAGGGAGGAGACCTAAGGGAAGACCAAAAATTAAATACCTGGATGGCTTGGCCACATGGCATGGTCGAGAAAGAAACACGGAGCTGATCCACGACTCTGGTGATCGAGTGAGATGGCAAAACATGACCGCCCACGCTTATCGGCATGGCACATGATGGATGGATGTTCGCATATCCTCTAGAGGACATAGCTGTCAACATCAGCATCTTTCAGCTGATTGTTGACTTCTTGGCAAGATTACGCTTAGTAGTTTGCCATTGCTTTCTGAGCGGCCGGCTCACATACCCCGTAAGTTACCGACGTGGCTAGAACCGCCACCGATTCTCGCGCACGTCACGTTACTTACGAGATTATACGGGATTTTGGAGAAAGTCGCTAACCCCTAGGCCAGTGAGACCGTTACTTCTTAGGATAGAATGAGTTAAAATAACTTCTTAGGATACAATAAGTTAAAGTAGCAACTTCTTAGGATAGAATGAGTTAAAATAACTTCTTAGTATACAATAAGTTAAAGTAGCAACTTCTTAGGATAGAATGAGTTAAAATAACTTCTTAGGATACAATAAGTTAAAGTAGCAACTCCTTTGGATAGAATAATTTAAAGTCACAACCACATGTATATAAAATTCAAAACTGGTGACTCAGCCAAGTGCACATGTGGTTTGGCGTCGCAGACAGCAGAGCACATACTCCAGGACTGCCCAAACTACAACATATCCAGGCGAACCTTCTGGCCTAGAGAGACGACAGTGGAAGATAAACTATGGACCGCTGAGTGAATTAAAAAAGACTGTTAGATTCATACGACAGACAACATTGCAGTTATAGACATATTTCAGGCAAAAGAAAGAAGAAGAAGAAGAAAGTGACAACTTCTTAGGATGAAATGAGTTAAAGTAACAACTTCTGAAGATGAAATGAGTTACAGTAACAACTTTTTAGAATAGAATGAGTTAAAGTAACAATTTCTTAAGATAGAATGAGTTAAGGTACCAGCTTCTTAGAATAAAACAAGTTAAAATAACATATTCTTTGGTAGAATGAGTTAAAGTAACAGCTTAGGATAGACTTGGTTAAAATAGTTTCTTAGAATAGTGTAAGTTAAAGTAACAACTTCTTAGGTTAGAATAAGTTAAAGTAATAAATTCTTAGGATAGAATAAGTTAAAGTAACAATTTCTTAGGTTAGAATGAGTTTAAGTAACAACATCTTAAGTTATAATTAGTTAAAATAACAACTCCTTAGGATGAAATGAGTTACAATAACTTTTTAGGATGAAATGAGTTAAATTAACAACTTACTTCTTAGTATGAAATGAGTTAAAATAACTTCTTAGGATAGAATGTGTTAAAATAACTTCTTAGGATAGAATGAGTTAAAGTAACAATGTCTTAGGATCACATGAGTTTTAAGGTAACAGCTTCTTAGAATAAAACAAGTTAAAATAACATCTTCTTTGGTAGAATGAGTTAAAGTAACAGGTTAGGATAGACTTGGTTAAAATAGTTTCTTAGAATAGTATTAATTGATTGATTGATTGATTTAGGAATCGACATCACAGCATTCGGGACATTCCCATAAGTGCTCCGTCCCCATCCTCAGCAGCCAGCGAAGAGTTCCAACACTAATAGTACCAGTAGCAATCTGATTATAAGTCCGTCTCACCTTTCCTCTGAGCGTTGAGCGCCGGCCAGATCCCTTCGTCACTCCTCGTCTCATTCTTGCCAGACCATGGTAATCCATTTGCTCCTCTGAGGTGTGCACGTGCTCCCACAAGGCCGCAACCACGTTTGCCTTGTCATGTATCAATACTCCACCAAGTTCTGCAGAGCCAGCCAATCTGTCCGCCTGTTCATTTCCCACCCAGCACACCGGCATGCCCCGGAGAAAAGATCCAGGCGATGCTTGTCACCCGTGACCTCCGAAGCGAAGCAAGCCACTCCGCACGAAGTCTGCCCGTCCTCACCCTCGTCAGCATGCTTTCTGAGTCAGTTACAATAATGATGTGTGTGTGTCGTATTCTCCATCCAGCGGAGAGCCGCAGTGACTGCCTCCACTTCCATTCTTAAGCTGGATGTTGTGGTATCATATGCCAGGCTCTCCTGCCCCAAACATTGACCATTAGTTTTGGCTATGAACCCCCAGCCACTTCTCTCACCTCTTGACACCGAACCTTCTCTGTAGATAATCACATCACCCGAGTGAGCATTGTCCTGAATTAGTTGCTGAATTTCCACTTCCGTGGCCCCTGCTGGCCACTCCCTGCACTCCCGGCTTAATGTGATTATAATTCTGCACAAGTCTGACTGCTCCGCTGGCACTCTGACCCACTTCTCTCCAAGCCTAATGTTCTCCAAGGGGCACACCTGTCTGATCGTATCCTCCGCCTGAGCCATCCATGATTTCCCTCTTATCAGTCGCTGACCTTAACTGCGTCCAGCGCCTCATGCAGTGGGTGGTCTGTGTCTGCAGCTACTCTGAGGTATGCCTTCGCCTGCATCACCTTGAGCCTACCAGCAACAGTCGGCAGACCAAGGATGTAACGCATACTCACTACTGGGGTGTCTCTAGTGCATCCCAGAATGACCTGCATAGCTTCGTTCTGTATGCGCTCTAACTTCACCAGCTGACTCTCTGAGACAGTAAGCAGACCTAATCCATAATCAATTACTGAGAGGATCAAGTGCTGGTATAGTGTGAAAAGCATTCTCTGCTCTATGTCCATTGCAGCCATAGTTTTAAGTGCATTGAGTCCCTTTTGAGATCTTGTCACGACCGTCTCCACATGGTCCTTGAAGGATAGGCTCCTGTCAAATGTGATCCCCAGATACTTTAGTTTGCTCTCTCTGCTGACATTTCTATCCTCTATCGCTAGGTCTTAGAATAGTATAAGTTAAAGTAACAACTTCTTAGGTTAGAATGAGTTACAGTAACTTCTTAAGATAGAATAATTTAAAGTAACAGCTTTTTAAGCTAGAATGAGTTAAAGTAACAACATCTTAAGTTAGAATTAGTTAAAATAACTCCTTAGGATGAAATGAGGTAAAATAACAACTTTTTAGGATGAAATGAGTTAAAGTAACATCTTACTTCTAAGTATGAAATGAGTGAAAATAACAACTTCTTAGGATAGAATAATTTAAAGTAACAACTTCTTAGTATGAAATAAGTTAAAGTAACAGCTTCTTAGGATAGATTGAGTTAAAATAACAATTTCTTAAGATGAAATTGGTTAAATTAACAACTTATTAGGATGAAGCGAGTTAAAATAACTTCTTAAGGTAGAATGAGCGTCAGAAGTCGGGGTGCGCCTCCGCCTAGATGAAAGTATTATTCACTGGCGAGCAACCCCAAATAGTCAGAAACTGACTAGGGACAAAATCTATATGGCTGAACTATAGATTAAGCCCTGAATATCCAACATACAGCTCCAAATGGCTCGTTATAAAATTGAAATGAATTGTGCTGAATATTCGCCAAGGAATGGGAAAGAGAAGGTTAGCTAAGATAGATTTTTAAGTCTAAGTTTAAGAGTAATTGACAACTATTCCAGTACAGGTTTTTCTACCTGACTGCTCCCTTCCTTGGTGTCTAAGTGAACCCCCACCAATGTACACACACAACATGTATGCACAATTGGAATTAAAAATATAACGACAGAACTATGAGTTACAACAAACTACACTCACTTTAATTACTAATCATTTTAGACATCTGATGTTTTTCAAGATGATGATGATGATGAAATCATATAACATATTGATAGTGATGACAAACATTACATAACTTCAATGCTACTTGAACTATCTGGATCTGTGGTCCAGATCTCCTCTCTCCAGTAGAAACATAACAGCTTGCTGGTATTCTGACGCCTGTCAGTCCTGGCACTACCTAGTCATCTCCAGTTCTTGAGATCTAAACATAGGCGCTCTTTGTGAGAGCTTGAAAGAAAGTCAAGAATGTGTTATATCTAGTTCTACATCAGTGCAATCCTAAGTAAAACATATCCTAGCACACACATATACAATGACCAGTCTGGCCAAGTTTATCTTCCAGCTCTACTGCGTTCACCATCCTTCTCCCTCCATATCTCTGTCCTACAGTCTTAGTCTGGGACGAGCTTTTCAATTGTCTTACACGCCTGTAATTATTACATTTCTGCCATCCTATGTCTATGTTGCTAATACCGAAATTCTGAGTCGTACAGTCGCTCCATCCAAAGTTGGTTTAGCAGCTCACAGGGTCGGTAATGGTATTATAATAGTACCGGGTCATCCGGGCTTACAAGCAGTGACCAGTATCTGTGCCAGGTTTGCATGCATTACCGTGGACACTCATCCACAATACACTGAAAAGGCTACGCACCATATACTCTATACCAATTGTGGATAATGTCTGTACCATTACACCTCTGCTACAAATGTGACCAATAGGCGAGGTGCCAATGCACGCACAAAAGCATAACACTTCATATTGGTAGGTTTGTATGTGACAAATCAATATACCAAACATGAAATACCCATAAAATATATTAATTAAACGATACATATTATAATACTTTAACATAAAAGCATTATGCAAAGTTAGTTTGTATGCATACAAAATGAGACGTATACACATAAAAAGAATATTATTAAGCATAGTCCTAGCATCGTATATTCATATGAAGTTACAAATATATACATCCCACATATACTTAAACATTAGGCATGTGAAAGTATTCCTACATACATAGTATGAAATGCAAACAAGTTGTAGTAACATGATTAGCTACAACGACTGACAAACTAATAGTGTCCATAGAGTAACAGACATCTAACATGATAAATGAAAGTCAAAAGTCTGTCTCACCAAAAAGTATCTACTTGTAAAGAATAACCCTTTTAGCAATATGATATTGTACACAGAACTGAAGAATGAATAGTTCACAGATCAGCAAGAAGAGAAACTGATGGGCTCACTGAACTAGCCTACCACTTGCCGACAGAAAGTCAGTCCCCTAAAAGACTTAGATAGTTGCTAAGAAATAACTTTCCTAGTGAAGTCTAGCAACATCAGAATCATACATATGACTACAAAACAAGCTGGTTGCCTACCTGTTCAGAGATTTTCCATTTCTAACATGACACAAGCTAGGGACCCTTATTTAAGCTGAGCCCAGCAGACAGTATTATCTCCTTGGCACCTTTCTGTCTGGATTTAGGTACACATGCCCGACGAACAGATAATTAATTATATTCAAGTGTTGGGCTGGTATTACAATGTCGGTTTCATACTCTACTGAGTCAGCCAGTCTGTGCAATTTCAGTTCCCACTCTTTCATGGGGTTAATTGCCCCTTGGCCACTCTGTGTGGTCAGCTGACCTTGGCATTGTTTACCGCCCTATGGCTATTATCTCCCCCTGGGTCAATATGTTGTTCACGCCTGGGTGGTTTTATTTCACTATCTCTGACATTCTCTACCTGGCTACAGGTAATTGCCTTTATTCAACCACCGGCCCAGTTCATTGTTGATTTAGCCAGGGCTACCTGGGCGAGAAGGTGCCAATGTGTTTGTGTGGTGTCATAGCCCGTCTGAGTCAGCCGTTTTCCAAGGTGTAGACTAATTATCTAGTTGCCATTTTACTTGCCATCTGCAAGCTTACGTCATGGCTAGAGGCTTTTTGTGAGTAATCTTACCTCACGACTAGATAGCCATGGAGCAGCCTGATTAATTAATTCTTTCTCAAATTGGCCTCTCAAATTTGGAGACCAAGAAAATATTCTGGGATGTTAACGCGGCATTTCGCGACAATGAGTTAAAGTAAAACTTCATAGGATAGAATGGGTTAAAATAACAACTTCTTACGATAGAATGTGTTAAAATAATAACTTCTTAGAATAGAATGAGTCAAAGTAACAATTTTTTTGGATCAAATGAGTTTTAAGGTACCAGCTTCTTAGAATAAAACAAGTTAAAATATCAGCTTCTGAGGATAAAATGAGTTAAAATAACAATTTCTTAGGAAAGAATGAGTTAAAATAACAACTTTGTAGCTTAGTGCTAGCTTTTTTGATAGAAACTATTCAAAAGAAGCGACAAATAGACTTTCAGAAAATAGAAAGACTAAGCACTGCCAAAGAAAAGACCAAATGGCTCGTGATTCTAGACTATGATTTCTATAGGTCCTAGAACTGATCAAGTCTTCTTTCTGATAATGCCAGGCGGGAAAAGGATGGCAAACAACCGTACTAAGATAAAGACAGTAAGCTAATGAATTACTGCTATTCTGCCTGGATGATAAATGAGCATCCAAATCTTATCCTGTCTCACAACACAAAGACAGATTAACAGATAAAGTTAAAATCGTTTCGCCTCATCACACAATCTTAATATACTAATCTTAGTGACTATTATGATAATCTGGGTTGGGTTTAAACTTTAAAATTAAACAATTAATTTATTTGTAAACCACTGCGTGTGATCCACGGGGTGCTACAAGGACATATATGGGGTTTAAACACTTCTTCCTGATGCCTAAGTGCCTAAGTTATATATATATATATATATATATATATATATATATATATATATATATATATATATATATATATATATATATATATACATACACACACACACACACACACACACACACACACATATATATATATATATATATATATATATATATATATATATATATATATATATATAAAATGCAATGTATGTATGTATTTATGTCCGTCCGTTCTTTATGCGTTCGCGAACGGTCCATCCGATTGAGATGACATTTTCTACACGTCTTCTTCTCATTCCAGTGCAACCAACTGTCATAGTTTTTTAGTGTACAATACTAACATACTTACTAAAATTTAATATTTAAATTTACATGACTTAACATAAGAAAAATTAAATAAAGGGACATAACTTTTAGTAGCATTGCTATATCTTAGGTTAAGTCCCCTGGCTAATAAAATATATATCTAATATATATCTATATAAATAGATAGATAGATACATACATAGATAGATACATAGACAGACAGAAAGACAGACAGATCCCCGCCAGGAACTGGGCGAGGCTGGGCTGGGTCAGACAGACAGTCGGGAACGGGAACTTATATGACTACTTATATGAATTAAATTAGATGCTCCCATCAGGGACTGGGCGAAGCCGGGCCGGGTCAGACAGACAGACAGATCCCCACCAGGGACTGGGCGAAGCCGGGCCAGGTCAGACAGACAGTCGGGAACGGGAACTTATATGACTACTAATATGAATTAAATGAGATGCTCCCATCAGGGGCTGGGCGAAGTCGGGTCGGGTCAGACAGACAGACAGACAGACAGATAGATAGATCCCCGCCAGGGCCTGGGCGTAGCCAGGCCGGGTCAGCTAGTATATATATATATATATATATATATATATATATATATATATATATATATATATATATAATTATATATATATATATATATATATAGATATATATATATATATATATTCTGTCAAGCTATCCTGTATTAGTCAAACTGGCTTGATTATTAAATTGGCAGCTGTACTTGGGTCCTATCTTGTTTAGACTAGTTGTTAAATGTTTATAGAGGTGGCCAATGGGTGTCAAGCCACTTATCTGCAGTGTCTTATCGCTGCTGGCAAGCGTGTACTTCAAGATCTATTCTCTGCTCCTCCTCCTCCTCTGGTGACAATGACGTACTCAAATCTCCGGGCAAGATGACAGGGTTCAGCTTGGTTTTTAGTTAATATTATATGCAATGTCTTACTCATGATTATAGCGTTGTTTGACCAATGTCAAAAGTTCCTTTCTGTTAGTTTAGTTTAATTTAGTCGGCAGATCAACATCACGGCACACAGGTTTAACCCAAAAGTGCTCCGTTCTACTCGTAACTCAAGCCTAAGTCCGGAGAAACTCAACTCAGTGCACGACCTCCATAGCACCAGCGAGGATCCTGAAATACTTTGGGTAGATTTTTAACTCACAATTTTTGCCCGTGCAGCACCGTTAAGCTACTCTTTTTTGATTTCCAACTGCCAAGGGATTGTTTTACATGCGCTATAATACACACGGGCATCTGATCTCACTACCCAGAGACCAGGGGAAATTTTGTTACTAGAAGTCCACATTAAAACATACCAGCCCTCACCGGGGTTTGAACCCAGGACTTCCAGCACTCGAGGTGGACACCATACCTCGAGACCACTCAGCCCACTTTCTATTGTTTTGTGCGACAAGGCACTTAACACTAATATTATTTTTGTTTGAACCTTAGCTCAGTGGTGGTAAGTAAACCACGAAGATACACAGTTGGTGCTTAATATTGTAGATTGTTGTTACTGTGAGTGGTGGCTTAAGTTGAGTCACTGCAGTTGACAATCTCAAATATTGATGAGGGTGTAGAAAGCTGTGAACATAGTAATTAACGAGAACAAGCGAACGTTCGGTCATAACAGCTGAAACATATTTGGGGTTGGCCATCACCCTACTCATTGATGGCCTCTCATATTGTCTCGTATATATTCAAGGTCAGACTAGCATGTGCTATCTACTGTTGTCACAGATAAATTCATTGTCCTAAGATCAATAACAACACACTGACCTAAAGATACAGTACACAAACATGCTATCCCTTCTTCTTCTTATCTTTAAGTCTAATCAGTGTAGACACACACACATTCTATTCTACAGACAACTGACATAATAACATCTATATTCTAAGTCTCATTAATTATGGAAACACACGAGCCACAATTCCCACGATGCAGTAACACCACATATTATCGGACTGATCAAAATTGAAGACACGCAAATCATATGTCACAAACTAGGACGTCACAACATATATTATTTGACTGATCAAATTTGAAACCTCACAAGTTATATTTCACAAACTAAGAAGTATCTTCCTAGACCATAATTCTGATCACTTTCTGTAACATGCACTTTATGCTACACAATCTACTTAAGTATCACTATACATTCTATGCTAAGCTAAAGATTACCTTCACTACAGACAAGAACGGTAATGAGAATGGGGAGTGTAGCGTAGCATATACTACTAGGATGGAAAATAGATCAAAGTAGATACAAAATAGACTTCTACGGATAGAGAATCTAACCACTGCTGAAGAAGCGATCAAAAGGCTCGCAATTCTAGAAGGATGATTTTCAAAGTCCCAGAATGGATCACTACTTCTAAACAGTACCAGGCGGAAAGTTATGATGACCAACTGTACTAACAAAAGAAGACAGTATGTCAATTGATTCCTGCTATCGTGTCTGGATGAATAATGAGCCCCCCCACCGTCTAATTCATTCTCACACAACAGAAGATAAGACAGATTTATAAGTATAGATATATAGTCTGTTCACTCATCACACACTCTAATGATGCTAATTATCTAATTCTATGACAGATGCAGTTTGTTATAATTACAAATATAACATAGCTGTTTAATTCTAAAAACACTATGTGAGACCCACGGGGAACTCACGGACACATAAGAGATACGCAGATCTCTGGTAAACCTAAATTATTATTGTAGTGTACATTAATCAGTAGTAGCATGTTAAAATCACTGACAATGTGTAATGGCCGATAGCGGACATATATTGGTGATTGCTGTGAAGTGGCAAATGGGTTGTTAGCCACTTATCTATTTATCCTTGGCCTTCTGGATGGTAAGCTTAAAGGTGCTGTCTGGTTAGTGGTATGGACTCCACTCTCTACTGCATCAATTTGAGTGGTGCATAGCTCAATCACCGGTCATGACTACGGCTACTGATGATCAGGGTGTAGGCTCTGTCAATGACAGTGAGAAGGGGTGAATAATCCTTCAAGACAAGTTCATGAATCTAACTTGTGTCTCTGTCCTATTCCTACATGGCCTACATGTCTAATATAATTTTAAATAGCATGTGCTATGTTTTTTTTTAAATACGTATTTTGATTCCTTATACTGAAATCTACAACAGCACACTGATCTAATGAAAACAGCACGCAAATGATATTCTATTCTCTCTGATTATATTTAGATCAAACCTGTATAACCACTTAAATGTTGTACGTCAAAGACTATAGTCCTAAAATATATGTATTCTGCGTCATGATTGATCATAGAAACATGAACCACAATTCACATAATGAATTAACATTACATATTACCGGATGACTTAAATGGAATGGAAAACTCAGTCACTACAACTACGATGTCACCATATACATTAACAAACCATTAAATCTATGAAACAACACACGCCGTTTTCCAAGTATGGAAACACGCAAACTACACTCCATACGATGATTTAACATCACATATTATTTGATGAATTAAATAGAATGAAATGAAATCCGACACCACAACTATAACGTCACGATGTACATGATTGAACCATTAAATCTATGAAACACCACAAGTTCACTTAACGAGTTATGAGTTGTACTACTAGCAATAGTCTTCCTTATATTTTATTAAAACATAATTAATTATCCAGAAGATTTCTTAGCTAGATTTAAGATTACTTTCACTATACACTAGAATGATATTGGGGTTGGAGAATTCCCCCAGGGTTTGAACTTTCTTAAGTGGGCCATATTAGACCATGTGGTAGTAATCTGACTATGGGCAAGATAAAGATTAATAAATAATAATTAATTGTAACTTATTTACTCTCTGAACTAATTCCTTCGACTAATATGTATATTATCTAGAGAAATACGCTAGTTCCGAAGCTAAGCACATAATTAATATATCTTAACTCTAATCGCCTACTGAATAACTCGGGTTTCGTTTCCGCACGCGGGTATTTTTTAATTTCAAGAATACAGTAATGTAATTTATTCATGTTTTAATGCCACACGTGGCTAGCTTTGTGTTATCCCTTGTCAGCAAGCCACATGACACAAACATTGTACTAATTCTAGTATTAATTAACTAACACTAGTTTTAATTAGCAGTATCTATTATCGATCGGCATGGCCTTTAGATTTCGCCGACATGTCGACACACGCAGACAAATGTTAACAAAATTATTATTAACCTACCCTGCAACTTGGTTTGATCTGACCTATCGGTTGAGAAGGGTGGCCCTGGCTTTCCTATGGTGTTTTGAAGTATGTACGGCTTAACAAGAGCCAGAAAAAGGTCTGAGACACAGATATGTGTTCTATTTTAGCCACGGGACTTTGCCACATCCTTCACCGTCTGGTACTAAGATCAAAATGGCAGAAGTCAGGGTTCTAACCAGAGTTATCTTCTCTTATAGGAGAGCTCTCCTCGACTTCCTGTGGCCAAATTAAATTCCCAGACAAACTGAATATAAAATTCAGCCTGACTTGATTTCTTGGCGTGTAAACCAACTCTCCACTACTTCTACTTCTAACTATTAGAAGAAATTGTATTTTATCTCTCTCTATAGTTTTATGTATGTACATACACTAACCACCGACGATTTTAGCTAATATATGGATATATATATATCCTCTATATTTTGTTGTTAAAATATAAGGCTTAACAAGAGCCAAAAGAATTTCACTGTGACACTTTAAATGTGTTCTTATAGCCTAGTTAACTTGGCAACCTGTCTTCCCAACTTCGGGTTGATGAAATGACCAAAGGAACACTTGTCCATCGTGACCGGAAGTGGTCAGTCCAGGTTTTATGTTGCCACTTTTCTGTAAGCCAAACTGAGTAACAATTCTCAGCCTAACCTGTTACTTTGGCGGGTACACAAACCTTTACGTTACATATGCTACAAATACTATAATAGATAGTATATCTACATACAAACAAAAAATATCGGGTGGAGTACCTTGTCCTACATAAACGATATACACATAGATAAATGCATACAAAAATACATAAATTTTAGTTCAAGTCTATCCCTATTCAAGCAAAAGGAGATGGGATTCTGAGGACTTCGTCACAAACTGCATAGGATAGAATGGGTTAAAGTAACAACTTTTTAGAAAAGAATGAGTTAAAATAACAACTTCTTAAGATGAAATGAGTTAAAGTAACAACTTCTTAGGATAAAACAAGTTAAAATACCAGCTTCTTTGGTACAATGAGTTAAAGTAACAGCTTAGGATAGAATTTGTCAAAATAGTTTCTTAGGATAGAATCAGTTAATGTAACAACTTCTTAGGTTAGAATAAGTTAAAGTAACAACTTCTTAGGATAGAATAAGTTAAAGTAACAACTTCTTAGGATAGAATAAGTTAAAGTAACAACTTCTTAGGATAGAATGAGTTAAAATAACTGACTGAGACTATGAGAGTTAATTCTTCCAACCATTGGTGAAATTGTTTCTCTTTTCTGACATCAGCTCAGATCTTCGTCATTTGCTCTCTAAAGATAATTGGTTGCGCTGCATTTACAGCGAAATGAAATTTTGTGCCTTCAGTTGACATTTCTTTGCGACTGGGTATGCCATCCTACGTGATCCCTATCCTTTAGGCCAGATTCAATGGATTTTTGCTTTCTTTGTCTCCCTCACTGTTTGCTCTCTGTTTCTCTCTGTCTCTCTCAGTTTCTCTCTGTCTGTCTGTCTATCTGCCTTTCTCTCTGTCTATCCCTCTGTCTGTCTCTTTGTCTCTCTCAGTTTCTCTCTGTCTGTCTATCTGCCTTTCTCTCTGTCTGTCCCTCTGTCTGTCTATGTCTCTCTCAGTTTCTTTTTGTCTGTCTGTCTATCTATCTTTCTCTCTGTCTCTGTCTGTCTGTCTGTCTATTTATCTTTCTCTCTGTCTGTCTGTCTTTCTCTGTCTCTTTCTCAATCTGTCTCTGTCCATATCTCTCTCTGTCTCTCTCTCTGTCTCTCTCTGTCTCTGTCTCTCTCTCTCTCTCTCTCTCTCTCTCTCTCTCTCTCTCTCTCTCTCTCTCTCTCTCTCTCTCTCTCTCTCTCTCTCTCTCTCTCTCTCTCTCCGCCACACAAATTGCTACACTGTAAATTAATCTGTAACAGTTATTGTATATTTGTTCTCAGCTACTGCACATGATAAAGAATAGTTTTTAACAGTTATTGTATATTTGTTCTCTGCTACTGCATATGGTAAAGAATAGTCTATAACAGTTATTGTATATTTGTTCTCAGCCACTGCACATGGTAAAGAATAGTCTATATATTAGTTATTGTATATTTGTTCTTAGCCACTGCACATGGACACAGTCAAGTCAAGGACTCTATAAATACAAATTTGAGCTGCGTCAACCTGACAGAGAACAAATTTAACATAGAACCAAAAAATAAAGCAACAAATGAAGCAGAAAGAATTCCTAGTTACTCAAACTGCATTGCAGACCAAAAAGAAATATCTACTAAAAAACATGGACATGAATCTGAATGTTTTGAAATACAAAAGCTTGATAGTAAACATACAAATACTCAATATCAAGAAAACAAGGGAGTTGTTAAAGTAAGCAAATTTAGTACTTTGTAGTTCACTGATTTCTTTTGATTGTTATCATTGTGTGTGTTATGTATTTTAAAGCACGTCTCTTTTTGATTACTTTAATCATCATCATCATCATGTGCCATGCCAATAAGCGTGGGTGGTTATGTTTTGCCATCATACACGATAACCAGAGTCGTTGATCGGCTCTGTTTTCTTGTCTCAACCATGTCATGTGGTCAAGCCATCCAGATATTTACTTCTCTGCCTTCACCTTTTTCTTTTTTCCTTTAATTTTGCCAGTTGTCGCCAAGTTCTCTAGTTTATTTCTTCTCATCACATGCCCAAAAAATGTTGACTGTCTGCATCTGATTTCTTCAATCAGTTTACAGTTTTCATTTGCTTATAGGAGGTCTTGCTCATTGGTTTTTCTGTCTGTCCATGGCATTATTTGCAATTTCCTCCGAAACCACATTTCCACTCTATGGGATGTTTTTCAGCTTGTCTGCTCATTGTCCATGTTTTACATCCATACAAAGGTCTTGGTTCTATGTAGAACTTCAACACTCATTGTCTTGTTGCAATTAACATCTTTTTATTGGTTGATATGTTTTCCATCTTACAAAAGGCTATATTTGCCATAGCGTTCTTGTTCTATTCTCCTCAAGGCACCTCACATCAGATGTTATGACTGTTCCGAGATAGTTGTACCGATTCACTTGTTTAGGAATATTACCAATTACCCATTATTACATTATTTAATACACAGAGTTATTCCATGGATTGGCTACAGTTGTGTTCCAAATTAACCGTGATCTCCTTTCACCTCTCTGCTTGACATGCTGAAAACAGACATTAGTCTGGTTAACATAGAGACAGTTTACCATGATATTTGCTGTTATGAAATCTGTCAAGGACTAAAAATCTTCTCACTGTGAGCTTGTAAGAGAGTCATAGTAATTCTACATGGTGAAGATAGGTGATCAGCACCCATGTTTTGCACACCTTGCCAGGTGAACCCCACAAAAATGCATTAAATGAGAGTGTTGTTTGCCTGCTGGATTGGAACTAAGTTATCACGTCCCCAGTTTGTTCAAGAGGGAACAACTGAATACGATGGGGATACCATATAACAACAGTTCTGTGCTGTTATTTATTGTTGTTGATTGCTAGAGCTGTCAAGATGTTTCAATAAATTTGAATAATAAAGACACAAATAATAGATTGCATGATTTATTGCCTGGCATATTTTGCTGCATTTCATCAGGTACATACTGCAGAAATTACACAATATAAACTAAAGTAATTAGATAAATCCTTCAAGCTGAAATATACAACACAGAAAGACATGGTAGTCAGTTTAAAATGACTGTGGTAGACAATTAAAATGTCTGTGTGAACATGTGTGTTGTATACTTAGCTTGAAGGATTTATCTAATTAGTTTATGTTGTGTGATTTCTACAGTATGTACCTGATGAGATGCAGCAAAATATGCCAGGCAGTAAATAGTACAATTTGTTGTTTGTGTCTTTGTTATTCAAATTCACTATGGGAAAAAAAATTCTTTTAAATTTCAAATAATTATTTAGTAATTTGTTTTAATCTTTTCATTCTGCATTTTATGATTTGTCAATGCTATGGAGTTCGTGAACTGCTAAGGAAAGTTGCATATCCTTTTCAGGACGTCGCAGTCAACACCAGCATTTTTGCTGCTCTGATCTCTTGGCAAGTTTATGTTCAGTAGTTTCCCATTGCTTTCTGAATGACTAGCACTCATACCTTTTTGTTAAAACCCAACGCAAAGCGATCTGCTGCAAAGTTGAGTTGAGTCAAGAACTGACATCACTGCACTCAGGACATTCCCATACGTGCTCATTCCCCTCGTTCAACAGCCAGCGAATAGTCATACTACTCATCGTTCCCACTGCTATCTGATTAAATGTTCTCCTGGCCTTCCCTCTCAGTTTTAAGATTCTTCTAGAACCCCTGCTGATCCCCCCGCAATCTCATTCTTTCCACATATGGGTTCTCAATCTGTTCCTCCGCCTTCTCCACCTGGTCCCACAAGCGCACGACCACCTCCCCCTTGTCCATAGGCAAGATACCACCAAGAGGGCTAAATCACTCGCTGCTGTGTTTCAAATGCGGTTTGTGAGATTATGAACTCTACCCGTAACCTCTTCGCCATGGACTGTCTACTTTAGTGGCTCCAAAAATAAGAAAATGAGTGTGCATGTTAATTATCCTTTCTTCTTCTTCAGCGTTCCGAGCCATTGAGGTTCTTTGCTGCAGATACAATCCGTCTCCATTCGTCTCTCTGGTTGACCTTCTCTTACCAGTCGTTGATTCCAAGTGCTTGTAGGTCTGTATATATATTATCTCTCCACTGTCTTCTTGGTCTACCTCAGAGTCTACGGTAATTTATTTCTTGAGTGTAAGCGAGTTTTGTTTCCCTAATATCTTCCATTCTTTCTATATGCCCCAGCATTGTAGTCTATTAGCCTTCATGATACCAGTGATTAGCGGGGACTTAAACAGATCATAAATGTCTTTGTTACTTCTTCTTTTCCACTCTCCCTAATGGGTCCAAAGATGCGTCTTAAAACTTTGTTCTCAAAGGTTTGTAGCAAGGCTTCGTCTCCTTTTGTTGTACTCCAGGTTTCAGAGCCATACAGCACAACTGGTCTGATCAGTGTTTTGTATACTGTGATCTTGGCGTTACGAGATAGCGCCTATGATTTTAGTAGATGTTAATTATCCTTTGGCAGTTGAAAATTGCATAGGATAGATTGACTATAGTGTTGATGTTTCTATCATGGTGGTACCCCAAGGACCCATCATTGAATACAGTGTTGATGCTTTCATCATGGTGTTACCCCTATGGTCCATGATTTGAATATACATTGGATGATTCTATCTTGGTTGTACCCATATGACCCATTGACACATATTGATGCTTCCAGTATAGTTGACTCCTATGATCTGTGACTGGAATATAGTGTTGATACTTTCATCATGGTTGTATCCTTATGACCTGTGATTGGGTTATAGTGTTATGAAGAGCGCTCATTCTTAAACTTTTAGTGTGCTGATGGCAAGGTAGTGGCTTAAACCCCTACAGTGGTCAGTTGGACTACTTGCTTGCTTGTGTTCGCTGGCTGTGACCTCCAGCGCGAAGTCCTGTATGCCGGATGAAGACATCCTGTTGTCCAACATCAGTGTGATGTCATACAGGACCTGAGGTTTGCGTGAGTATCCATTGTCCCATGTCTGGCTTATTGGTGTACAGACTGGTGGTTCCTCGCCGTGCAGGCAGACACTCTCCGACTTCAGAGGATCAGTTGGACTAAAATTCTGACGTCTCGTCCTTGACGTGAGGACGTAAATTACAAGTACCACAGAAGTCGGAATCGCCTGATAGTGAGGGACACTGGTAATAGGGTAAGCTAATCCACATGCAAAATCAGTACCCCTATGACCCATTATTGGGATATAGTGTTAATGTTTTCCATCATAGTAGTATCCCTGTGACCCATGGTTGGAATATAGTATTGATGCTTCCATCATGATGGTATCCCTATGACCATGAATAGGAGAAAATGCTTCCGTAAAGGTCATATTCTTGTAACCCAAGATTAGAATATAATGTTGATGCTTCCATCATCGTGGTACCCCTATCAGGCATGACTGGGATATAGATTGGTTCTATACCTAAGACACATAATTGCGATATAGTGTTGATACTTCCATCATGGTAGTACCCAAATGACCCATGATTGGGATAATGACCCATGATTAGGATAAAATGTTGATGCTCCCATCAAGAACCTACCCTTATCATCTATGATTAGAATATAATGTTGATGCTTCCATCATCGTAGTACCCCTGTGACCCATGATTGGGATGTAGATTGGTTGTATTCCATTGTCGCATGATTGGGATGTAGATTGGTTGTATTCCATTGTCGCATGATTGGAATATAGTGACCAATCTTCCAACAAGTTCAAATCTCTATGGCCCATGATTTGGATATAGGCTGATTATTCCATCATGATGGCACCCATATGACCCCTGATTGGGTTATGGGTTATTTTGATTTTGTGTTAAATAATGATGTTGTGCATGTTGAACTGAAGAGCACACACATTTTCTCTCATTTTTTCAAATAAACAGCAAGATGACTTTGAGAATGCCCGCTCAGGACTTAAACGTAGAAGTGTGACAACAACATTAGAAAACTGGACCAACAGTGCATTCAGGAGCCATTTCTCAGAATCAAGTCATGAGGATGACTACGACAGTTACTACATGGATGATTTCGATGATACCAAGCTGAGTATTGGTGAACCACCACCAGATTGCTTCCCACCATGGGTATTCAAGAGGTGAGATCTCTTCTTCATTTTCTTTAATGTTCTATTGCCATTAACTCATGATGTAACAAGCAACATTTATCATGTACCTCTTATCATTACCTCTGAAGTTGGAGTAGGTTAGCCAGATGGCGAGGGACACTGGTAATAGGGAAAGCTAATCCACATGCAAAATTCAGTCCTGTGCTACTACATGCAGCCTGTATGGACTGTGATTGAGTTCAAGCGAGCGTGTGCAAAATAAAATAAAATGAAAAATCATCATCTTCATGCCCTTTACTGAAGGTGCTGTCATCACAGCCTGCTGGATAGACTCTTGGTCCTTTGCTAGTTCCGCTATCTCATGGATTTTCATACACTTTGTATCGTTATTGTCCTGCCCACTATCGTGTTGGTCAGCAGAAGATTTTGGGATACAGAATGTCTGGATATGTCGGTCTAAGGGGCTGTTTCTTTGTTAATTATAAAACTAGTTTTGTGATCAACAAAGGAACATGTCTTCTACTAACTGAATCATTAGCAGGACGTTTGTAGAACATTGCTGTCATCATGGCACACGGAAACACCTCTCATTCTCCTGCCATTTCATACACTCATGCACACCAAAAACCCTCTCATTCTCCTTCTATTTCATACACACTCATGCACACCAAGAACCCTCTCATTCTCCTGCCATTTCATACACACTCATGAACACCAAAAACCCTCTCATTCTCCTGCCATTTCATACACTCATGCACACCAAAAACCCTCTCATTCTCCTGCCATTTCATAACACTCATGCACACCAAAAACCCTCTCATTCTCCTGCCATTTCATACACACATGCACACCAAAAACCCTCTCATTCTCCTGCCATTTCATGCACACTCATGCACACCAAAAGACCTCTCATTCTCCTGCCATTTCATGCACACTCATGCACACCAAAATCCCTTTCATTCTCTTGCCATTTCATGCACACTCATGCACACCAAAAACCCTCTCATTCTCCTGCCATTTCATGCACACTCATGCACACCAAAAACCTCAATCTCTTGCCATTTCATGCACACCAAAAACCCTCTCATTCTCCTGCCATTTCGTGCACACTCATGCACACCAAAAACCTCTTATTCTCCTGCCATTTCATGCACACTCATGCCCCAGGTGTCTGCACAATCTTATACCATCTTCTTGCTGGTCAACCCCTGCCTCTAATTCCAAGAACCCTGCTTTCCATTACCGTTCTTTCCAAGCCACTGTGATGTTTCTTTTTCTTCTGCTGCGTTCATCCGGAGTGTATGTTTTTTCCAGATGTAATTGCGTTGGACCAAGTTTATTTGCGCCCTTAGGCCAACACATCCGACTTCTGTGGGTGTTTGTTGACCGGGTTAATCTTCCCTGGGTTGTGATGTTTTATACAGCCAAAGTATTTCTGTTTCCAAGACATGACACCACTAATTATAGAAGATTTAAAATATCAATCAGTCACACTTTTCCTTTTAATGACACATTTAAAACAGCTTATATATTTTGCTCTTTGCCACCAACCATGTTTTACTCTTCTGTCCCAGTCAGATTGCCATGTATGGTAGCCGCACATAACATGCATTTTGCATAATGTCAGCAATCACAATTAATGCAGCTTATGTTTTTTTGCACATTGAATGCTGATTGGTCTTTAAAATATGGGGCTAACACCATTTACCCAACATACCTCAAGGATTCTAAAGGGTCCATTTTTAAAAGCAAGTACTTTTTTTAAAGAGTAAATTAGCCTTTTATTCAATCTCATGAATATGACCAAAAATATGTGACAGCCTGATTATTTCAAACCTCTGCTTCTTCATCTTTCCACTGTCCCTGTTATGCCTTCAAGTGTCAGGTTAGGTAGAGCTGTCTGCACAAGGTCATTGTGTGGACGGTGAAAAAAAGGTGGTGTTAACTGCCTCTGGTGGTGTTCACTGCCTCTGGTGGTGTTCACTGCCTCTGATGGTGTTAACTGCCTCTGGTGGGGTCACTGCCTCTGGTGGGGTCACTGCCTCTGCTTGTCTACTGTGAGGTGGTAAAGATAATAAATGAGAACTAGGACAAGTTTACTAGGGGTATTCCGGTTGGAATTGGGTCTCATTCCCAAAAACGCCCTCTAGAGGAAATAATATACTGGCTCGAGAAACCTCCAAGCATTGAACAAGGCAAAAAAACGGTGCAAGTTCAACACTAATATAGAAGAAATGTTTCCCATAGAAGGCTGGGAGATCCGGGAAGTTCTACCACAGACACCCGAGTAACTAGTCACTCTACCAAGAAGGTGTGTCTATGTGTAAGTTCCCCACCCCACATTTAATTTCCCACACACACATATATATATATAAACAATGACAAGTATCCACTGCCGTGCTCAATCACTGTATTACATAACAGATGGGGAACAACCACTGTCATATGCAATAACTGTATTACATAACATGGGAACAACCACTGTTAGACAAAAACAACACAATGAATCACTGTATTACGTAACAGATGGGAACAACCACTGTTAGACAACAACAGCAACCACAGATTGACACTACACATCAACTTTGGAACAAGACGTTCACAATTAATTACCTTCAAGGCTTGGTTAAACTGAAAACAAACCACTGTATTGTGTAAACATTTGGGTCCTGGAAAAACCCTGTTGGTTGAACCATGGAGACATCTACATGAAAGCATTGATCATATTAAGGAAACTCACACAGGTTATGTAACCATAACAGTCTTCCCCAAAAATCCCAAAAAAGGTTCACAACAAACAACAGGTGTCACACACAAAACAGAGCAAGTTAAAACTAATCCATACAAGACAAATATAAAGAAAATCTATCTAACCTGTCTCTGAAATTCTTAGGTGACTAATGATGAATCCTCATCATGAATCCATCCAAAAAGTCTGGCCATAATCCCACTTGCTATAATCCAGAAAACAGCGGATATACATATATATATATATATATATATATATATATATATATATATATATATATATATATATATATATATATATATATATATATATATATATATATATATTCCCACGTATCCAGTGAATTTTGAATTGTACACACACAACTGGGTAATCCAACCGGATCAGATATCCAAGGCTTACAGAATGACGGGATAATCCATCATAATAAGATCCAATAATGTACTGTAATCCCCCAAGTCACAACTGCTAAGTAGCTGGGTTAGAGGCATCCCGGTGTGGTGTAACCGGTTGAGGTATAATTCTCCAGCTGTCTGTATTGATTGTTAAGTCCAAGATTAGGCACAGGGTTCTTCAGTATCCCATGAATGAGGCAGGACATCGCAGTTGCCATAGTGTTTTAATAAAAATAGTTAACCTGAAATTGGGCATAAATTTCTAGCCCCTTGTTCTGGATAAAGATGTAGGCTATATCTTCCTTCAGCTAAACACACACTTATCATTGACCTTGAGTATAGTGCTTGATTGCCCATGGCTGGGATATGCTGGATGATGAGATTCCACGGAAGCTGGGAGTTCGCAAAAATAGTCGGCGAATCCATACTGCTAATTGCTAGTGAACTCCAGACTATCCGTGAGCCTCTTGTATAGGCCAGTTGAACGTGAAAATCCGGAATTGGTTAGTAAATAGGGTATCGCTCTGAATCCAAAATGGGCCAGGCAGATCTTCTGGCTCTTGCATACTATGTATAGCTGAACACTGTCCGGAAGCTCCCAGATGTAGGGAATCCACTTCAACATGGACAAAGTCCAATAGGTACCCAGGCACTGACATACAGTTTCAGTGTGCATGGCAGTCATCAGTAGCACTTTTAAAACTCTAGTAAGTCCATATTAGGGGTGGGCTGATATCCCAGTTTCCCGCCTCTAATTACAAGCATGTTGACTATAAATCCGGGGTCAATACTCCACCCACGTCTTTCTAACGCCTACATAATGAAGAAAAAACAGGGTTGATATACATTAGTAATAAAACCCATAATTTGGTAACAATGTATCATACTAAAAATAAAGGAAACAATAAGGAAGAAGAAAGGAAGGTGTTTCCAGTTTCCTGTCTCTCGTCACCTACTGTAGAGTTTTGCCTCACTCCAAACGTGAGTGAGGTATCTACTCAATATATACATCTATTCGGGACTGATACTGGAGCTTCTTGAGGGGTTATTCACCTCTTAACCGTCCAAACATCCTTATAGTACCACTGTCACAACATGGACCGAATACCTGAGAAAATGGCCTCATGTCAACAATTCATAAATCTCCTTTCCATAGCTACAAACAGCATTAGGTAAGTACCACTGACAAATGGCAAAAGGCTAAACTACCAGATCAGTCATCTCCTCCTTCATCATCCTCACCATCACCATCACCATCATCATCATCATGCGTCTGTCTCCACTTGGGTGAAATTATGTCTACTCCAGCAGTAACAATCAATCATTCAATCAATCAATCAATCATGTGCCATGCCGGAAAGCATGGGCGGTCATGACTCGCCATTTCACTCGATCACCAGTGTCGTGGATCAGCTCAGTGTTCCTGTCTCGTCCATGCCATGTGGCCAAGCCATCCAGGTATTTTCCTCTCGGTCTTCCTCTTGGTCTGTTCCCTTTGATCTTGCCAGTTGTCACCAAGTTCTCCAATCCATTTCTTCTCATAACATGTCCAAAAAATTTTGACTGTCTACGTCTAATTTCTCTAATCAGTTTACGATGTTCATTTGTCTCCTGTAGTACTTGGTCATTGGTTTTTCTGTCTGTCCATGGTATTCTTTGCATTTTCCTCAAACCACATTTCTGCAGCCATCAGATGTTTTTCAGCTTGACTGCTCATTGTCCAAGTTTCACATCCATACAAAAGAACAGACTCTATGTATCCCCTCAACACTCTTTTTCTCGTTTCAGTTGACATCTTTTTATTGGTCAGAATGTTTTTCATCTTGCTAAAGGCTACTTTCGCCATGGCGATTCTTGTTCTAATCTCTTCAAGGCATCTCCCATCAGATGTTATGACTGTTCCAATTCCAAGATAATTGTACCGATTCACTTGTTGAAGAATATTTCCATTTACTTGTATATTACATTGTCGCACTTCTTTCTTCCTAGTGACGACCATAACCTGTCTTTTTACAATTTAATTCTAACCCCAGTTGCTCACTGTGTACAACAACCGCATCTACTAATTGTTGCAGGTCCTGCACATTGTCTGCAATTAATACTGTATCATCTGCATATCTAATGTTATTGATGTTTCGTCCTCCAATGCTAATTCCATTTATATCCTCTACATTTCTGAAAATATTTTCACTGTATAGGGAAAACAGATCTGGAGACATCTGGTGACAATCATGAACATAAAAGGTAAAATACTCATAAAAGAGAAAGCATGTGAATCATTTCCCATACAACATAGGAATCATCTAGTGGGCAGTTACCCAACATCTCAAAACCAGAATATAAGAACAGGTGATTCTCTTTCCCCCTAGACTATTAAAAGTACTAAGTTTAATGAACACTGTTCCACATCCCACCAAATTCTGCCATCATAAGAAGTGCATTGACTTCAAGAACACTCATGTAGTAAGTCAAGCAGTAAGAATGTTGTTGGTAAATTCCTGGACATAAATTATTAGCCTAGACACCTACAACAGGGGTACAATGCAGATGGAGAATGCATGTCCTGCCAAGCCCTTGCTTATTTGGTGCATGTTTTCTTTCCTCTCACCTGAGTTGAGTTGAGCCAAGAACCGACATCACTGCACTCAGGACATTCCCATACGTGCTCAGTCTCCTCGTTCAACAGCCAACGAAGAGTCATACTACTAATCGTTCCCACTGCTATCTGATTAAATGTTCTCCTGGTCTTCCCTCTCAGTTTTGAGATTCTTCCAGAACCCCTGCCGATCCCCTGCAATCTCATTCTTTCCACATATGGGTTCTCAATCTGTTCCCCCGCCTTCTCCACCTGGTCCCACAAGCGCACGACCATCTCCCCATTGTCCATAGGCAAGATACCACCAAGAGGTGCATTCCCTGCTAGACTATCAGCCTGTTCATTCCCCTGTACACCCGCATGGCCAGGGCAAAATATCCATACAATTCTCACAATCTGTGACCTCTGAAGCGACGAGAGCCATTCCACACGAAACATTCCTTTCTCCACCTTGCTAAGCATATTCTTTGAATCCGTAATGAACATAACATGTGTTGCAGTAGTCTCCTCTAGCCACGGAATGCCGCTGTTACTGCCTCCACCTCCATTCTCATGCTGGAGGTCGTAGTCTCATATGCCAGGCTCTCCTTGTTCAAGACTGACCCATTAGCCTTTGCAATAAAGTCCCAGCCACTACGTCTGTTTCTCAACACTGACCCATCGGTGTAGATGACTATGTCACCTTGATGTGTGTTGCTCTGGATCAGCTGTTGCACTTCAAACTCAGTGCGGCCCACTGCCCATTCTCTGCACTCACGACCCAGTGTTATTATTACATTGTGCCAGTCCGTCATGTCATCCGGAACTTCAACCCACTCCCTTTCACGATTGATGGTCTCTAGATCACACACCTGACTTATAGAAAGTTCTGCCTGTGCCATCCAGAACCTGCCTCATCTTAGTCTATGACCCTTTACCATATCCATTGCTGCATGTAGCGGGTGATCCCTGTCTGCGGCAACTCTTAGGTACCCTATGCCTATCCATCATTGTAGGTAGTGCCAGGATATGCCTCATGCAGATAATTGGTGTGTCCTTTGTGCACCCCAGTATTAACCAACTTTCAATGAAAAGTTATTCTCATCTTTTTTCTCAAACCACTTCAATCATGATACTTGTTGCATCAAAGCATTCATCCTAATACATAATATAAGATATCTCTCACATGAGATTATAACTAACTGACATTTCCTTTGTTCCCACAACATCATGTATGAAAAAGACTACAAAACAATCACACCTCTGTGTATTTACAACAATGTAAACGAAAGGTTACTCCCAAGTGCCAGAGAAATCAAGTGAGAACATCTCTTCTGCCTAACAGACTATTTAAGTTGCACACAGTAACATTTTTCCAGTATAAGAAAAGAGGTACCAAATAAGCATTCAAAGAGAAAACACTTTATAACACAGAGACAAGTTGCAGATGATATGCACTTGAGAATAAAATATGTTCACAAAGCATATCAGAAAGATTACACATAGCAAAATTGAGATTGCAAGCATCAGGAAAGCCGGTTCGACAAAATGGCGATGCGGCAGACCGCGAAACTCAAACCAACTTTTCAATGAAAAGTTATTCTCATCTTTTTTCTCAAACCACGTCAATCATGATACTTGTTGCATCAAAGCATTCATCCTAATACATAATATAAGATATGTCTTATAATGCTCACACAAAGCACAGAGAATAAATGGGCGATTAATTATCCCCACTAACAATGGGTGACTTGCTAACTTGAAGATAACATGGTGAGTGACGGGGCTGGCAGTCAGCCCTGCCAACGTTAAATTTCCCATGGTCTCAGCAAATCAATGGGCTGGATTTTAAACAAAGTTAGTTTCGATTAAGTCTCCCATGGAAAATTTTTAATTGTTGCATCGTCTCTCTAAATCCGGGTTACATTTTTAGCAAAATTTCTTGGGAAGCACTGCTGGATGACAAAACAATACGTCACATCTATTAATCCTTTGTTTAAAGGGTCTGTCTCTGGCTTGAGTTTCACTGCATCTAAATTTCATTGCTGTCTGAGGTATGTTTTATCTAAATGTCATTGCTGTTTGAGTTATGCTATATCTACATGCCATTACTGTCTGAGGTATATTTTATCTAAATGCCATTACTGTCTGGGGTATTTTTTAAATCTAAATGCCATTGCTGTCTCAGGTATGCTGTATCTAAATGGCATTGCTGTCTCAGGTATGCTGTATTTAAATGGCATTGCTGTCTGGGGTATGTTTTATCTAAATGCCATTGCTGTCTGAGGTCTGCTGTATCTGAATGTCATTTCTTTCTGAGGTCTGCTGTATCTAAATATTATTGCTGTCTGAGGTAAGCTGTATCTAAATGTCATTGCTGTCTGAGATAAGCTGTATCTAAATGTCATTGCTGTCTGAGGTATGCTGTATCTAAATATCATTGCTAACTGAGGTAAGCTGTGTCTAAATGTCATTGCTGTCTGACGTATGTTTTATCTAAATGTTATTGCTGCCTGAGGTATGCTGTATCTAAATGTCATTACTGTCTGAGGTAAGCTGTATCTAAATGTCATTTCTGCCTGAGGTCTGCTGTTTGAGGGTAGTCTTGTTGCCTGACTGAATCAACTATCTGCATGTCAATAAAATCTATTGTTGACATTGTCAAACTCCTATAGCCATATATAATATATTCTTGCCCACTGCATAACCACATGTGTCATACACTGTTTGCAGATTTTAGATATGTGTCCGCATTATGTAGGGATTCATCTTCTTTCACACTTTATCCCCCATTGGGGCTTAGCCCTCAACCAACTCAATCCAAGCCCTTCTATCTTTAGTTATCCCAAGCAACTGCACCCATTCCTCTCCATATTATTCATTTCTGACTCTATATCTCTTCTGCATGTGATTTTGGGTGTTCCTCTGTTTAATTTACATTTTGGATTCCATTCAAAGGCTTTTCTCATTTTATTATTCTATGTTTTTCTCAATATACTTCCTATTCAACGCCAGCGTTTTTTCTTCACCTTGTTATTCACTGCTGTTCGTCTAGTTCCAATGCCGCAATATTTCTTCAGCTCTTGATTTACTAGTATTTGTCTGGTTCTTTCCATGAGCTCTAAATTAGTGATCCTGTCATACCATAGTATGTCTTCTATTTTGTGAATGCACCAATTAGTGAGTGTTTGTAGTTTAGTTTTAATGATTTTTGTTGTTCTCTATGTTTCTGAACCGTAAAATGGTGCAGATCAAATGTTATAATTGAATATTCTTGCTTGCTTGCTTGTGTTCGCTGACTGTGAACTCCAGCGTGAAGTCCTGTATGTCAGATGAAGACATCCTGTTGTCCAACATCAGTGTGATGTCATACCGGATTGAGGTTTTCATGAGTATCCGTTGTCCCATGTCTGGTTTATTGGTGTGCAGACTGGGTGGTTCCTCGCCGTGCAGGCAGATACTCTCCGACTTTGGAAGAATCAGTGATCCTACTACGTTAGTTAGGACCCCGAAGGGACCTATTGTCCAGGATGCACGACTAGGACGTGTTAGTAGGTCTTGGCCAGTATAGAACCTGGCCTTGGTGCCTTGGAAACACCTCTGCGTCCCATTGAATATTCTAAGTTTCATGCTAAGTTTAATTTCTTTTGATTTCCACAAACTTCCTGGTGCCATTACAGCACCTCTAGCCTTCTGTATATACATTTTGATATCTTTATCTGTTCCACTCTCTTTGTCTTTGTTGACATTACATAATAGATATTTATGTTATCAAAGTCATGAATGCAGTTTTGTTTTTATTGAAGGATTTGTAATATTTCAACAGGTTGTGGTGTTTCAAAGATACTCCATATGCTAGTCACTGGGAGAATTTGAGAATTACAGGAAAGGAGATAGTTGATCATCACACATTTCGGTTTGCTATTTTCCTGATCATCATTGGTAGCAGTCTGACATTAGTAAGTGATCAGTTTAAAATGATAAAAAAGATATATGTTATTTTACTGTTGACCCAAGATATTCAAACTTTTGCACCACCTCCAATTTTTCCACATTAACATATATTTCTTTCTCCATAGTAGTTTCTTCTTCTTCTTCTTTGCGTTCATCCGGAGTGTTTTTTCAGATGTGATTGCGGTGTGCATTAGGCACCCTTGGGTCGAAACCCTTAGGTCAACACATCTGGCTTTTGCATGCATTTTTGACCAGGTTAGCATTCCTGGGAGACTCTCACTTTTGTGGTACCGTAAACCTCCCAGCTGGTCAAGTTGGAACAGTCGAGGACTTCGCGGTCATCCCTCAAAGGAAGGCAGGGACAGTCCATAGCATTTCCGCCATCCTGGGTGGCTTCCATAATTGTAGAGCCGACACATAGTGCTCTGGTGCTGGGCTCACCGAGGGAATCGTTACGTCCTGCTCATGGCTGCTTTAATTCCTCACTTCAATATATTGGGCATTTCGTTTGCCCTGGGCCGTTCCTGCACAAACCAGACAGGTCTGCAGACAGTATTCACTCAGCGAGTTTTCGGTTGGGAAATGTGCTTGTTGTTGTGCACGTCAGAGCTATTCCAGGCACAACGGACATTCGGAAACTACCTAGTTAGAGCTGTTCTGAACAAGAGCGGCATTCGGAAACTAGGTAGTCAGAGCTGTTCCTAGCACGAGAGACATTCGGATGAGACATTTCAATTGGACGTAAATGCGTAGTGCCAATTTTTATTTTGCCCCTCGTAGGACGGCACTTCCGGCTTCGGCGGGCTATTTTTAATGAGGTTAACCTTCCTCGGGTTTCGAGGCACGTTAGACTTATTGTTGTGATGTCGCCCACATCTCAGCTGGTCAAGATAGAACGGTCAACGACATCATGGTCAACCCTCAAGGGAAGGCAGGGGCAGACCATGGGCATTCCCTCACTATCCAAGGAGGCTTCCATAATTGCAGAGCCGGCACATATTGCTCTGAGACTGGGCTCACCCGAGGAGTTGTCACGTCCTGCTCATGGCTGCTTCAGTTCCTCACTTCCATGTGTTGGACATCTCGCTTGCCACTGGTCGCTCAAGCACACACCAGGAACGGTCAGACTGCGGGCGACACCCACTCGGTAAGCTTTTGCTTTTGACTTCGGACCACGCAATGGATTCTTTCCTGAGAATATTGTTGTGGACTTGAATTTGAAATGTCATAATGCTAAACCAGAATAACTATGGAAAGATTGTACCTCACACTTTTTGTGTTAAAAGTGAAAACCTGACATTTTTGCATGTGTTAAATTTTCAAACCTGATTTGTGTGTATGTGTGTGTTAAAAGTGAAAAACCGACACTTTTTGTGTTTAAAGGTAACACTGAATGGATAAGAACGTGTTTTTAAATATGTGGTGTGCTGATGCAGAAGGAAGAGGCTCAATCCCTACACTGGACAGCTGGACTAAATTGTTGACTTCTTGTCCTTGACTTGGGGACATAAATTACAAGTACCCCTGAAGTCGGAGTGGGTTCGCCTGATGGCGAGGGACACTGGTAATAGGGAAAGATGAATCCACAAGCAAAACTCAGTCCAGTGCTACCAGAAGTAGTGTGTATGGACTACACTTGAGTTCAGAGCGAGCAAGTGCTAAACAAAACCAAAGTGCTTAAAAACACACTTGTGTTAACAGTGAAAACCCAATAACTTTTTGTGTTAACAGTGAAAACCCAATAACTTTTTGTGTTAACAGTGAAAACCCAATAACTTTTTGTGTTAACAGTGAAAACCCAATAACTTTTTGTGTTAACAGTGAAAACCGAATAACTTTTTGTGTTAACAGTGAAAACCCAATAACTTTTTGTGTTAACAGTGAAAACCCAATAACTTTTTGTGTTAACAGTGAAAACCCAATAACTTTTTGTGTTAACAGTGAAAACCCAATAACTTTTTGTGTTAACAGTGAAAACCCAATAACTTTTTGTGTTAACAGTGAAAACCCAATAACTTTTTGTGTTAACAGTGAAAACCGGACACTTGTTTGTATCGAAGGGGAAATCTAACACTTTTTTGTGTTACAAGGAAAACCAGAAATTTGTTTATGTTAAAAGTGAAAACCGGACACTTTTTTTGCGCTAAAATTGAATACTGTTTATGTTAAAAGTGAAAAGCTGACCTTTTTAGTCTTGGAAATGAAAATCTGGAATTTATGCATTCAGTGTGAAATCCTGAAGCTTTATATATTAAACTAGATGCCCTATCTCTATGCCAATCTCTGCTCCAAACCTGAAAAAGATTATTGTTGTCAATTTCATCTTTTCATTGACTGTTATTGTCTCAGTTTTCTGTTGCTTCTTTTATTTGACACTCATTATGGTTTTTTTTTCTTCTTCAGGTGTTTGAAGACATGTATCTTTACCAGAACAAATTTTTGCAGACAATTATCATGGTGTGTAATGTGTTGTTTGCTATCCTGTTCACTATTGAGATGTTGTTGAAGTGGATCGGGTTGGGTCTGACCTCTTACTTCACAAATGGCTGGACAATCTTGGATTTCAGTATTGTTCTGGTGAGTGTCTGAAACATCTGAAGCACTGAATGTGAAATTAGAATTGATCTTGAAGATGATCCTGTTATGCTTAGTGCCCTAATATAAACATGTAATTCAGTACAAGTCTCCCTGGTGAAGGGGTTAAGGACACTGTTCCTAATCCTGTATACCCACGTATGAAATACAGCTGCATGAGATTCTGCAGCAGATCGCATCGCGTTGGTTTCTTACGGAAAGGTTTGTGAACCGGTCACTCAGAAACCAATGGCAAACTACTGAACGTAAAACTTCCCAAGACATCAAAAGCAGCTGAAAAATGCTGGTGCTGACTGCAATGTCCCGTAAATAGGATATGCAAAGAGGAAAATCAGTACAATGTAGAAGAAACTAGAAAACATCATACATCTGAGGGATGGAAAAGCTGTTGAAGCGGATAGTATCCCAGCAGAAACTGTTAAAACCAGTATAAACACCTAAGCTAAACTCATTCATTCATTCATTGAGTATGTAGTGTGGTCACTGATAGTTGAGAGAATTCTCACACGCACACAAAATGACAAGAAGACTATCCAAAGGAAAGTCTATCCACTGAAGGAAGTGAAGATAGAAGTGGCTCGTGAATAGCTAATATGTATGAACATACAGGTCCCAGTAGAAATCTTGACTCCCTGCAGTGGCTGGGTTGAGGAAAACTAAAGTGAACAGCAATACCTTTGTTTAAAAGACTGCAGACTTATTTAATTTCCCCCCCCCCCCCCCCCCCCCTTCATTTAATCTGAAAAAGAAACGAAGCCCCAGTCTTCCTTTCACGCCAACAGGATGATAGGAAGACAACAATGGAACAAACTTTCACCCTGACGCACTATACTCTAAATCTATTTACTTATATTAATATAGACTGTACTCAACTTCCAGTAGTTAGAGATATGTTTTAATTCATATTAACACGCAGCTCCTCAATGGAGAACAGATATACAGAATTATCTGTTGTTTGACATCTTACAACTTATTAGATGTATCTATGGTTTTTGCTAAGCATTCATCGCTTTTGAATTATATTAAATCATTGATGAACTTTATTTAAATAAGTTGCTGAAGGTTGTTGATGGCGCTGGAAGATGGTTGCCAGGGTGCGAATGATGGGCTTAGGCGAATTTACAGATGCCTAGGGATATTAGTTATAACTTCTTGCCTCCTGTCCCATTCACCAGCGTGGTTGATTCTCTCTCGGCTTCGTCATCTTGCCCGAGAGACAGGCTCTATTACTTTAACATTCATCTGCACTTTGGTGATAACTCTCCCACACTCTACCTTGTTGAAGGTGAACTCTGCCATTCCTTTTAGACTACATCAACTCACTATTGAACACAACATGACCCACTGACATAAATGTAACTCGGACACATGTGTAGGTTTTCATCTATAATCAACACTCTAGAGTAGACATTGTCACAATCATATATTCCTCAACATAATATATACGACACTTCTTTACACTCAATAAAATGGCGGCATTATGTTAAGCCACAGCCATCTTCTCTACGTGGTGCTTCTGCACGGAACGACGTCCACGGCTTGAATGAAAATCTGAATGCCCTTGTCACCTTCACAATCACGTGTGTTCGCTCCGGTGACAATCTCGCTCACCATGTAGGTCATGATCAACGATTATCATGCTCCTCTGTGTGACTTTTTGTCACTATGCCATAAGGTACAATTCAACCTATGGCATTACACTGGCGGCCGAGGAAAAAAATTGGGCACCAATTTTTTTTCCCCCAAATTTGTTGTTCATGGTATATACAGGAAAGTATTTTTAATGAATATTTTATTAATTCATATTCTAATGAACTATAATCTAATTCTAATTTACTTATCTGAAATCTGTCAATGACTCTTGATAACTTCTTGTCATTCTGAAAAAACAAGAATTCATTATCTTTTTGTTCTAAATACTAAATAACTATCTCTAATTCTAACTACAGTTTGCTACAACTTGATAGCTTTTTATTCACTTTACTCTGAATATTCTTTCTAACATGATATCAGAATTCCCACAAATAAGTTATATTATGTCTGTATATGAACTCTCAGTTTCTACTATGACTCTGAGAACCAATATTTCCGTTCTACAAGTATGTTGTACTGGTCATTTAACTACTCAGTGTATTGTTGGTAGGTAGTGTCTATAGTGGTCATACAAGACTGACCATCACTCAGCTTCATCTGCTCATCTTCGCCAACCATTTGCTAAGCTACTCGTCCCAGGTCTAGAAGACTTCTCCACTGAGATCAAATTTTCAGGACTGCAAGGATTGGCCGAGTAAGATACTAAGTTCCAAGTACTGCCAGCATATTTTCGCTGTTCTCGTGTTACCATACTTGACCACCCGCATCTCAAGTCAGTCAGCCACTGCAGTTACAAACTTCCACCACCGCCCATGCTTGCACAAAGTCCCAAGTACCGCCAGCATATTAAACTAGAAATAGATTTGCTGTTATCTTGTTAACATACTTGACCACCTATACAATGCAAGCTAGCGTTCTCATGGTAGACAGTCTGATACATATTACTATTCCTCTTTGACTCGGTTGTTGTAGACATAGCGTATAGCAATGAACATAGTTGCAGCTAATAAATTTGTGGCACTTTCATGTCCATGACAGCTCCTTTCCAACCTGCAAGAAATTGTTACTTCCAAATCTAACTTTCATGGTATTTCCATTATTATTCTTCTTCTTCAGCGTTCCGAGCCATTGAGGTTCTTTGCTGCAGATACAATCCGTCTCCATTCGTCTCTCTGGTTGACCTTCTCTTGCCAGTGGTTGATTCCAAGTGCTTGTAGGTCTGTACATGTATTATCTCTCCACCGCCTTCTTGGTCTACCTCGGGGTCTACGGTCATTTATTTCCTGAGTGTAAGCGAGTTTTGTTTCCCTATTATCTTCCATTCTTTCTATATGCCCCAGCCATTGTAGTCTATTCGCCTTTATGATACCAGTGATTAGCGGGGACTTAAACAGATCATAAATGTCTTTGTTGCTTCTTCTTTTCCACGCTCCACTTTGTGTATCCCTAATGGGTCCAAAGATGCGTCTTAAAACTTTGTTCTCAAAGGTTTGTAACAAGGCTTTGTCTCCTTTCGTTGTACTCCAGGTTTCAGAGCCATACAGCACAACTGGTCTGATCAGTGTTTTGTATATTGTAATTTTGGTGTTACGAGATAGCGCATTTGATTTTAGTAGATGTTGTAGTGCATAGTATATCTTATTTCCAGAATTTATTCTAGTCTGTATTTCTTCCCTTATGATGTTGGAGCAGTTGAATATTGTACCCAGGTATTTGTATGTTTCCGTTCTTTTTAATTATTATTTCCATTATACCAAAATATATTATCATTGCTCTTTTTATATTTTCTATGTATTATTTATATAATAATATTCTAATATAATTTATGTACTAATATAATTAACTAATGCATAATCCTTCAAATTAATAATCAATCAATCATTTATGCATATATAAGCAAGTTAATAATCAGTCAATCAATTATATATACATATATAACCAAATTAATAATAAGTTAATCACTAATTATCATCAATAAATCTTACTAATATTACTAATTGACTCTTATAACTTATTAACAATCTAATATTACAATAATCTAATAATACTATAATCACTCACCAACATACCGGCTCCGTGGCCGAGGGGTTAGCAGCTTTCTCCGCTAACTCTGAATACTCTCGTCACGTGACGCGACGAGAATTAGCAGTGGTTCGAATCGCAAAAGTGACTTATGAGAGTATGGAGCCGGTCGCTCAGAAAGTCGTGGCGTGCTGATGAGCGTAATCTAGCCTAGGAATCAACATACAGCTGAAAGATGCTGGTGTTGACCGCAATATCCTGAAACAGGATGGAAACGCAGGGAAAAAAAAACAAAAAAAACTCACCAACATAATGACATAAATAATTAATAAACAATATATTACCATTTATCTTTGAAAATTCTCATTATTATGAAATGAATTTATAAATTGCAGTTATATGATCAATTATCCAAAACAAATTAATTAACATTGTACTATATTCTTATTATTAAAAAAATATTTCAAATCAATCAATAATCACAATGTTATAAAATTATTGAATTTATTCTTCTTATTTCCACTTACTTTGACTTAATATTGAAATGTAACATTTATGATTCATTAATTGAAAATCAAAGTTTACAATAGAAAATGTTACAACCACCAGAATTGTTCTTGCAGACAGGTATGTTTCATATTTTTGTTGGGTGCCCATGTTTCACGCTGATGGTTCTCTTTACTGCTTCGATTTTAGGGGCAAACAGAGCACCTTCAGGTAGATTTTGCCGTGGACAGTTGGATGCTGTCTGCTGTGTTAGATATTCCTGTGAAATTGTGGTTCTGCTGTTCTGGTGTTAGAACTGTCCATTTGTTATTTACTGTTTTACAGCTTTATAAGAAATAGTGATCTGTTGATCAGTTAGTTCCATCTCAGTAGATAGCAGAGTGTGTCAGGTCTTAGTCAGATATGACTGAGCTACCGTATAACAGTAGATGGTACTACCTATTTTCTGTTAGTGCTGAACGTTGGGCAGCGCTTACCAAACCCGACACCCCACATTGTGCCAACGGCTTTGGGCGGAAGAGCGCAATTGGGAGGGTACAAGCCTTACCCTGGTGCGAGGAAATGTAAGTTAAAGACAAAATGTCATGGCAGGGCAGACCAGGCTCTAAGCCTTGGTTGACGGCTGGTCTAGGATCGAAGCTCCGACAGGTGTACAGTTAGGGGATTGCTTTGCTGATCCAGCAGCTTCTGCAACTTTTCTTGTTCCAGATGTAGGGGTGTTACCTTTCCTCTGGAGTGAACTAGGCAGGCCGAGAGAGGGATCATGCTGCATGGGCAACACATGATCTCTATATTTTAGCCCAGGCTTTGTGCTATGGATGGCAATAACTCCATCCCTGGTCTTGGAATCAAAGCGAGAGGCAACTGTTACGGGTTATAAGTCCCTGTCAATTGGCGTTGACATGGGGCGCCACGCGTTGCCTCTGATGGTGGGAGACACCTACAGGTGTCACTGATCAGCTACCGCCCGCCTCAAGCTGGGCAGCCCCCGGCAAATTGGGTGCTGATCCGCCACAGCCTGCCTGCTTCAATGGGTGCTTGGGGCTAGGACAAAATCTGCATCGCAGGCTGTAAAACCAATGCACCAGGTATAAATAAAAATAGAAACCTCAAGCTACGGCTTGCAACCTGGAACGTGAGAACCATGTGTCCAGGATTTTCCACTGACTTGACCAATATTGACGATGTGAGAAAAACGGCTGTGATTGATGCCGAACTCAATTGTCTTAACATTGTTATTGCTGGCCTGCAGAAGACTCGACTCGCAGAGGAAGGGTCACTCAGGGAAAACAATTACACCTTTTTTTGGAAGGGTAGAGGGCAGGCAGAAAAAAGGCATCACAGTGTGGGCTTTGCAGTGAAGAATTCACTACTGGGAATGATTGAAATTCCAGCAGGAGGAAATGAAAGACTATTATCCCTGCGCTTGGCAACCTCTTGTGGTTTTGCCACAATTATTACTGCATATGCACCGACACTCAATTCCTCTGATGATGTGAAGGATTCGTTCTATGAGGGATTAGACTCCGTGATCAAGGCAGTTCCAAAATCTGACTACATTTATATGTTCAGTGATTTCAATGCTCGTGTGGGCAAGGACTCGAGTTCATGGCCAGTGTGCCTTGGAAAATACAACATCGATCGCATGAATGAAAATGGGCAAAGGCTGCTGGAGCATTGCACCAGTAATGACCTATGTATTACAAACTCCTTTTTTAAAACAAAAGAGATGCATAAGGTCACATGGAAACATCCAAGATCCGCCCATTGGCACCAGCTGGACTTCATCTTCACACGGAGACAATATCTGAACCATATATCATTGACTCAAAGTTACCACAGTGCTGACTGTAATACGGATCATTCTTTGGTTGTTGCAAGGGTTAGACTGAGACCAAAGAGAATCTACACAGCTAAACACAAATCTAGCCCCAGGATTAATATTATTAACACTCGCGATCCTGAAAAGTGCTTTCAGTTTCAACAGCAACTTGAAGACGCTTTCACTGATACACCAGAAAATTGTACAGTAAATGAAAAGTGGGGTCAACTTAAGGAAACTCTTTATAAAACTGCCGTAGGGGTTTACGGCACTGTGGATCATAAGAGGCAGGACTCGTTTGCAGCCCTTGATTGATAAGAAGAAGATAGCTCTCTTAAGAAACAAGGAAAGACCAACGCGTAACACTCTGAGTGATCTAAGGCAAGCTAGGAAGGATGTGCAAAAGACTGCCAGGCAGTGTGCAAATGAATATTGGATCAAGTTATGTGAGTCCATTCAAATCGCAAGTGATAAGGGAAACATAAGGAGCATGTATGAAGGAATAAAGAAAGCCTGTGGTCCAGTGATCAAAAGAAGTGCACCATTGAAAACCTTGACTGGAGAAATCATCACTGATAAGAAACAGCAGATGGACAGATGGGTAGAGCTCTATTTGGAGCTTTACTCAAGTAAGACCAAACTAGCGGATGATGCCCTCAACGCCATAGAGGCTGTACCAGCTCTTGACCACCTGGACACACTTCCCACCATAACAGAAGTTAAGTGTGCTATAAATGAACTTGCATCTGGTAAGGCTCCAGGTAAGGATGGGATTCCAATAGAGGTTATCAGTAGTGGGCAAGACACACTCGCTCTACAGATCAGATCCACCAGCTAATAGAGCTATGCTGGCGAGAAGGACAAGTCCCACAGGATTTCAAAGATTCAAGCATCACAACACTGTACAAGAACAAGGGCGATCGGAGCGACTGCAACAACTATAGGGGTATCTCACTTCTGTGTATTGTTGGAAAAGTATTTGCCAGAATTGTTCTGCGCAGACTTCAAGTCCTAGGAGATCAAGTCTACCCCGAATCACAGTGTGGCTTTCGACAGAACCGGTCTACCATTGATACGATATTCTCATTGCGACAAATGCAAGAAAAATGCAGTGAACAGAATCAACCACTGTTTATTGCCTTCATCGACTTCACAAAGGCATTTGATTTGGTCAGTCGTGAGGGTTTGTTCAAGGCACTAAAGAAGATTGGCTGCCATTAACTCTTCTGTCCATTGTTGAATCGTTCCACACAGGCATGAAGGGTATAATCAAGTTTGATGGTGCAACTTCTGAAGAGTTTGAAATCAAGAGTGGAGTTAAGCAAGGTTGTGTACTAGCTCCCACTCTCTTTGGAATATACTTTTCATTTCTATTGAAATATGCCTTTCGTGATCAGGATGGTGGTATATACATTCACTCACGCTCAGATGGCGGCCTCTACAATGCTCAGAGATTGAAGGCCAAGACCAAAATTAGGAGGGTACTGATCAGTGAGTTGCTTTTTGCAGATGATGCTGCAGTTACGACCCGCTCTGAGGAAGAATTGCAATGTCTACTATCTGCATTCTCCAATGCTTGTTCTGAATTTGGTTTAACAATTAGCAAAAAGAAGACACAGATTATGTCACAAGGTGCACGTGGGGTACCATCAATCTTTATTGATGACACTGAACTAGAGATGGTAGACCATTTTACATGTCTAGGATCAGTGGTAAATAGCAAATTATCCCTAGATCAGGAAATCAATATCCGGATTGGTAAGGCAGCAACAACAATGAACAGGTTAAGAAAAAGAGTCTGGGAGAACAGGAAGCTTACTGCCAAAACAAAAGTCCTTGTCTATCAAGCCTGTGTCCTTAGTACTCTTCTTTATGGCAGTGAAACCTGGACAACTTACTCACACCACGAGAAACGTTTAAACAGCTTTCATATGCGGTGTCTGCGAAGAATTCTTGGTATTAAGTGGCAAGACAAAATCACAAATACTGAAGCATTGGAAAGATCAGGTTGTGTGATGGTTTATTCCATGCTCAGTCTTCGTAGACTTAGATGGATAGGACATCTTAGGAGGATGGATGATGGTAGAATACCAAAGGACATCTTTTTTGGTGAATTACAGATGGGTAAGAGATCTCAGGGTCGGCCTCTACTATGATACAAAGATGTGTGTAAGCGGGACATGATTGATACAGGCATTGATAATGCACATTGGGAGCAAGTCGCCGCTGAACGTGTTGCATGGAGGGCAAATGTCAGAAATGGAATAAAGACAAAGGAGAAAATTATTGCAGATAAGTCACACACCGAGCGTGTGAGACGTAAGATGGTGCATGATGGTGGAAATGACCACGTGTTCATATGCACCCACTGTGAACAGACATTTACAGCGCAAATTGGCCTTATCCTTATCAGTCACATTCGCTACCGCCATAGGTAAAAGTTATTATGCCTTTTTAAAGCACAAACTATCATCTGTCAAGACGGCAAGGTGCCAGTGTAAATTGAAAATCAACATTCTTTTTCTATATATGATTCAATTAATTATCTTTAACTTTATGAATCACTCAATCCATCATTTCATTGTATTAGTAAATAACAATCAATCAATTAGAATTGTTAATGTTTTGAACTTTGAACACAAAATGAATCAATGCAAGCAACAAATGCAAAGCATTAATATCTATGAACACTATATGATATCACTTTTAAGTGCTGAATTCTATGCACCGAATTCTGTAGCTGAGCATGATACGTTTTCTTTATACATCTTATAACACATTCCTCATTCCACTAACAGCCATTCGATGACCTAGTTATAATCTCCAACAGTCATAAGCAACATCTTAGTCTTCACATCTACTTCTGGTTGCAATGTTGACTGCTGTGTTACCAATATGTCCAAATCATTCTATTGGTACTAAGAAAATAATGTCTCTATTTTGTTACCTGAATTAGTACCTTTGCTATCATCATTACCTCCCTGGCTTAACTTTTAAGCACAATCTACTATGTTAGTGAATCAGCACATAGGAAAGTCTTCCCCAAAACCTCCTACTAGCATCATCCCATTCTCTGCAAATCTATTCTCCTCAACAAATGGTAATCTTTGTTTATGTTGAGTTATTAATTCTTTTCATTTTCACAAATAATCTTCCCTCCTTTAAGGATAAGTGTCACATTCTGTTGCATTTTTCTACCGCAGAGGTTAGTGTATGGTGTCACACTCCTTACCTTAGAGATTATACTCTAGTCTTGGTACCGTATAGTATGACAGTCCCTCGGGTTAGGGAAATCACTGGATTTCCGTCAGCCCATATTGTACCTCTTTACTGGATGTTTAGCTCTGTATGCCTTTAACCTGCAGCTGAAATGATACTTGCTTACCAAAAGAATAACCAAAAGAATACATGCAAGAGATAATGATAACAAATTAAATAAGTTTCCGCATGCACTAAACCAACTTGAAATAAAATACTAAATAAACATAAAATATAAACTATTTTCAAAGTCATACCTAAGTTGTTGTCCATTACTGTATACTGTTAATCAAAATACAATAACCACAACAAAAGTTGTTAACCAAACTTTCAAGATGTTAGATGTTGTCGTGCAAAATTAATCAAATTCACCAATAAATGTTAGTGTTTTTTTCTTGACTGGTGACTGGTGACGTTGCTTCACTAGACTGGCTGGAATGGGATGCCTTTGCTGGTGCTTGCTAATATTTATAATGCGATCACAATTTACTGTCTTTTAGAACAAGGATATCTAGAATGTTCTTGTGTGCTCTGACTATCATCTTCTTTGGTTGATTTTACAGCAAGGTGCTATTTAATAGTCAAATGTTTTGGGTGCTGCTTTCTGGCAGAACTACCTCTCCAATATAGTATTAATTTTATTTAATTAGAAATTAAATCATGGTGATTGTAGTCATGAGTGATGAGACAACAATATGCAGAAAAAGTTGGACAAAACAATATCTGGGAATGGTGAATATGTAGCGTCCACCCATCTGTTCAGATGGCATCGCTCATTCATCTCATACAGCTTTTCTTCATGTCCCTACTACTATCTCTATCTAGTGGAGGTGTGTGTGGGAGAGTGAATGATGTGTGGGTTGGCAGGGGATGTGTGTGTGAGTGGGGGATTGTGTGGTTGGGGGTGTGTATTTGGCTGAGTGGTTGGGGGTGTGTGGGTGGGTGGAGGATGTGTGGGTTGGGGAATGGGTGGGGGATGTGTGTGTGGTAGGGGAGATGTGCGTAGGTGGAGGATGGGTGGAGGCATATATGTGCGCCTTGGGGTGTGTGTGTGGTGAGTGGGGGATATGTCTCATAATATGGCAATATGCATTGTTTATGTTTACAACAGTCATTTGAAAATGTTTTTTCCCTATGTAAATGCATCATGCACTATTGATGAGCAAAAGATGAGTGATTGGAAGGGCCAAATATAAGACGAGCCTGCGTGCCCAATCTAAACCCTTCTAAAATAAAGATCAATCAATCAGTCAATCACAGAAAAGGAATAAACTTAATTCTCATCTCACAGATTGAAGTCCCTTCCTAGTTGTCTAAGCATAATACAAAGCAAAGAGAATACAACCTGGCCGTGACGTGACTAACATGCACTCAAGATTTACTTAAATCCTGTACATAGTATTGAACCAAAATATTCCCTACTGAGAATGTTCTTAATACAGAATATTATAGTGTGTTTACTTTTGTCTGCCCCAATATAAAATTCCATATCTCAGTAACCAACTGAAGGAAAATGATGAGATTTAGCATATAACCTTATCATTATGTCCACCCAACAAAAACATTTTTGTTCTGGAGATTTTACAGCAGATTTCAAAGTTTGTTTATATGCGGTAAATAATTTACGGGTCAAAGATGAAGTACATAATTTTAAATGTAATACACCGTAGCTAGACAATCAGCGTTCAGTGTTGAATATTCGACGTGTTTCATGGGATTGGCCTTATGCCAAGAACCCCGCATTGTTTAAACTGGGACTGTTCAGAGGTGTCTCAAAATGTGGGTTATTTCATGAAACCTGATTACTATGTTTTTGTTTTTTTAAATCTTACCACTTATCACTAACATTGAAATGTGTGAATATTTTTCAATGGGATTGAATGCAAAATTGTGTATACACTTCAAAGCATCGCTATGAAGTTGTACACATATTTTTGTATAGAAAGCTGATCACAGGAAACTATTTTATACTATTACAAATTCTGAAAAAAGAACAGTGCATGCATTGGGTTTGAGTAAACGGTCATTTCGTTGATGGGTGCAAGAATCTGGAATTAAACCACCACGCGCAATAACCAAACGGTAGGTAGAAAGGTTATTGTAGACAGCTTTGACAAAGATGTCATAAGGTGAGCTATTATAAAAATGCTTTAAAAAGTCGCTTAAAAGTCGACAAGGTCGACTTCATTGCACCGGGTTTTATCCCATATGGCTCGGTCTCTTTCCGAAGCACAGTAGACAGCTTTGACAAAGATGTCATAAGGTGAGCTATTATAAAAAGGCTTTAAAAAGTCGCTTAAAAGTCGACAGGGTCGACTTCATTGCACCGGGTTTTATCCCATATGGCTCGGTCTCTTTCCGAAGCACGGAAAGCATCACACAAAGCACAAACTCTGCAGCTCTAGCGACAACCCACAGAAGTCTCCAAAATATTTAACTCAACTGAAGGATGCGGCCCGGAATCGAACCCACAACCTTTGGAGCCCGAGTCAAAAGGCTTGACCACTTTGCCACGGTGACTCCTAAAATTATAAAAATTTTGGATTTTATATCCAGGATTATCCAGCATTATAAAAATGCTGGATGTCAAAGAAACAGTGACTGTAAGAAAAGTTAGGGTTTGGTTGAGAAAGAACAATAACATAGAGCTATCCAAAACAACTTTGTGGAAAATTATAAGGACATTATCTTCACTTTTAGAAAGTACAAGGGCGGTAGAAATATTCTTTATGAGCAACAGCATTTAGGAGCCATGAGAAGCAGATACCTACATGAAATAAGGGAAATGCGCAAAGAAAATTATGGCATAGTGTGTTTGGATGAAATGTGGATCAATGCGCACCACACAAGTGATAAGGAGTGGCAATCAGTGTATGGAAAGAGAAAGCTTTTTGTCATGGCCCATGCTGGTAATACGCATAATGGCTTACAACAGAATGCTGGGCTCGTGTTCGTATCAAAGCATACAGACAATAGGGATTATCATAATAAGATGAATAGTCATGTATTTAGAGATTGGCTCGAGAATACTGTGCTTCCATCCCTAGATAGACAGTCGTGTCCAATTATGGACAATGCATGATATCAATGTTGTTGCCCAAAAAGACCAAATACCTACAGCATCGAGCAAAAAGGGAGCAATAAAGATGTGGCTCCGAATGGAAAACATACTATTTCCAGAAACATATTTTTAGCTAGAATTGTTGTCCCTTGTAAAATAGACGCCAAAAAGCAAGAAATATCAAATCGACAAGTTGATAGAAGAGCATCGTCATGGGTGCTTGAGACTTCCGCCATACCATTCTCATTTTAACCCTCCTATAGAACTTGTGTGGGCTAAAATTAAAGGACAGGTGGCAGCTGACGATACTATATTCAAATTGTCTGACGTCAAGATACTAATCCAGTCTGTGCTATTAAATATTGATAAAAGTTACTGGAAAAATGTGAGGACCATGTGTTGAAAGAGGAAGAGGACTATTGGAGAAAGGATGGATTGAATTTTATGCAACCGAGAGCAGTCATCAACCTACTGGAATCGTCAGACACAGATTAAGGTCTGAGCAGATCGCAGACCTTAATCCATGTGCACACCAACTGGGATATTTTGCTACAAATATTCAGATGAATTGCAGGCCCTAAACATTACAGCATTGACATAAACAATACAACTTGTTAATGGCAACAGTTTGTATTCCACAGTGATGAATTTTCAATTCCGTGAGCCCTTAACGGTGACAAACAACTGACATTGAAAAAACAAAAAGCTCTAGATGCATCGAATACAACCGAAGAGTAATATTGCAGTGGGAACTGACCTATTGTGGCATAACATGAAACGTGAGAAGAAACACGTTTTCAACTGAGGGGACAACACACGAACATACGAATCATTCTATAAACTTCAATGGAAAGAGGACTAACATCTTGACCGTTAAGAAGGAAGCCCACTACAGAGACATTCACAACTATTTTCATTGTGCAAAACATGTAATCATGTTCTGTCTCAGCAGAGCAGACAATGCACCCACTCCCATACGAATCTGGATACGCTTTGTGTTTGTCATCTGAACTAGCGGGGGTATTGGCATTACTGTAAAACAAGTTTGTTACCGAGAAATCACTAGTTTTTCATCAAAACATCAAAGAAATGTTGCCGCTTTTCATGATTTAAGTTGCTTTTGGACATATTCCTTGGGTGGGGGTAAATATAAGACGGCAGGAAAAATTTCATAACGATGCAACAGACAATTTTCAAAATAATTGATCGTGAATTACGGCATTCATTTCTGGACATACTATAACTATACACACTTCAAGAAGAGGACTTGTATAATGAAAAACAGTCTGATTGCCCACACTGCGTTTGAATGACATTGTGGTCACGAACACGATGTGGTTGCTAGCAGTTTGTATAGCTATGCTATTTTTATGAATTACATTATAACTCGATCTAAACAATTCAACATTAAGTTGCTGTAGAATACTAGTCTTTTAAGAATATTCATTGTAATTTGAACATTGTTACCTTGCCGTCTTGACAGACGATAGTTTGTACCATTCTGCTTCAAAAAGGTATAATAACTACAGCCCATGGCTGTCAGAAGTGGGGGTGTGCCGCCGCCAAGTTATGTACTTATCAGTGGCGGGCAACCCCAAATAGTCAGAAATTGACTAGGGACATAATCTATATGGCTGAACTACAGATTAAGCCCATGAATATCAAAAGTACAACTTACATGTGGCTCGTTAACAAAAATTAAATTAGCTGTTCTTAATATTCGCAAAGGAGTGGGAAGAAGAATGTTAGATGAGCTTGATTTAAGTCTACGAATTGACTACTAGCCTGGTGCAGGGTTTTCTCCCCTGACTGTTCCCCTCCCTAGTATCTAAGTAAGCTCCCACCAATGTGCACACTCAAACATGCATTCAAGATTGGAAAATAACAGATAACTATTAGTTAAAGACAAGCTACACTCAGTTTAATTACATTCCATATTATTAAACATATGATGTTCGTCATAATGATGATGATGAGCTGTGCGATATACACTCATACATGTGAAATGATGGAAAGTATATATATATAACTCTGAAATACTTATATCCTGTCGGGATCTGTGTCCTGGTTACAAGAGAGGTCCATGAACAGCAGCTATGTTCAGATCAGTGAACAGCCGGATGGTGTTCAGAACAGTAGTGTTCAGTCCTGTCACCCCTATTTCCTCCGTCATCACAGCACAGGAAAAACTGGGCTCCTATTGAGGGTTTGGAAGAGATAATCAAGAATGTGTATTATCTAGTTCTACATCAGTTTGTTTTGCATATCTTTTACATGAGTTTTTGTTTTGCATATCCTTTACAGGACATCGCTGTCAACATCAGCATCTCTCAGCTGATTGTTGATTTCTTGGCAAGATTACGCTCAGTAGTTTGCCATTGCTTTCTGAGTGACCGGCTCAATACCCATAAGTTATTGACGCGGCTAGAGCCGCTACAGATTCTCGTCATCGCCACATTACTCACATAGAATATACAAGATTACGGAGAAAGTTGCTAACTTCTAGGCCAGGGAGACCGGCTCTACATCAGTACAATCCTAAATAATACATACATTCTATCGCTCCCCTATACAATGACCAGTCTAGCCGAGTCTCTCTTCCAGCTTTACTGTGTTAACTCTCCTCCTTCTATATCTCTGTCCTGCTGTCTAGTCTGGGAAGGACTTTTCAAGTAGTCGAACATGCCTGTAATTGTTATTACATTTCTGCCATCCCTTATAAAGTCCCATCATGAAGAATGCGATGTCCTAAGTTAATGTCACTAATTCAGGCAGACATGCAGTTCCTCACAGCCGCTCCTTTTAAAGTTGGTTTAGCAGATCACAGGGTTGGTAATGGTATCATAATAGTACCTGATCTCCAGGTTTACATGCCATGATCAGCCTCTGTGAAAGGCTTCTGTGAGTTACCGTGAACGCTCATTCACAACACTCTGAAAGGGTTAAACGGACCATACCAATTTTGGGTAATGTCCGTACCATTACACCACTGCTTCAAACACAATCAATAGGTCATATGCCAATGCGTACTGCGCATAAGAACAAAATAGCATAACCCCATTCATACTGGTAGATTTGCATATGACAAATCAATCTATCCAACATATACTTAAACATTATACATATACAGATATTCCTACATAAGTAATATGGATGCAAAAAAGATAGTAATATAATTATCTACAACAAACTGGGAAACTAATAGTTTCCATAGACGTGACTGACAGCTGACAATACTCAGTGAAGCCTGCCGAACGCATGTCCAGAGTGTAACAGAAAGGATGCATATAAACATGATTAACAACATGTCTAGAATCATAAGTTAAATATATGCATATCATGATAATCTTACTTGATAGTAATAATATTGTACACATACAAAATGAGACATATAAACATTAAAAGAATATCTCAGGCGCATAGTCCTAGCCTCATTTATTCCTATAGGTATAGTAAGAATAATACTTATAGCAATATGATATGACAGTAACTGAAGAATACTAGTTTGCTACTGATAGTCTCAAAGAACTAGTCTGCCCCAGGCCGACAGAAAGTCAGTCCTCTAAAATACTTGCATAGTTACTAAGAAATAGCATTCCCAAGGAATTCTAGCCAAAATAAGGATCTTATATATGACTACAGAATGATATATTGATATAGTTCATGCCTGTTTCAAACATTTGCTGTATTTAAAGTATCAGGTATGGCAAGCCTATTTATAATAAATATGAGTGATTGATTGATTGATTGATTTAGGAACCGACATCACAGCATTCGGGACATTCCCATAAGCGCTCCGTCCCCGTCCTCAGCAGCCAGCGAAGAGTTCCAACACTAATAGTTCCAGTAGCAATCCGATTATATGTCCGTCTCGCTTTTCCTCTGAGCGTCGATCATCGGCCAGACGATCATACTAATTATGATTCATGCTCTAATCTCTGTGGCGCCTCCCTGTCTGGTTCAAGGTACACATTTCCCATTTTTAATTGCCTCCATCAGACACTTCACAGTTGAGTGGTTTTCCTAGGTCTAGGTTTCATCCCCAGCCATCATGGATGAATGACTCCCTTCATACTGTCCTTTTCATATCTATTTAATTACCTAATCAGTTTGAAACATAACATCTTGAAGCTGGACTGACTGGGTAGCTTGACGGCCCCATTAGTCTGACTCTGTTGTTAACCCAGGGTGTCTTATCAAGCAGAACCTTTCACCTGTATTCTGACTGATGAGCCCTGGCATCAAATTGAAGAGTGTTTCTATGTAGCAGTGGACCATGATGGTTTGTTTACTTGCAGGCTTTTGTGAGTAATGTTATGTCAAGGCTAGACAGTCTTCTACCGTGCTTGTAGAGAATGCAATTCATTCTTCTATAATTTCTTTAATTGGTCCATCAGATGTAAACCGAGAAAGTGTTTTGGGATGTTGACGCGGCGCTCCGCGACAATGGTGGTAGTGAATGTGACTGATAAGGCCAATTCGTGCTGTAAATGTTCATCTACAGTGGATGCATGTGAACACATGGTCATTTTCACCATCAAGCACCATCTTACATCTCACGCGCTCAGTCTGTGACCTTCTGCAATCATTTCTCCTCTGTCTTTATTCCATTTCTGATATTTACCCTCCATGCAACACGCTCGGTGGCGAGTTACTCCCAGTGTGCATTATCAATGCCAGTATCAATTATTATGTCCCGCTTACACACATCTTTTTATTATAGTAGAGGCCGACTCTGAGGTCTATTACCCATCTGTAATTCACCAAAAATGATGCCCTTTGGTATTCTACCATCAACCATTATCCTAACATGTCCTATCCATCTAAGTCTACGAAGACTGAGCATGGAACAAACCGTCACACAACCTGATCTTTCCAATACTTCAGTATTTGTGATTTTTTCTTGCCACTTAATACCAAGTATTCTTCGCAGACACCGCATATGAAAGTTGTTTAAACATTTCTCTTGGTGTGAGTAAATTGACCAGGTTTCACTGCCATAAAGAAGAGTACTAAGGACACAGGCTTGATAGACAAGTACTTTTATTTTGGCAGTAAGTTTCCTGTTCTCCCAGACTTCTTTTGTTAACCTGTTCATTGTTGTTGCTGCCTTACCAATCCTAATGTTGATTTCCTGATCTAGGGATAATTTGCTATTTACCTCTGATCCTAAATATGTAACCCTTTCAACAACTAAAGAATGTTCAGTATCACAATCAGCACAGTGATAACTTTGAGTTAATGATATTTGATTCAGATGTTGTCTATGTTTGATAATGAAGTCTAGCTGATGCCAATGGCCGGATCTTGGGTGTTTCCACGTGACCTGATGCCGCTCTTTTGTGTTCAAAAAGGTATTTGTATTACATAGGTCGTTTCTGATGCAATGCTCCACCACCTTCGCCCATTGTCATTCATATGACTGATGTTGTATTTTCCAAGGCACACTGGCCATGAACTTGAGACCTTGCCCACGTGAGCATTAAAATCACCAAGTATATACACGTAGTCAGATTTTGGTACTGCCTTAATCACAAAGTCTAACTCCTCATAGAACAAATCCTTCACATGATCAGAGGAAGTGTGTGTGTGTCAGTGCATATGCAGTGATAATGGTGGCAAAACCATGAGTGGTTGCCAAGCACAGGGATAATCGTTCATTTCCACCAGCTGGAATTTCAGTCATTCCCAATAGTGAATTCTTCACTGCAAAGCCCACTCCATGTTGTCTGTTTACTTCCTGCCATCTACCTTTCTAAAATATATGTGATATTTTTTCCCTGAGTGACCCTTCTTCAGCTAGAGGAGTCTCCTGCAGGCCAGCAATATAATTTTTCTTCTTCTTCTGCGTTCATCCGGAGTTTTTTTTCCGGACGTGATTGTGTTGTGCCTGTTTACAGCAGAGTTGCGTTCACTTCTGCGGGCATTTGTTGACTGGGTTAACCTTCCCGGGATATCAATGTTAAGACAATTGAGTTAGGCATCATTCACAGCCGTTTTTCTCACATCGTTAATATTCATCAGGTCAGTGGAAAATCCTGGGCACATGGTTCTTACATTCTATGTTGCAAGCTGTAGCTTGATGTTTAAATGTTTCTTTTTAGTAGTACCCGGTGCATTGGTTTTCAGTCTGTGATTCAGATTTTTTCCTAGCCCCAAGCACCCATTGAAGCGGCCAGGCTGTGGCGGATCAGCACCCAATTAGTTGGGGGATGTCCAGCTTGAGGCGGGCGGTAGCTGATCAGTGACACCTGTAGGTGTCTCCCACCGTCAGAGGCAACCTGTGGCGCCCCATTTCTACGCCAATTGACAAGGACTTATAATCCATAACTGCTACCTCTCACTTTGATTCCGAGACCGGTTATGACCAGGGAAGAAGTTGTACCTCATCATAGCACAAAGCCTGGGCTGAAATATAGAGACCATGTGTTGCCCATGAATCAAGATCCCTCTCTCTGCCTGCCTAGTTCACTCCAGAGGAAATGTAACACCAATACATCTGGAACAAGACAAGCTGAAGAAGCTGCTGGATCAGTAAAGCAATGCTCTAATTGTCTGCCTGTCGGAACATTGATCCTAGATCAGCTGCCAACCAAGGCTTAGGGCCTGGTCTGCCCTGCCATGACATTTTGTCTTTAGGTTGCATTTCCTCACACCAGGATAAGGCTAATACTCTCCCAGTTGCGCTCCTCCGCTAATTGTAATAATGTTGATATATATTTATAAGGTATCCCATCCGGGGTGTACTTGAAACTCACATGGTTTGTCCCACGTTTACGTGTAGCGTCTTATGCGTCTGCTAGCAACTCCCATTTTGCGACACATAAAGTTATCCATATCTCTCAACGTTGATTTGTTCTTCCTAATATAGTATTGTTATGCTCCTTCTCCACTACGGCTAGACTTAGACGTGAACATCATATGTTATATGAATTAGTTTTTGGTGTTTATTCACCTTGTAAAATACAGCATAATAACACATAAACACAAATAAATCAATATTTGACTAATTAATAAACATACCCAGTCCGTCCACGATCAAACACCTTCACTGCAGTGGTCAATGCCTTTACTAACTTATATAAATTTTGGCTACAATGCTACCAAATGGAATTTTAGGCCTCAATCTTATAAAGAATCGTGGACTAGATTTTATAGGTGACCGTCCTAATGCAGCTCTGGGCTTGGAAAAGGAAGAGTTACAAGTCTGTTGCGCCCTCGCCGGAAAAATCCTGGCAGGGTCATTTTGGAATGGGAAAGATGCATGCTCTTACCAATTTAATTTTTTTAGTTCTATCTGTCCCACTTCGCAATTTATTCAGTTGTTTTAGTTTCTGAAGAGCAATAGATATTTGTCTTTTAATTTCCTTCATTGTGTCACCATTGTAATTAATTACCCAAGATATTCAAAATTTTCCACAACCTCCAATTTTTCCTCATTAACATATATTTATTTCTCCATATTAGTTGTATGTGTATGCATTATCTTTGTTTTTTTTTTATTTTGTTTCATACGTAGGGTTCTTTATTGCATTGTATCCATTGTTGTGTTGGTCAACCTGTGCCTCTTCTTCCAGGAACCATGCCTTCACTACTGTTCTTGAAATGTTAATAATAAACATAAGAGGTGAAATAAAAGGGTCCTTTTCCACACTTTGAGGCACATTGGGTAAATGGTTTATCCCCCATAGTTATATAGACCAACATGCACTTGGCGATTGTTGTGGTCAGTATCACAAATAGACCAACATGCACTTGGCGATTGTTGTGGTCAGTATCACAAATAGACCAACATGCACTTGGTGATTGTTGTGGTTAGTATCACAAATAGACCAACATGCACTTGGTTATTGTTGTGGTCAGTATCACAAATAGACCAACATGCACTTGGCGATTGTTGTGGTCAGTATCACGCCAGGCACCTTTGGATCCCAGAATGTTTTCTGATACCTAATTTAGTTACAATGGCGATAAAATGAAGCTTTACTTTTCGGAGGGACGCTATTTAGTGTTATCCTTTGGATTTTGTGTGATTTCCTATGGAGTTCCTGTGAATAGTGTTTTCCTGAGGATTATGTGATGTTATTTTGTGTTCCTTTTATTGGAAGTTTTCAAAAGAAGCCACGGAAGGCAGGTGGTGGATGAAATTTTGAGGGCAGCCGACAGATATTGTGGGTCATGGCCTCGAGCTTCACAACGGCAGGCAGATAAACTCTTCTTGAGTCAATGGCTGCGGTCTCCGACCAGTAAGGTCACTGCCATAGAGGAAAGCAACGGCAAACTACCTCTTTAAAAGTGCCTAGTATATCATGATTCGCTTTAAGACTGATCATCGCAAGACAAGGACAGAGACGTTAAAATTAGCAACTTGGAACGTTAGAACGTTAAACAATGACGGAACATTAGAGAACATAAAACAAGAAATTGAAAGGGAAAAAATTAATATTTTAGGTATGTGCGAAACGAGATGGACAGGAGCAGGCATCAAGATAGAGGAAGATTTCAAGATTATTTATTCTGGAGGTGAAGATCGTCATAGAGGAGTGGCAATTATTTTGGACCGGAAAACAGCAAAATCTGTTCAAGGATATTGGGCCGTGTCGGACAGAGTTCTACTAGTTAAATTAAGTGGCAGACCTTTTAGCATAAATATTATTCAAGTATATGCCCCAACTGGAGAATCCAGTGAAGATAGTGTAGAAGAATTTTATAATGACATAGATTCTGCCTTAAAGAAATGTAAAAATTCAGAAATAAACATCATAATAGGGGACTTCAATGCAAAAGTAGGAAATCAAGGGGATAGATACACAGTAGGAAACTATGGTTTAGGAGAGAGCAATGAAAGAGGATACAGACTTGTAGAGTGGGCAAAAGAACAGGAAATGATTGTAGGAAACACCTGGTTCAAGCAACACCCTAGAAGATTATGTACATGGAGGAGTCCTGATAGCAGGATTAGAAACCAGATTGACTACATTCTGATTAGCAGAAGATTTAGAAATGCATTAACACTAGCAAAAACAGTTCCCAGTGCTGATTGTTATAGTGACCACAGATTACTCACAGGAACATTGAGGATAAAGTTGAAGAAAGTCAAGTATATAACAGGAAACACTAACTATGATTTGTGTACATTGAGTAATGACAAGGAAATACAAAACAAATTCAACATAGAAGTACAGAACAGATTTGAAATTTTGTCTGATCTAGAGATCCTATTCCAGGATGTGGATGATCAATGGGAAACGTTGAAGAACTCAATCAATGTAGCTGCAGAAACAACTATTCCAAAATTAAAGAAGGTGGGTCGTAAGAAATGGATGACTGAAGAAATTTTACACCTCATGGAAACAAGAAGACTCAACAAAAATAATTCTGTCGAATATGAAGAAATTCACAGACAAGTCAGAATATTATGTAAGGAGGAAAAAGAAGCATGGCTTGTGGAAAAGTGCTTAGAAATTGAAAATCAACACAACAGTCAAAATACCAAATTAGTGCACAAAAGAATTCAGGAACTTACTAATAAAAGAACAAGTACATCAACAGGGTGTCTAAAAACTGAAGATGGCAAAATCATAATAGAAAAAGACCAGATTCTACATGTATGGACAGATTATGTGAAAAACCTTTATGATGATAACAGAGACGAACAGTATGATATTAGATTTAATAATGAAGGACCGCCAATTTTGGAGATGGAGGTTCAAAATGTTCTTAAGCATATGAAAGCTGGCAAGGCCCCCGGTGCAGATAACATCACAACAGAAATGATTAAAGCCTTAGAAGAATTTGGACTAGAGCAAGTCACCAGACTGATGAACACATTATATGATACTGGAGATATACCTCCTGAATTATGTAACTCTGTATTTATTGCAATCCCAAAGAAATCAGGAACCTTGGAATGTGATCACCATAGAACAATTAGTATAATGAGTCACATCACAAAGATTTTGCTAAGAAGTATCATGCAAAGAGTGAGGAAGAAGATACAACCTGAAATAGGGGAAGAACAATGTGGGTTTGTAGAAGGAAAGGGTACAGTAAATGTTGGGTATATGCTGCGAACAATTATTGAACGTGCTATAGAAGTAAACAAGGATATACATCTTTGCTTTATTGACTATACAAAGGCTTTTGATAGAGTTAGACATGTCAACATAGTGGATATGCTTGCAAATCTACAAATTGATGGGAAAGACATTAGACTTATAAAAAACATATATTGGAAACAACAAGCTGCAATAAGGATTGATAATGAAGTGGGATAGTATCAGCCAATTAAGAGAGGTGTTAGGCAGGGATGTGTGATGTCTCCAGATCTTTTTTCCCTATACAGTGAAAATATTTTCAGAAATGTAGAGGACATAAATGGAATCAGCATTGGAGGACGAAACATCAATAACATTAGATATGCAGATGATACAGTATTAATTGCAGACAATGCGCAGGACCTGCAACAATTAGTAGATATGGTTGTTGTACACAGTGAGCAACTGGGGTTAGAATTAAATTGTAAAAAGACTCAGGTTATGGTCGTCACTAGGAAGGAAGAAGTGCCACAATGTAATATACAAGTAAATGGAAATATTCTTCAACAAGTGAATCGATACAATTATCTTGGAACAGTCATAACATCTGATGGGAGATGCCTTGAAGAGATTAGAATAAGAATCGCCATGGCGAAAGTAGCCTTTAGCAAGATGAAAAACATTCTGACCAATAAAAAGATGTCAATTGAGACGAGAAAAAGAGTGTTGAGGGGATACATAGAGCCTGTTCTTTTGTATGAATGTGAAACTTGGACAATGAGCACTCAAGCTGAAAAGCATCTGATGGCTGCAGAAATGTGGTTTCTGAGGAAAATGCAAAGAATACCATGGACAGACAGAAAAACCAATGACCAAGTACTACAGGAGACAAATGTACATCGTAAACTGATTAGAGAAATTAGACGTAGACAGTCAAAGTTTTTTGGACATGTTATGAGAAGAAATGGATTGGAGAACTTAGTGACAACTGGCAAGATCAAAGGGAACAGACCAAAAGGAATACCGAGAGGAAAATACCTGGATAGCTTGGCCACATGGCATGGATGAGACAGGAACACTGAGCTGATCCACGACACTGGTGATCGAGTGAAATGGCGAGTCATGACCGCCCACGCTTTCCGGCATGGCACATGATTGATTGATTGAATTTAGCTTGGAAGTCCAGGTCATATATTTAAAAACGCATGCCTCAAGGGGGAATCGAACACTTGACCACTAAACCATCAAGCAAGTGTGCAAGTCTCTGTGCCAGCACAGTTCCCTTGTTATTAACGCTATCTTTTTTCATATGCAGCCTGTTGTGTCATATTGATGCATTTTGTTCCTCTATGTATGATTGGAAGTTCCATTATAGTTTGAAATGTTTTACAGATCTCAATATTAAGCTTGATTGGAGATGCTATGAATGCCAGCCACCTCGTAGCCTTTAGGTCTTTGAGGACCTTGCGTGCTTTAAGACCCCTTCGAGCAGTATCTAGGTGGCATGGAATGAAGGTAACTGAATTTACTGCAAATTAACTGACCATTCTCAACACCATAATTATTATAATTCTTGTGTTTCTTTGCAGAAGTGCCTTGTTTCTGTGGTAAAATGTACCCAAACAGTTTCACGACCAAGAGCATTCTATGAAGGGATACATTTACATGCACGTTACAAGTCTTGTTTTTCTTCTTAAGAGTTTGAAATCTTATTCTGGTGTTTCTTTTGTCAAAGTTTAGTTTGATATATTTGTGGCATATTGAAGTGATTGCAATATTTATGTATTTTCTATGAACTACAAAAAGGTTTTTGACAGAGTAAAATATGAACAATTAGTTACATGCCTTCAAGAGACAGGTTTAGGTGGAAAAGATATCAGACTTAATCAGCATCCTGCCCTTGGAACAATTTTTTAATTTTTTTTTTTTTTTTTTTTTTTTGCATGCTGATGAAAACCTTTTAGCCACAGTATCTATTCTGTTGATTGTGATTTTTCCTCACTTTCTGATTTTTTTTGATTTTTTTTTTTTTAAATTTATTATTTCATTTTCTATTTTTGTTTTCAATATCATGTGACCAGTTAGCTAGAAGAAACATCTATTCATAAGCAAAACAATTGTTCATTTTTCTGTTATTCCCCAGATTGTTGTCAATGCACTTGTCAATGCCATTCCAGCCATTATGAATGTGTTTCTGGTCTGCATGGTGTTTTGGCTCATTTTTAGCATCATGGGAGTGCAGTTTTTTAAAGGCAATTTTTACCGCTGTGTTAATGTCACAACAAATGATCCCTACAAGTACACTGAAGTGCCAAACAAGGCCGCCTGCGAGGCTATGAATGCCACCTGGCAGAATTTGAACGTCAATTTTGACAGCACGGCTAATGGTTTTCTTGCATTATTTCAAGTGGTGAGTGTTTACCTACTGAGTTTCAATCTCTTCATACTATGTATTGTTCATGTTTGCTATTTCACATGTTGCCTCCCTGCTTGCTAGTCACGATAAATGCTGTGTTAATGGCCTTGATTGTTCTGCAACAATTGATATTGCATTTATATTATGTTTACCACATAAGAACCTACCAATCATGTCTCTTCATTAAATATTCGTAATTTACTAGACTCAGCATTATGTGTTTGCATGATGTATTTGTTATTTTAAGTGTTTGTTTGGTTAATACAAGATCCTGAGACCCATGGTACTATTTCAATTATAAGATACAAATTCTGTCCATATTTCATGATAGACCTAATTAACGATGGTGCTGTCATCATTTAGAGGTGACAGGTTCGGATCCCAGTATAGTAACTGTAGCTTTCAATTTGGAAGCTGTTTAGCATGTCTTTTATTCTCTACATCTTTCTTCTAACACTATGAGTCCATCAATGCTTGTGAATTTGTGTACTGCTGATCACAATGAAACCTGACCTACTACCCCTGTTTGCCTGCAGCATTGAAATACGAGGTGCTGTCAAACAGTTTTGCACTTTAGTATGAAGAAATCAAAGTACATTCCTGAAAATTGGTGTGAACTTTAGTCCTTTTCTAAGCCACCCCTCAAAGCGATGCAATACTCCCATCTCTTCTTCACCAGACTGGTGATCAGTTTGTAGGAATCCCCTGTCTTGGCCTAGAACCACGTCTCCAGTTCATCTTGAATGCTGCTGTGCCTCATTTTGAAGTTATTTTTCAACATTTCACAGTGCCATATAAAGAGCATACATCCTTGCAAATGGTGAATATAAATTTGCCTTATAGATTTGCCCTGCAGGAATTTGATTACGTAACGAACTCCTGATTTGACCATGACGCCACTTCATACACACCAATCCCACCAATTTCTCATGCACACGGCACCCCCTCTCGCACCATCATGCATGGGATATTTAAACTTATAGTGTGTCTTTACATTGATACTCAACACTCCTCCTGTCTTAATAAATTGTAGGTAAAGATGATACTAAACACTCCTCCTATCTTAATAAATTGTTAGTAAAGTGCAAAACTGTTCTGCCTACTTTGGGTTTTAACTCTTAAAGACCAGACAGCCATAATTTAAAACAGGCAATAGAAAGCACTTCAATGGCTACATGCTTGCCCACTGGCCCAGTGCCATGGGTTGTTATTTGAATTGAAGCAGATTTGTTAAATAACTTGGGCTGCCAGGTCATTCCCACCTAAAATAACTACCAGTTGTTACATAACCTTATTCTGTTCCAGACAGTTGTTATATAACCTAATTCTCTCCCAGACACTTGTTACATAACCTAATTCTGTCCCAAATAACCGCATTCTGTCCCAAACCGTTGTTACATAATCTCATTCTGTCCCAAACAGTTGTTACATAACGTCATTCTCTCCCAAACAGTTGTTACATAACTTAATTCTGTCCCAGACAGTTGTTACTTAACCTTGTTCTGTCCCAAACAGTTGTTACATAACTTCATTCTGTCCCAAACAGTTGTTACATAACCTCATTCTGTCCCAGACAGTTGTCACATAACCTCATTCTGTCCCAGACAATTGTTACTTAACCTCATTCTGTCCTAAACAGTTGTTACATAACCTCATTCTCTCCCAAACAGTTGTTATATAACTTAATTCTGTCCCTGACAGTTGTTACATAACCTCATTCTGTCCCAGACATTTGTTACTTAACCTTGTTCTGTCCCAAACAGTTATTACATAACCTCATTCTGTCCCAGACAGTTGTTACATAACCTCATTCTGTCCCAAACAGTTGTTACATAACTTAATTCTGTCCCAGACAGTTGTTACTTAACCTTATTATGTCCTAAACAGTTGTTACATAACCTCATTCTGTCCCAGACAGTTGTTACTTAACCTTATTATGTCCTAAACAGTTGTTACATAACCTCATTCTGTCCCAGGCAGTTGTTACTTAACCTCATTCTGTCCTAAACAGTTGTTATATAACTTAATTCTGTCCCAGACAGTTGTTACTTAACCTTATTATGTCCTAAACAGTTGTTACATAACCTCATTCTGTCCCAGACAGTTGTTACCTTAATTTGTCCTAAACAGTTGTTACATAACCTCATTCTGTCCCAGACAATTGTTACATAACCTCATGCTGTCCCAGACAGTTGTTACTTAACCTTATTCTGTCTCTGACCATTGCTACATAACCTAATTCTGTCCCAAGCAGTTGTTATATAACCTCATTCTGTCCCAAGCAGTTGTTACTTAACCTTATTCTGTCCACACTTGTTGTTACATAACCCCTCATTCTGTCCCAGACAATTGCTACTTAACCTTATTCTGTCCCAGACATTTGCTACATAACCTTATTCTGTCCCAGACAGTTGTTACATAACCTAATTCTGTCCCAACAGTTGTTACTTAACCTAATTCTGTCCCAGACAGTTGTAACTTAACCTCATTCTTAACCTCATTCTCATATAAGGGGGGCTGAGTGGTCTCAAGGTATGGTGTCCGCCTCGAGTGCTGGAGGTCCCGGGTTCAGGCCCCGGTGAGAACCGGGATTTATTTTTTTTTTTAAACCTGGACTTCCAGTAATAAAAATTTCCCCTGGTCTCTGGGTAGTGAGATCGGACGCCCGTGTGTTGTTGCGCACGTAAAAAATCCCTTGGCAGTTGGAAATCGAAAAAGAGTAGCCTAACAGCTCTGCCCAGGCAAAATTTCGAGTTAAACATCTACCCAATGTATTTTCAGGATCCTCGCCGATGCAACGGAGTTTGTGCATTGAGCTGAGTTTCTCCAGACTCAGGTTTGAGTTAGGAGGAAAATGGAGCACTTATGGGTTAAACCGTGTGCCGTGATGTTGATCCAACGGCTAAACGGCTAATCCTCATTCTGTCCCAGACAGTTGTTACTTAACCTTATTCTGTCCCAGACAGTTGTTGCTTATCCATTCTGTTCCGGATGGCATATAAATATATTTTGCTTTCCTTAGTATGGTATGAGTTAATTAACTTTCACTATGACCAAGACTTGACAACCTTCACTTCTGTATGTGTGTGGTCTAAAGTGTTATGAAACTTGTTACATGCACATGCGTTATTGGTTGAAGTCTGGTCCAGCATGCAGCTTGAAATATCAAATGCGGTTCCCTGAAACTAAATATATATATGTACTTCAAGAGATTTATTCTGTCAACAGGCAACATTTGAAGGCTGGATGGAAATTATGCAAGCTGCTGTAGATGCCACTAATGTAAGTCCTTGTACTCCACTGCATTGTTTTTTTTTTTTTTTTTTTTTTTTGCGTTCGCTCGCTTTGAACGCAAGCATAGTACATTCACTGGGTACTACTTCTAGCGCACTGGGCTGATTTTTGCACGTGGATTAGCTTTTAATATTATCAGTATCCCTCACCATCAGGCAAACCCACTCTGACTTCTGAAGTACTTGTAATTTACATCTCCAAATCAGAAATGAAGAGTCAACATTTTAGTTTAACTGACCGAGTAATGGATAAGCCCGCTACCACGGCATCAGTAGACTTGAAGTTTAAGAGTATGCGCTCTTATCCATTCGGCCATACGGGACTCCATGTTTGACTTTCTTTATTGCCACTCTGCTATATGCCTGAGTGGTTAGGTTAACAGATTCTATCATGAACCCGGGTTTTGATTGCCACTAAAGCAATTGATATGCTACTATCAAAGGTTGGTTGGTAATCTGCTAAAATACTGTGCGTTTAATGTGTTAACAATCAGGTTATCTGCATATCTGCACCCTGAAAAGGACTGTTGGAATGAGGTTTGTGTGCAGACTCTCTTTTAGTATGTGCTTTGGTACATCATGGCCTGATTTTATCCTCATAGGCCTCTCCCTGGATGTGAACTTCCAGCACCTGTCTTGCACACCTGCTGGTTTCTGAGCTTGGAACTGGGAAAGAGAGCTCAGCAATGCAGTTTCCAAGGAGATGGTACTCTGGTACCTGATTAGAAAGAACATCCCTACACCAACAACCACACTTCTGTAAGATGCAAGCCCTTTTTAGGGCTCCAAAGACGTGAATGTCAAAGCATCGGACTTGAAAGTGACAACTCAGTTTGCCAGAGGCTTCACCAACCAATCCAACAGATACCACAACAACATCTAGTTATTTTATTGACTTTATTTTGTGTCAAACGTCAACAAAGAGTCTTGGCTTGGCCACAGTATGAGACATGGAGGTCTGCTATTTGCTAGTGAGTTAACAGGTTCATAAGGGAAGCCAAGAATAGTAACACTGTAATCTGCCATCCATGTCGTAAGAGATGACTAAGAAGAGTTGGTGTGAGATCGGCTACCTCATCCCGTAGAATATGTAGCTGGAAAGTCCAACCAATCCTGAACATATCTGCATGTGTGTCGTGAGTTAGTTGAGGGTCTGTGCTCCACTGGGAGGTGAAAGGCGGCAGCAGGTCTTCTGTTGACAACATTGAAGCTATAGCCTACATTGGGTGACGTGACATTCTAGTGTGATAATTTGGTCGCTACTAGTGTGAGTTGTATGGTCAGGTGGTTACACACCCACCTCAGATGCCAGTGTATCGGAGTTTGATCCCAGGTCCAGTCAAGGATATGCACTACTGACGAGCTTAAACAAGAGCAAGACTCGAGTGTAGTGCTTCCAATATGACGCGGACAAGACCTCAGTTTCTTACTGGAATACGATCAGCGTTGCCAGTAGTGGGTTGTGCTAAATCTTCAAATCGCAAATCCCTAAACAACCAAACAAATCAAGACAATACTGGAAAACAAAATCCAGGGCAAAAGAAGAAACAGGAACATTTAAGTGATTCAGTGCCGAACAAAAAGTAGGTTTGGAACAAACATGGTACACAATTAAATGAACAAGTATTATAATATAAATGTCCATTCACTGAGCATTGAAATTGTGGAAGATACCGCGAAACAAAACAAATAACACGAAAACCCTAGTATGGTGATATATCGTTCTTCTGTTCAAATGGTAGGTTCACATTTGATGGTCTATTATCCTTCTGCACTAAATCAGTTCAGAAACAGCTAATCATAAGCGAGTGAAGATAGGTCTTGATTAGTATCTTACCTCCTTTTGTGCATCACTGCTTTTGCATAGCTTTTAAGTGGGATCAAATTGGATATTAGAAAGCAAAGTTAGTTAGTTGCATGTCCTCTACAGGACGTTGCACTCAACACCAGCATTTTTCTTTGCTGTTATGATCTCTTGGCAAGTTTACGTTCAGTAGTTTGCCATTGCTTTCTGAACGACCGGCACACATACCATTTCATAAAAAACCAACGCAAGGCGGTCTGCTCCCAAATCATCCACAGCTATGTTTCAAACACGGGTGTGCGTTAGTCTGAACTGCATCCTCGTCATGGAGCCGTTATTAGAGAGCAGACCAGACAGAAAAAGAATTTAAAAGCAGGTTTTCAAATGGCCGGGGCATCAGTTGCTCTGGTTAGATTTATTTTAGATACAATGACTTGGTGAAAAGAAGCTGACTTCAGTTTATTCTGACACTGTGTTATTTGTTCTTGCTTTATCCACAGATAGATCAGCAGCCACAGTTTGAAGCGAGTCGCTATGCCTATCTATACTTTGTTGTTTTTATTGTTATTGGATCATTCTTTTCTCTAAATCTCTTCATTGGAGTCATAATTGATAATTTCAATGTCCTGAAGAAGAAGGTAATTGGTTGAACTGTTTTGGTGTGTCTGTGTTGTATAAACATGTGAGAATTAGCAGTGGTTCGAATCGCAAAAGTGACAGAGTATGGAGCCGGTCGCTCAGAAAGTCGTGGCGTGCTGATGAGCGTAATCTAGCCTAGGAATCAACACACAGCTGAAAGATGCTGGTGTTGACCGCAATATCCTGAAACAGGATGGAAACGCGGGAAAAAAAACAAAAAACTTTCAGTTTCAAATTTTAAACAGAGCAAAAAAGACCCCAATATAATATATATTATTTGTGCTCACTGTTTTTTTTTTTACATAGACCTTTATAATAATAATCATCATCAAGTGCCATAGTGACTAGCTTGGACAATCATATCTCTCAATGAGCTTGTTTTTTAATTCTATTTATCAAAACATGAACTGACAATTTAATATCACTGTGAAAGACGGGCCAGTAATATTCTATCTGTCTTATTCTATCTCTTATTCTACATACCTACTTCTTTGTGTGGCTTGACCTACAGAGCATCACTTTCACTGCTCACGAATACCTCTGTAAGTTTTCTAGTCTCCATCTATAGATCCAAGAGGGAGAATCTCAGCACAGAGAATAAACTCCATAATACTGGCACAAATCCAAATGCATGTAATATACCAGACTTACATCCATATCACTCATGATGTTCCACAGTTTCTGATATTTAACACAGTCTGAGTCCTTGCTATGGTGCAAGTATAAAGATCTACATTGTACTCTCTGCATTTCTCAAAGATGGTTCTCATGTTGAAGATATGGTCCCTGGTTCCTCTTGTCTGAAGCCTGCCTGTACTTCCTAAAGTTCATATTCTTCTTTATTTTCAGTCCTCTTCATGAGTATTCGTTGGATATTTGTCATCGTAGACAAGTTCCCCCTCATGTTCGGCTTGTTTTAAAATCTTCATATAATAGTGTGTTCTTGAGTATTCATTGTATGTTTGTTATCTAACACAAATTCCCCCGCATGTTCGACTCGTTTTACAACAGTTCATATAAAATGTTTGTTCACAATATTTTCTGCCACTTTGTCAACAGTATGAGGGCAACTACCTAGACGCCTTTTTAACTCAGAGTCAGAGGAACTACTACAACATACTGAAGAAAGTAGGGACAAGAAAGCCCAAGAAGACCGTCAAAAGACCCCAGGTTTGTTTGGTCTGATAAATGAGTTTAACTGATACATTATTGTAGTTGATAGGGAGATATGCTTATAATTTATACTATATAAATACGCTAGGAAATTAAACCACTTCCACACAGTCTGCCTAAGGAAGCTACTGAAGATTAAATGGCAAGACAAGATCCCAGACACTGAAGTCCTAGAAAGAGCGTCCATGCCCAGTATCCACACTCTACTGATGAAGAATCAGATTCGCTGGGCTGGTCACTTGACTCGCATGCCAGATCACAGGCTCCCTAAATGTATTTTTTACAGCGAACTGCGTTGTGGTAAACGCTCCCAAGGCGGCCAGAGGAAACGCTTTAAAGACACTCTGAAAATCTCTCTGAATGCTTTTGGAATTCATCATGACACCTGGGAGATTGCAGCCAGAGACCGAAATTTGTGGCGTGCATCATTACACAAGGGTGCAGTCATGTGTGAGGCAACCAGGACTGCAAGAGCTGTAAAGAAAAGGCAGGACAGAAAGACCACTGCAGGAAATCCTCCTCCAGAAACGTCGAGCATTCTTTGTCCACATTGTCAAAGAACATTTCGAGCCAAAATAGGCCTTATCAGCCATCTTAGAACCCACGGCTCCATACTTTCAACCCCACTGGATGGTCATCATCATTCTTGATGGACAAACAACACAACATGCTTATAATGCCTTGTTGATTCCAGATAAAGACCTGTCTAGTTAAACTATTCTCAAGTTTTCTCAACATATGTCCTATCCATCACCAGCGTCTTTTCTTCAACTGGTATTTGTCTAATTCTCTCCGTAAGCTCCACATTGACGATTCTGAAAATACCGGTCCCTGTAGAATCTTAACTCCTTACAGTGGTGCAAGAAGAGGAAAGATAATGCGAACAGTCGCACTTGGGACAGGGCAGCAGATTTAGGTATATCCCACTACATGATTTCCGCAAGAAAATGAATCCCCCATACTTATGTCGTTCAACAGGACGATATAAAGTCAATTACATACACAACTTTCACTCTGACACACTTCACTAGTTATCTAATAGTTATATAGTCCTCAAGTCACTGAAACTAGTAATCTCTGTAAATCTATATATTGATTTATTTACATTTTGGAAAAAACATTTATCTCTCGGGGGAAGCAAACAACATAAAAAGAACATATTACAGAGAGAATATCTCTCGCCTATTGAATAAGATAATTTTATTCCAGCGTCAACTGCTGTAATTGCTATTGGGTAATTGTAATTGCACTAGGATCACTGTTCTGGCACATTATTAAAGGTGGATGAGTGGTGCCAGAAGGTTTGCTATCTACTCAGCTTTAGATCCAGCACTCCACTAGGTACAACTAGGCATCGACAAGTACACTCCTCCACAACCTTCATCTTCATCCCGGGACATGCGGGAGTCGAGGGAAATGAATGAGCTGACAAACTGGCTGGCTCTGCACCCCCTGTAGATGGCCAGCCCATGGATCATGCCGATGTTATTAACGTCCTCAAAGATGTGGCGAGAACAGAGGACTTTGACATCAGTGATTCCACATCGCTGTCCAGGATGAAAGACCTGGGAGTAAGAATCGGCACAGCCAGACGCGAGAGGTACATGGGGAAAACAAAGCGCCTCGTCAACCAACACAGAACTGGCACTATTAGCCACCGGACGCTGATGCTTATGCTGGGGGGAGGATCTGAGCATCTATGGACATGTCCGGAGTGCAATGAACCAACTGATAACTGATGACTGAACTGATGATGACTCCTCCACTTCTTTTTGGTTGAATGGCGACTGCTCCACTCTGCTGAATGTCGTTGGGTGTTGGAGGGCTGAATAGATATCACTCTAATTTACTATTAAATTGTCTTTTAGTTAACTGGGTAGCTTTTATAGTTTACTGGTAAAGTTCTTGTCAAGTGCTCTCTACAATGTCTGTAGATTCTTATAACACTTAGTAAGGTGTCTCCTTGAAATGTGATGGATCCTTGGCAATCATTGCCACGTTATAATTCTTTTATAGTGACAAGTTTATAATCTTATTGTTGAAATTAGTTTTTGCCTACGTTGACTTTGAAATATGTGGTGTCACTGGTGGGTGATATACCACAACAGTTCAAATTCAGAATCTGTCTTTCTCAAAACAATGGCCAGGATCTGTCTAATATTTAACAAAATGTGGCAAAAATGTTGCCGTTGTGTGCTGTGCACATAACTGTTTGAAAGAGTCCTAAACTTTGGACAAATCTAACACACACACACAGACCACCGATCCTATCGCCCCCATGAGTAGGTAAGAAATGAGACTCTGAACTCGGCTCACATCCGCCAGGTTAGTTTTTGACCAGAAATGAGCTAAACTCAGCTAACATTGGCCATATCTAGCCAAATGCATCCATGATATATACAATCCTAAAATACTGATATGTAGCTAATTAAATTCACATAGTTACTTTATTGCAAGTCGCGACAGTTGTCCAAACTAGCTTTGCCACAATACAGTAGTACTGATTTAACAAATGTATGACTTGGCTTTGTCTAGTGCATGTCTGAACTTGATTGACATCAGGCCAAGCATGTATTTCATTAGTTATATGTTGTACTTATGATCAGAAAGCTAACCAGGAGCATCAATCTATACCTGATTATATTCATCTACAGAACAAATGTATGCTGTTCTTCTATGACTTGGCCGTCAGCAGTAGATTTGAAATGGCTGTTGTCGTGCTCGTCTTTCTGAACACAGTGCTGAATGCCATATACCACTACAATGAGACTAAAAGTATTACTGACTTCCTGGACATGATGAACATGACATTCACAACCATATTCACACTGGAGATGGCTGTGAAAATCATTGGATTACGGATCCACTTTTTCCGCTTTGCCTTGAATGTTTTCGATTTGGTTGTTGTTTTATTGTCAATACTTGGTAAGTAAATTGCTTTAACATAGAAAATAATATTTTTTTACATCAGTAATATTGTAGAGGAATGGCTGACTGAGTGGCTAAGAATACCAGGTTCTCCTTTGGGAGACCCAGGTTCGAACCCTCAGTAAGGTGTGGATTTTTTTCTGTCGGAGGCAAAAAGAAAATCCTAACCTGCACAGTTTGCATCGACTGCACTAGTAAGGCGGCCTTAATTCTTCAGGCTCAAGACCCCCCCTCCCCCCCTTGCCCTACACTACGAGGTACAACAGGCAGTAGATGACAGTTAATAGTAATATTGTGCAACTATTTATAAGTTTGGTTTCATTCATTGGAAATAGATCAGCATGGCCACATGGATAAGAGTCCTCACTCTTGGTGTGCTGATGGTGAGGTAATTGGTTCGTCGCCTACACCAGTCAGTGGGTCTAAAATGTTGATGTGTCGGCCTTGACTTGGGGACATAAATTACAAGTACCTCAGAAGTCAGAGTGGGTTCGCCTGATGGCCAGGGACACTGGTAATAGGGAAAGCTAATCCACATACACAAATCAGTCCAGTGCACTAGAAGTAGTAGCTCGTGTATGGACTGTGCTTGAGTTCAACATGAGCGAACGCAACAAGAAAAGAAGAAGATTAACTGGTGACAGTTCCAAACATATGGGTTTCCAATATCAATAGTTCATTTAACCCAAGAGAACAAGTTTCTCAGCTCTACAATATGTAAGGACAAGTAGAACAATGAACAAGTGCATCGTGTCAACAGAAAACGTATCATACCATACACCGCAGTCTGTGGCTTAGTGCTAGCGAACTTATTTTCAATATCCCGACACCAGATTCCCAGTCAGCAACAGATTGCTTTGTGTTTTGACTATGGTATATATATGTGCCACTGCGGGCGATTTGGCAGCAAACACCTTGCATTGGTTTTCACAAAATGGTAAGAGTGTTTGTCATTCAGAAAGTAATGGCAAACTACTGAATGTAAACGTGCTAAGAAAATCACAAACAGCACAAGAATACAGGGTTTGACTACGGTGTCCTGTAAAGGATATGTAACTAACTTTTTTATGTGTGTGTCAGCTGTTCAGAAAGCAATGACAAACTACTGAAAGTAAACTTGCTTTAAACATCACAAACAGCCAATAAATGCTGGGTTCATCGTGATGATACAATATTTTGAGAAGTTTAAAGAAATTGAGTATGCCAACATGTGCATTTATCCTCAAGATTATATCAGGGCTGTTTTCTAGGGAGTACATTTACAAATACATTTGGCGTACTTCATACATTTGGCATACATCATCACCATCATCATTATCACCGTCATCAGTATCACCATCATTATCATCACCATCATCATTATAATTATCATCATCATTATCACCATCTTAATTATCATTATCATCACCATCATCATCACCAACATCATTATCACCATCATCATTATCATCACCTTCATCATTATCATCATCACTACTATCACCATCATTATCATCACCATCATCATTATCATCACCATCATCATTATCATCACCATCATTATCATCACCTTCTTCATTATCATCGCCATCATCATTATTATCATCACCATCATCAATATCATCACCATCATCATCATCACCATCATTATTATCATCATCATCAACACCATCATTATCATCACCATCATCATTATCACCATCATCATTATCATCACCATCATCATCATCATCATCATCATCATCACCATTACTCCTATCACCATCTTTATCATCACCATCATCAATATCATCATCACCATCATTATCATCACCATTATCATCACCATTATCATTATCATCACCATTATCATTATCATCACCACCATCATTACCACCATCATTATCATCACCATCGTCATTATCACCACCACTATCATTACCACCATCATTATCATCACCATCATCATTATCATCACCATCATTATCATCACCATCATTATCATCACCATCATAACCACCATCATTATCATCACCATCATCATTATCATCACCATCATCATTATCATCACCATCATCATTATCATCACCATTATCATTACCACCATCATTATCATCACCATCATCATTATCACCATCATCATTATCACCATCATCATTATCATCACCACCATCATCACCACCATCATTATCATCACCATTATCACCATTATCATCACCACAATCATTATCATCACCATCATCATCATTACCACCATCATTATGATCACCATCATCATTATCATCACCATCATTATCATCACCATCATTATCATCATCATTATCATCACCATCATCATTATCATCACCATCATCATTATCATCACCATCATAATTATCATCACCATCATCATTATCATCACCATTATCATTACCACCATCATTATCATCACCATCATCATTATCATCACCATTATCATCACCATCACCATTATCATCACCACCATCATTATCATCACCATCATCATTATCATCACCATCATCATTACCACCATCATTATCATCACCATCATCATTATCATCACCATCATTATCATCACCATCATTACCACCATCATTATCATCACCATCATCATTATCATCAATCAATCAATCAATCATGTGCCATGCCGGAAAGCGTGGGCGGTCATGACTCGCCATTTCACTCGATCACCAGTGTCGTGGATCAGCTCAGTGTTCCTGTCTCATCCATGCCATGTGGCCAAGCCATCCAGGTATTTTCCTCTTGGTCTTCCTCTTGGTCTGTTCCCCTCGATCTTGCCAGTTGTCACTAAGTTCTCCAATCCATTTCTTCTCATAACATGTCCAAAAAATGTTGACTGTCTACGTCTAATTTCTCTAATCAGTTTACGATGTTCATTTGTCCCCTGTAGTACTTGGTCATTGGTTTTTCTGTCTGTCCATGGTATTCTTTGCATTTTCCTCAGAAACCACATTTCTGCAGCCATCAGATGCTTTTCACCATCATCATTATCATCACCATCATTATCAAGTATTTCAGCCCTTGGACTGGTCATGAAGCTTCAGAATCCTTCGGATCCATAGTTGTCTGTTTGATGTCATTCTCCTTAATTCCATGTTATGTCTGCATTGATAGATCTCTGCATGTTTTATGAATGTTTTTCTTGGTCTACCCTATCCCATTTTCCCCAGTTGTGTGCCTCAAGTACTCTATTTGGTGTTTCTTCATGTCTTTGATGTTTCTTCATGTCTTTGGTGTTATTTCATGTCTTCTGTGTTTCTTCATGTCTTTGATGTTTCTTCATGTCTTTGGTGTTATTTCATGTCTTCTGTGTTTCTTCATGTCTTTGATGTTTCTTCATGTCTTTGGTGTTATTTCATGTCTTCGGTGTTTCTTCATGTCTTTGGTGTTCCTTCATGTCTTTGGTGTTATTTCATGTCTTCTGTGTTTCTTCATGTCTTTGGTGTTAATTCATGGCTTTGGTGTTTCTTCATGTCTTTGGTGTTATTTCATGTCTTCTGTGTTTCTTCATGTCTTTGATGTTTCTTCATGTCTTTGGTGTTATTTCATGTCTTTGGTGTTTCTTCATGTCTTTGGTGTTCCTTCATGTCTTTGGTGTTATTTCATGTCTTTGGTGTTATTTCATGTCTTCTGTGTTTCTTCATGTCTTTGGTGTTATTTCATGTCTTTGGTGTTCCTTCATGTCTTTGGTGTTATTTCATGTCTTTGGTGTTCCTTCATGTTTTTGGTGTTCCTTCATGTTTTTGGTGTTATTTCATGTCTTCTGTGTTTCTTCATGTCTTTGGTGTTATTTCATGTCTTTGGTGTTCCTTCATGTCTTTGGTGTTATTTCATGGCTTTGGTGTTTCTTCATCTTTGGTGTTTCTTCATGTCTTTGATGTTTCTTCATGTCTTTGGTATTATTTCATGTCTTCTGTGTTTCTTCATGTCTTTGGTGTTCCTTCATGTCTTTGGTGTTATTTCATGTCTTCTGTGTTTCTTCATGTCTTTGGTGTTATTTCATGTCTTTGGTGTTCCTTCATGTCTTTGGTGTTATTTCATGTCTTTGGTGTTCCTTCATGTCTTTGGTGTTATTTCATGTCTTCTGTGTTTCTTCATGTCTTTGGTGTTATTTCATGTCTTTGGTGTTCCTTCATGTCTTTGGTGTTATTTCATGTCTTTGGTGTTTCTTCATGTCTTTGGTGTTCCTTCATGTCTTTGGTGTTATTTCATGTCTTTGGTGTTTCTTCATGTCTTTGGTGCTTCTTCATGTCATTGGTCTTATTCATGTCTTTGGTGTTTCTTTGTGTCTTTGGTGTTCTTTCATGTCTTTGGTGTTCTTTCATGTCTTTGGTGTTCCTTCATGTCTTTGGTGTTATTTCATGTCTTTGGTGTTCCTTCATGTCTTTGGTGTTATTTCATGTCTTCTGTGTTTCTTCATGTCTTTGGTGTTATTTCATGTCTTTGGTGTTCCTTCATGTCTTTGGTGTTATTTCATGTCTTTGATGTTTCTTCATGTCTTTGGTGTTCCTTCATGTCTTTGATGTTATTTCATGTCTTTGGTGTTTCTTCATGTCTTTGGTGTTATTTCATGGCTTTGGTGTTTCTTCATCTTTGATGTTTCTTCATATCTTTCATGTTATTTCATGGCTTTTGTATTTCTTCATGTTTTTAATGCTTCTTCGTGTCTTTGGTGTTTCTTCATGTCTTTGGTGCTTCTTCATGTCTTTGGTCTTATTCATGTCTTTGGTGTTTCTTCGTGTCTTTGGTGTTCTTTCATGTCTTTGGTGTTATTTCATAGCTTCAGCGTTTCTTCATATCTTTGGTGCTTCTTCATGTCTTTGGTCTTATTCATGTCTTTGGTGTTTCTTCGTGTCTTTGGTGTTCTTTCATGTCTTTGGTGTTATTTCATAGCTTCAGCATTTCTTCATATCTTTGGTGTTTTGTCTTTGGTATTTCTTTGTATCTTAGGTGTTTCTTCATATCTTTACTCTTGACTTAGATGTTTCTTCTTGTCTTCTGTGTGTCTTCATGTCTTAGGTGTTTCTTCATGTCTTTCTTCATGTCTTAGATCTGTCTTCATTCTCAGGTGTGTCTTCATGTCTTAGATGTGTCTTCATGTCTTAGATATGTCTTCTTGTCTAAGATGTGTCTTCATGTCTTAGATGTGAAGACAAACATTCACAATGAGAAAGTCTACACACAAAATTTGTATCCATACAATTGAATTCATACTGGTGATTTATTCTTGAGATCGTTCATGATATTTTCTACAAGACATTTTCTATCAGATGTTATGTCTTCCACCAGATGTTATGTCTTCCACCAGATGTTATGTCTTTCACCAGATGTTATGTCTTCCACCAGATGTTATGTCTTCCACCAGATGTTATGTCTTCCACCAGATGTTATGTCTTCCACCAGATGTTATGTCTTCCACCAGATGTTATGTCTTCCACCAGATGTTATGTCTTCCACCAGATGTTATGTCTTCCACCAGATGTTATGTCTTCCACCAGATATGTCTTTCACTAGATGTTATGTCTTCCATCAGATGTTATGTCTTCCACCAGATGTTATGTCTTCCACCAGATGTTATGTATTCCACCAGATATGTCTTCCACCAGATATGTCTTTCACCAGATGTTATGTCTTCCACCAGATGTTATGTCTTCCACCAGATGTTATGTCTTCCATCAGATGTTATGGCTTCCTTCAGATGTTATGTCTTTCATCAGATGTTATGTCTTCCTTCAGATGTTTTGTCTTCCATCAGATGTTTTGTCTTCCATCAGATGTTATGACCACCATCAGATGTTTTGTCTTCCATCAGATGTTATGACCACCATCAGATGTTATGTCTTCCATCAGATGTTATGTCTTCCACCAGATGTTATGACCACCATCAGATGTTATGTCTTCCACCAGATGTTATGACCACCATCAGATGTTATGTCTTCCACCAGATGTTATGACCACCATCAGATGTTATGTCTTCCACCAGATGTTATGACCACCATCAGATGTTTTGTCTTCCATCAGATGTTATGACCACCATCAGATGTTATGTCTTCCATCAGATGTTATGTCTTCCACCAGATGTTATGACCACCATCAGATGTTATGTCTTCCACCAGATGTTATGACCACCATCAGATGTTATGTCTTCCATCAGATGTTATGTCTTCCACCAGATGTTATGTCTTCCACCAGATGTTATGACTTCTATCTGATGTTATGACTTCCATCTGATGTTATGATTTCCATTAGATGTGATGACTGATTCATCTTGTTAAGAATTTTCCCAGTTACTTAGATGTTACATTTTAGTATTTCTTTCTACTTGTGGATTACCATAATCTCTGTTTTCTTACAATTTAATTCTAACCTTTGTTGCTCACTGTGTACAATAACTGCATCCATTAAATGCTGCAGATTCTGTTCATTGTCTGTAATCAGTACTGTATCATCTGCATGTCTTATACTGTTGACGTTATATCCTCTAACAAAGATTCCTCGTGAACTGCACTGAGGTTCTCCTTGTGTGAACTGCAGGAGAATACTGGAGAAGTTATCTTTGTGCACGCAAGGTAAAGTCCCATAGCAAATGGGGTAGTCTCACAACATATGAGGTGGGTGGCCAATATTAGCCCTTCACATATTCTAGGCCCCAACATATGAGGTGGTTGGCCAATACCCTCCCACATCACTTTTCTTGCCCAGATAAACCCCAGAATATTGGCTGGTACTCATTTTTATGGGGCTGTGTCAACCCCAGGGCCGCACTAGTTGGAAAAATAATCCTGCCTGTGCTGGGTATTGAACCCATAGCACAGTCTCGGCATGCAAGTCAACTACTGTGTTTCCCTGAAAATAAGACCGGGTCTTCTATTCAATTTAGCTTTAGAAAATGCACTAGGACTTATTTTCGGGGGATGTCTTATATTTTTTTTTTTCAGATGCAAAAATCTACATTTATTGATGTACATTCTACATCTTTCTTCTGGAACATTGTCATAACTCTCCAAATCCTGAAATTCAGGCCTGAATTTCTTGTGACTCCATTTCCTGTAGAACCACTGGCCCCAGTTTCTCATGTCCAGCAATAAAACTTTCCTTAAATGAGCATTTCTTGTCCATGTAGCCTGCTCATAGTGTATTGGTAACTTTATTTGACATGAGTGACGATTGAGAGTTATAAACCACATCCATTCATTATAAAGTGCGCACCAGAGGTGTCTGTACTCTGACTGGCCATTCAGCAACAAGTCTCTCTTTCTAGCTGACAATCTTAACCAGGGCTTATTTTACGGGTAGTTATTAAAAGCATCCTGAAAAATCGTGCTAGGGCTTATTATAGAGGTAGGTCTTATTTTCAAGGAAACACAGTAACTACTATGCTGCGGCTGATCCCTATGTGCAGTAAAGGTGATATTGTACCAAACCCAGTCATACAATTATTATGTGGTATAATGTTTTCTTTGCAGCTTTGTTAAAACCCCTCTTTACTCGCAACATAGCAGGTAAGAATTATGTTCATGGATTTTGTTTTTCAAAATATTCCATTTTATGATTACCATCTTCAATTAGTGACTTCAATTAGTGACACTGTTTCGTTAAGCCCGTGGCTCAGTACATTCGGCTAGCATTGTTTCAGATTTGCTTTCCCTAGCATTTGACTGTTCTCAGTGTACCTACAAGGCTACAGGTTTGAGTACCTCTTCATCTATTTCCTATCCCTTGACCTGTTTGACATGGGAGAATGCACCAGTAGCTGTGATACAATCACCAGTAGCTGTGATACAATCACCAGTAGCTGTGATACAATCACCAGTAGCTGTGGTACAGTCAGTATAACACTTGGGGTCATTGAAATATGTCAAGCCCTGTATTGTTACAAGTTGGATACACAGCGAAGGAGATTTTATAAGTGTACATTATTACTTTCGTTTGTCTGAACATGGAAGAAAAGTGGCTCATAAACAACATTGTGTACAGTAACTTGGAAGTAAAAGTTTTTTTGTTTTTTTGCACTCGCTCGCTTTTGAACTTAAGCGTAGTCCATACACACTACTTTTAGTAGTGCTGGACTGAATTTTGTGTGTGGATTTTTGTTTTTCAATATCAGTGTTTAACTTAAGTTTTTTTTAAGAACAGAAAATGCATTCATGTGCTCTCTCTCTCTCTCTCTCTCTCTCTCTCTCTCTCTCTCTCTCTCTCTCTCTCTCTCTCTCTCTCTCTCTCTCTCTCTCTCTCTCTCTCTCTCTCTCTGTCTCTCTCTCTGTCTCTCTCTCTCTCTCTCTCTCTCTCTCTCTCTCTCTCTCTCTCTCTCTCTCTCTCTCTCTCTCTCTCTCTCTCTCTTGAATAAGGATTGGATAATTAATGTCATGAAAACAGACACTTTTATCAATTAATCTGTGCTGTCTTGAATAAGGATTTGGTAATAAGTGTCATGCCGGTCTCTCTGGCTGTGGGGTTACAACACTTTCTCTCTGTAATCCCGTTTATCACGCAGAGTCTCGCAGCGGAGCGAGAACTGAGGTGGTTCGACCCCCGCTCGTGACTTGCGGATACTGAGCCGGTCGCTCAGAAAGCAATGGCAAACTACTGAGCGTAATCTTGCCAAGAGATCAACAGACAGCTGAAAGATGCTGCTGTTGACAGCTAAGTCCTGTAAAAGGATACGCAAAAAAAAAAAAAAAAAAAAAAATAAGTGTCATGAAAACAGAAACTTTTATTAATTAATCTGTACTGTCTTAAATAATGTCATGAAAACAAACACTTTCATCAATTAATCTGTGCCGCAGTTATTAGATACAGAAACACACCTATCCCCACTCCAGCAGTAAAAGAACCTGTTTCTCTGTACGCCAAATTCAATTGCATTTATCAGTTGACATGCAGGTGCCAGTCTACCTATATCGGCAGAACAGTTGGATAACAGGGTAGTAGAACACATACTCAATTGGATGTCATGTTTTGGAAACAATATGTTAGGGACAATATGTTTCATGTGTTGTATAATATATAAAATGGTTGCATATTAAATCTGGCCGAGGCAATTATCATTCATTTACAAAAGCCAACTTTGTGCAAACAAAAAGACATGATATTCAGTTTACAATTACCATGGTGGAAAATTCTAATTAATGTGTGAATATGTGTGTTGTATATGTCACCTTGTAAGATTGATTTTTCTGCTTTAATTTATGTTGTGCAAATTCTGTTGTATGTACCTGATGAGATGCAATGAAATATGCCAGGCAATAAATCATACAATCTATCATTTGTGCCTACATTGTTCAAAGTTTTATAAATAACAAAGACAGATGTGAAACTGAAATCAAGAGTAGAATTGGAATAGACAGGGTTGTATTTTTTAAAATGCGAAATATTCTAACAAATGGACATTGACTCCAGTAGTTGAACTGAGAGTCAACAAATGCTATGTATATCCATCATTATTATATGGTGCGAAGTCATAAACTATGAACACTACATGGCTATCTGGTGGGGAATAATGAACTATGAACACTACATTGCTCTATAGTGGGGAATAATGAACTATGAACACTACATTGCTCTGTGGTGGGGAATAATGAACTATGAACACTACATTGCTCTATAGTGGGGAATAATGAACTATGAACACTACATTGTGATGTGATGTGAATCATGAACTGTGAACATTGCATTGTTATATAGCTTGGAGTCATGGATTATATATAACCTTCATTGTTATATAGCTTGGAGTCATGGATTATATATAATCTTCATTGTTATATAGCTTGGAGTCATGGATTATTATAACCTTCATTGTTATATAACTTGGAGTCATTGACTACATATACTCTACATTGTTATATGGTGTGGAGTCATGGATTATATATAACCTTCATTATTATATAACTTGGAGTCATGGATTATATATAACCTTCATTATTATATAACTTGGAGTCATGGATTATATATAACCTTCATTATTATATAACTTGGAGTCATGGATTATATATAACCTTCATTATTATATAACTTGGAGTCATGGATTATATATAACCTTCATTATTATATAACTTGGAGTCATGGATTATATATAAACTTCATTATTATATAACTTGGAGTCATGGATTATATATAACCTTCATTATTATATAACTTGGAGTCATGGATTATATATAACCTTCATTATTATATAACTTGGAGTCATGGATTATATATAACCTTCATTATTATATAACTTGGAGTCATGGATTATATATAACCTTCATTGTTATATAACTTTGAGTCATGGATTATATATAACCTTCATTGTTATATAGCTTGGAGTCATGGACTACATATACTCTACATTGTTATATGGTGTGGAATCATGGATTATATATAAACTTCATTATTATATAACTTGGAGTCATGGATTATATATAACCTTCATTGTTATATAGCTTGGAGTCATTGACTACATATACTCTACATTGTTATATGGTGTGGAGTCATGTATTATATATAACCTTCATTTTTATATAACTTGGAGTCATGGATTATATATAACCTTCATTATTATATAACTTGGAGTCATGGATTATATATAACCTTCATTATTATATAACTTAAAGTCATGGATTATATATAAACTTCATTATTATATAACTTGGAGTCATGGATTATATATAACCTTCATTGTTATATAGCTTGGAGTCATTGACTACATATACTCTACATTGTTATATGGTGTGGAGTCATGTATTATATATAACCTTCATTTTTATATAACTTGGAGTCATGGATTATATATAACCTTCATTATTATATAACTTGGAGTCATGGATTATATATAACCTTCATTATTATATAACTTGGAGTCATGGATTATATATAACCTTCATTATTATATAACTTAAAGTCATGGATTATATATAAACTTCATTATTATATAACTTGGAGTCATGGATTATATATAACCTTCATTGTTATATAGCTTGGAGTCATTGACTACATATACTCTACATTGTTATATGGTGTGGAGTCATGTATTATATATAACCTTCATTTTTATATAACTTGGAGTCATGGATTATATATAACCTTCATTATTATATAACTTGGAGTCATGGATTATATATAACCTTCATTATTATATAACTTGGAGTCATGGATTATATATAAACTTCATTATTATATAACTTGGAGTCATGGATTATATATAACCTTCATTATTATATAACTTAAAGTCATGGATTATATATAAACTTCATTATTATATAACTTGGAGTCATGGATTATATATAAACTTCATTATTATATAACTTGGAGTCATGGATTATATATAACCTTCATTATTATATAACTTGGAGTCATGGATTATATATAAACTTCATTATTATATAACTTGGAGTCATGGATTATATATAACCTTCATTATTATATAACTTAAAGTCATGGATTATATATAAACTTCATTATTATATAACTTGGAGTCATGGATTATATATAACCTTCATTGTTATATAGCTTGGAGTCATTGACTACATATACTCTACATTGTTATATGGTGTGGAGTCATGTATTATATATAACCTTCATTTTTATATAACTTGGAGTCATGGATTATATATAACCTTCATTATTATATAACTTGGAGTCATGGATTATATATAACCTTCATTATTATATAACTTGGAGTCATGGATTATATATAAACTTCATTATTATATAACTTGGAGTCATGGATTATATATAACCTTCATTATTATATAACTTAAAGTCATGGTTTATATATAAACTTCATTATTATATAACTTGGAGTCATGGATTATATATAACCTTCATTATTATATAACTTGGAGTCATGGATTATATATAAACTTCATTATTATATAACTTGGAGTCATGGATTATATATAACCTTCATTATTATATAACTTAAAGTCATGGATTATATATAAACTTCATTATTATATAACTTGGAGTCATGGATTATATATAACCTTCATTATTATATAACTTGGAGTCATGGATTATATATAACCTTCATTATTATATAACTTGGAGTCATGGATTATATATAACCTTCATTATTATATAACTTAAAGTCATGGATTATATATAAACTTCATTATTATATAACTTGGAGTCATGGATTATATATAACCTTCATTATTATATAACTTGGAGTCATGGATTATATATAAACTTCATTATTATATAACTTGGAGTCATGGATTATATATAACCTTCATTATTATATAACTTAAAGTCATGGATTATATATAAACTTCATTATTATATAACTTGGAGTCATGGACTACATATAGTCTACATTGTTATGTGGTGTGATGTTATGGACTACACATCCTCTACATTGTTATATGGTGTGGAATCATGGACTATCAACATGCAGTTAGAATAAAGAATTAATGCCATTGAAATGTAGATATATAGAAAATAGAGACTTTTTCTAATCTTCATCAATGATCTCGTTGCTAATCTACTGCACGGAATTAAAGCAGCAATGTACACCGATGACCTGGTCATATGGAGCACAAATGAACATGCATCAGTGGCCACCAGATAGCTACAAAGAGCTGTAGATACATTTGTTGCATGAGCAAATAGATGGTGTGTCAGCATAAACACTGACAAGTGCAGCACCACCCTATTTATCCTCTCTCCAAAACAAAAGGCAGGGACCATCCAGATAAATGGAACACCCCTAACAGAAGATAAAGAACCAACATACCTTGGAGTAACATTTGATGGCAGGCTGACATGGAGAAAGCACATCAACAAAGCAGTAGCACAAGCCAGAAGGAAAATAGCCATCCTGAGAAAGCTAATTGGAACCACATGGGGAGCCAGTGGGAAAATACTTAGCAAAGTTTATCAACAGAGCAGACGACCACACCTGGAATACGGGTCAACTGCGTGGTGTTCAGCATAAAAAACCACACTACAAGAGCTGGACAAGGTGCAAAATCAAGCAGAGTCACCACAGGAGGGATGAGATCAACCCCAATAGTGGAAATGGAGAAGATGGGGAGGACACAAGCACTGAGAGAGCGCAGAGATACGAAAATGCTAATACAAGCAGAACAGTTCCTCAGCTTGCCAGGCCACCCTATGAAGAACAGATTTGAAAACCTAGCTATGGGGTGGTTGAAAAGAAGTAGTTTTATCCACCAGGCCAAACGACTCTGCAGAGAAACTACCGATCTGCCCACAGTTGGTATCCCCCTAACAACTATTCCAGAGCGAACCCCATGAAAAGATGAACACAGACTATCATTACAAATCCAGACAAAAGTGAGAGGAGTATTTGACAAGGAAGAACAGAACAGTGCAGCGCAGAACAGCCACTCTCAGCTTCCTTTATGAAGAATACCCACAGGACCTCTGCATACGAGTCTACACAGATGGGTCAGCGCAAAATGCTGTTCAAAATGGAGGAGCGGGAGTGTACATAGAATACCCAAATAATATTAGGGACACAGCCAGAGTACCGACAGGAAAGTACTGCCATAACTATGATGCTGAAATTGAGGCAATCAAGATAGCAACAGAGAAATTACTAAATACCAGCAATGGTACTCAACCTGTGATGCTATTAACAGATGCAAAATCAGTACTCGAGGCGCTCCTGTCTGGGAAATTGCCAGTACTAAGGACACTACTTTCTGAACTTAGCAGTCAGCATAAGGTCACCATACAGTGGATACCATCCCACTGTGGAGTACCCGGAAACGACAGAGCTGATAAATTGGCTAAGGAAGGGGCCAAAGAAGAACAGCCTGATGCGCCCATTGCATACCACCAAAAGAAAAGAATGATCAAATCAGTCAGAAAGCCACCAAAACCTGCTCAAGATGACTACCACGTTATGGACAGACCAGAACAAGTCATTATTCTGCACCTCAGAACAGGACACAATAGATTACACAACCACATGTATACAAAATTCAAGATTGGTGAAACAACCATGTGCACATGTGGATTGGCGTCGCAGACAGCAGAGCATATACTCCAAGAGTGCCCAAAATATAACATATCTAGGTAAACCTTCTGGCCTAGAGAGATGACAGTGGAAGATAAACTCTGTGGACCACTGTGTGAATTAAAAAAGACTGTTAGATTCATACAAGAGACAACATTGCAGTTATAGACATATTTCAAGCGAACGAAAGAAGAAGAAGAATGACAAAGAGAGAATTATTAAATGAAATCAGGGGTCGATAAATAAAATATAATGGACACACGAAGAGACATAATACCTTGCTAAATATCATACCGAAGGATAGGGTTGAAGGCAGATGTAAAGAGTAAAACATGGGTTTAAATGGAAAGATAACATGATGAGAAATAGCTGTAAACATGATGTTAGACTGCACCATGATGGTGTGTGAGAGAGATTTGGAGGCCCATCGCAACCGATCTTCATTGTCAAGATGGCAGCTGTTCTAATGTATTTTTTTTTTCTTTTATCAGCTATTGGGTGAAATTTCAATGTGCTGTAAATTTACAGTTTCAGATATTAAATTATCCTTGTATTTGATTTCAGGAGTCATACTGGATTATGTGTTGTCAATTGTCATTGTACCACCGGCATTGTTGCGGATTATACGAGTCTTCCACATTGGCAGAGTGTTACGACTTGTCAAATCAGCTAAAGGCATTCGTAAACTTCTCTTTGCTATTATCATATCACTGCCTGCCGTATTCAACATTGGAGCTTTGCTGTTCATGATCATGTTTGTTTATGCAATCATCGGCATGTCTACATTTGGCGCTGTGAAACTGACCGGTGCCTTTGATGAAATTGTCAACTTCCGAACTTTTGGAAACAGCTTCATGCTGTTACTCCGCCTGTCAACTGCTGCCGGTTGGAACGACATACTTGAGGCATTGCTGATTAAAGTACCGTACTGTAATCCTGTATATTTTACTATACCCGGCGAAGGAGAAAGACGTTCTAGTAACGGGGACTGTGGGACACCATATTTGGCAATACCTTATATGGTTAGTTACATTATCCTTGTCTGGCTGATCGTGGTCAATATGTACATTGCAGTGCTCCTGGAGAACTTCAACCAGGCGCACGTGCAGGAGGAAGTCGGCATCACGGAAGATGATTTTGACATGTTTTACACTGTCTGGGAGAAGTACGACCCAATTGCCTCACAGTTCATCAAGTATGAACAACTGACAGATTTTGTTGGTGACTTAGATCCACCACTTAAGATTCCCCGACCGAATGAAATAACATTGGTGACTTTTAATATCCCCATTCTGGAAGGAGAGAAGATGCATTGTTTAGATGTGTTGATTGCACTAGTCAAATATGTATTATCAGATGTGGAAGAGACACATGAGTTCAAATCTCTGAAGAAACAAATCGAAGCTAGGTTTTTTGACCGTTTCCCAGCTCGGCTTAATATTGTTGTGAAATCAACTACCCTGCAGAGAAAGAAGGAAGACGTAGCAGCCAGAACTCTTCAGAGGTCTTGGCGAAGCTACAAAGCTCAAAGAGCCATGCAGAGTATTACAGCTCATGCCAGGAGGCAGAAGCTTCTGAGACAGTATTCCAGAAGTTTCCAACCATCTACCAGCACTATGACTGACCTAACCTTCAGACTTGAGTTGGCTCTGAACAAATTTTTTCATATTCAGAAAGATACATGGGATTTGTACGACTCAAATGTCACAACCTTTTGGGAAATTAACTAAGCAAGCAGTCATAAGATATACGTTCATTGATATTCTGGCTGCATTAACTGTAACTTTCACATCACAGTCATTTTTTAGAGGTGAATTTTGATTTTATGACCTATGTAGTTTTGAGAAGTATTCTCAGCTGGGACTTCAATGTACAATCTAAATATTATGTAAGAATACTTGTGGACAGCATTATAACATGCTTTGCTAACTTCTGTGCCAGTTTTCTTGCCTTTTATGGTACATTCTGATTGTTATTCCTTTAAGTCTATTCACACTACCACCACAACTTGAGCACATAGTAGTATGTGTTTGTGACAAAGTTCAGACACACAAGACAAGTAGTAGGCCTCTTTCAGTCCTGAAGGACTATAGAGTTGTGCCGCTAGGGAGGTACCTGGCAGCGCCGCTGGTGACTGTACAGTCCAATGTGAGAGTGACAATCCCTGTCACAGTTTCCGCATCTGTAAGATGAGGCAAGTCCTGCAGTAAGTTACTGCGTTTTAAGCCTGTGCCACCTATCCTCAGTTTGTTGGATCAGATTGCGCTCAAAGAGCACCAGTCCGTTTCGTACATCTCTTCTCCAGGAATATCTGTCTGTTGCAAATCTTTCCCATGTGTCTGGATCTATGCCAAGGGTTTTCATATCTTGTTTACACACATCCCTATATCGCAATTGGGGTCTTCCGGTTGGCCTCTTTCCTGTGGCTAGTTCTCCGTATAGGAGATCTTTGGGAATACGTTCATCCTCCATTCGAGATACGTGGCCCAGCCACTGGAGACGTCTCTGCTTGAGGAAGGAGTGTACTGTGGTAATATCTGCTCTTTCAAGCACATGTTTGTTTGTTATGTGGTCTTTCCATGATATGCGCAGGATACGTCTCAGACATCTCAAATGGAAGGAATTAAACTTCCTTTCCTGTCTTGAGTACAGGGTCCAGGATTGAGACCCATAGAGTAGTGTGCTAACAACACAAGCTTTATATGCTTGAACTTTTGTACGCTCTGTTAGTCTATTATTCTCCCAAACTCTTTTAGTTAGCCTGGAAAATGTTGTGGCTGCCTTTCCAATGCGTCTGTCGATTTCAGTCTCTAATGAAAGATTATCTGATATTGTCGACCCCAAATATACAAACTCGTGGACGACCTTCAATTCATAATTAGACATTTTGATTGACGGAGGCGCATCAGCATCTTGTTCCATCACCTGTGTTTTATTTAGGCTAATGGTGAGCCTAAAGTCTTTGCAGGCGGCTACAAAACGATCTATGAGCCGTTGGAGATCTTCTGCTGCATGTGTAGTCAGTGCTGCATCATCTGCAAAAAGTAGTTCTCTTATACACCTTGATCTTATTTTGGTCTTTGCTTGAGTTTTTATGGGTTAAAAAGTTTGCCATCAGATCTTGTATGGAGGTATATGCCTTCAGTGGCAGTCCCAAATGCCTGCTTTAAGAGAACGGCGAAGAAGATATTAAAAAATGTAGGAGCAAGCACACAGCCCTGCTTTACTCCACTGCTGATGCTGAATGAGACTGGGATGTTGAGCCGTCAAACAAAATGGTCCCCTGCATGTTTTCGTGAAATGATTTCACGAGACAAAGAAGGGTGGGTGGACATCCTATCTTTTCAAGGATCTTTAAAAGGCTGTTTCTACTCACGAGGTCAAATGCCTTTGTGAGGTCGATGAAGGCAATATATAATGGCTTCCTCTGTTCTCTGCACTTCTCTTGGAGCTGCCGGAGTGAGAAAATCATATCGATGGTGGACCTGTTGGGTTTAAATCTGCACTGTGATTCGGGGTAGATTCTTTCAGCAAGAATGTGTAATCTTTTAAGGATTACTCGAGCAGAAATCTTGCCTGTAATGCTGAGTAGGGAAATGCTGCCATAGTTGTTGCAGTCGCTTCTGTCGCCTTTGTTTTTATAAAGGGTAATAATGTTTGCGTCTTTCATATCTTGTGGTACTGATTTTTCTTTCCAGCATAGCTGAAATATTGCATACAGTTCTAGGATGATTGTTTCTTTGCTAATTTTAAAATTTCAGGTGGAATACTATCTTTTCCTGGTGCCTTGCCAGATTTGAGAGTGTCTAGTGCTTCACCGATTTCTGTGAGGCATGGTTCGTTATCAAGGGCATGCATTGTGGACTGTTGATCTATGGCTTCCAGAGCTTCTTCTCCGACAGTGTTCTCCACTGAGTATAGCTCTGAGTGGTGTTCTACCCAGCTATCCATTTGTTTCACTTGATCTTTTATGATAACCCCTCTGTTGATCGTAAAGGGGCCATCTTATTTTTTGATGGACCGACAGCTTGCTTGATGCCCTCGTACATTCCTCTTAGATTTCCAGTGTCTGCACAAGTTTGACTTTGAGCAGAGAGCTGTAGCCGGTACCTGTTCGCACATTTTCTTGCCATCTGTTGTACTCCATTTCTGGCCGTTCGCAATGCCTGCAATGTTTTCTCTGAAGGTGATGTTTTATACACTGAGAATGCATGTCTCTTTATCTCCAGGACTGGGAGCATCTCTTCAGAGTGTGCTTCAAACCAGTCGGTTGACTTAGTTTGCTTCTTGCCAAATGTTGCTAGAGCTGTACTGTAGATGGTGTCGTGAAAATGACTCCATCTCTCGGTGGTAGTTCCATCTGTGGGCCAAGCAGAGTCTCCGCTAGAGCCTGGGTGAATTTGTTGACCTTCTCTTTGTTTTGGGTGCCGTCTGGTGTCAATGCGTGGTCTTCCTTATGTTCTGCTTCTGTAGATTCAAGATAAGACAAGACAAGATGTCTCTGATAAGACCTGCAAGAATAAGTAGTGAGCACTTATTTTAAGATTTGTTAGAAGAAGTATGAAAAAATTGTCATACACTTACTGAAACACTGGATATAAATATATTTCTGCTATCCTACATTTGGATAATTGACATTATCATAAAGTGCGGCTGTTTATTACCCTTTAACAGGATGTTTTTTAGCAGTCAGCTGCGCTGTCATGTTGTTCTTAGTCATGTATGTAACAAGAAGTTCTGAGTTAGCAATTAGCTACCACTGAGCGAGCTAAAAACAAAAGACAGTGAAATTTGTACAAGAGACAACATTGTAGATATAGACAGTCAATTTCAGGCCAACAAAAAAAAAAGAAGCGGAAGAAGCTATCGGCTGAACTATTATGTATGTAACAGTAAGTTTTTAGTTAGCAATTAGCTGAACTATTATGTATGTAACAGTATGTTGGTAGTTAGCAATCAGCTGAACTATCATGTATGTAACAGTATGTTGGTAGTTAGCAATCAGCTGAACTGTCATGTATGTAACAGTATGTTGGTAGTTAGCAATCAGCTGAACTGTCATGTATGTAACAGTATGTTGGTAGTTAGCAATCAGCTGAACTGTCATGTATGTAACAGTAAGTTTTTAGTTAGCAATCAGCTGAACTGTCATGTATGTAGCAGTAAGTTTTTAGTTAGCAATCAGCTGAACTGTCATCTATGTAACAGTATGTTGGTAGTTAGCAATCAGCTGAACTGTCATGTATGTAGCAGTAAGTTTTTAGTTAGCAATCAGCTGAACTGTCATGTATGTAGCAGTAAGTTTTTAGTTAGCAATCAGCTGAACTGTCATCTATGTAACAGTATGTTGGTAGTTAGCAATCAGCTGAACTGTCATGTATGGAACAGGTAAGTTTTTAGTTAGCAATCAGCTGAACTATCATGTATGTAGCAGTAAGTTTTTAGTTAGCAATCAGCTGAACTGTCATCTATGTAACAGTATGTTGGTAGTTAGCAATCAGCTGAACTGTCATGTATGTAGCAGTAAGTTTTTAGTTAGCAATCAGCTGAACTGTCATGTATGTAGCAGTAAGTTTTTAGTTAGCAATCAGCTGAACTGTCATCTATGTAACAGTATGTTGGTAGTTAGCAATCAGCTGAACTGGCATGTATGTAGCAGTAAGTTTTTAGTTAGCAATCAGCTGAACTGTCATGTATGTAGCAGTAAGTTTTTAGTTTGCAATCAGCTGAACTGTCATGTATGTAACAGTATGTTGGTAGTTAGCAATCAGCTGAATTGTCATCTATGTAACAGTATGTTGGTAGTTAGCAATCAGCTGAACTGTCATGTATGTAGCAGTAAGTTTTTAGTTAGCAATCAGCTGAACTGTCATCTATGTAACAGTATGTTGGTAGTTAGCAATCAGCTGAACTGTCATGTATGTAGCAGTAAGTTTTTAGTTAGCAATCAGCTGAACTGTCATCTATGTAACAGTATGTTGGTAGTTAGCAATCAGCTGAACTGTCATGTATGTAACAGTAAGTTTTTAGTTAGCAATCAGCTGAACTGTCATGTATGTAGCAGTAAGTTTTTAGTTAGCAATCAGCTGAACTGGCATGTATGTAACAGTATGTTGGAAGTTAGCAATCAGCTGTACTGTCATGTATGTAACAGTAAGTTTTTAGTTAGCAATCAGCTGAACTGGCATGTATGTAGCAGTAAGTTTTTAGTTAGCAATCAGCTGAACTGGCATGTATGTAACAGTATGTTGGTAGTTAGCAATCAGCTGAACTGTCATGTATGTAACAGTATGTTGGAAGTTAGCAATCAGCTGTACTGTCATGTATGTAACAGTAAGTTTTTAGTTAGCAATCAGCTGTACTGTCATGTATGTAACAGTAAGTTTTTAGTTAGCAATCAGCTGAACTGGCATGTATGTAGCAGTAAGTTTTTAGTTAGCAATCAGCTGAACTGGCATGTATGTAACAATATGTTGGTAGTTAGCAATCAGCTGAACTGTCATGTATGTAACAGTATGTTGGAAGTTAGCAATCAGCTGTACTGTCATGTATGTAACAGTAAGTTTTTAGTTAGCAATCAGCTGAACTGGCATGTATGTAACAGTAAGTTTTTAGTTAGCAATCAGCTGAACTGTCATGTATGTAACAGTATGTTGGTAGTTAGCAATCAGCTGAACTGTCATGTATGTAGCAGTAAGTTTTTAGTTAGCAATCAGCTGAACTGTCATGTATGTAGCAGTAAGTTTTTAGTTAGCAATCAGCTGAACTGTCATCTATGTAACAGTATGTTGGTAGTTAGCAATCAGCTGAACTGTCATGTATGGAACAGGTAAGTTTTTAGTTAGCAATCAGCTGAACTATCATGTATGTAGCAGTAAGTTTTTAGTTAGCAATCAGCTGAACTGTCATGTATGTAACAGTATGTTGGTAGTTAGCAATCAGCTGTACTGTCATGTATGTAACAGTATGTTGGTAGTTAGCAATCAGCTGGACTGTCATGTATGTAACAGTATGTTGGAAGTTAGCAATCAGCTGTACTGTCATGTATTATGTAACAGTATGTTGGTAGTTAGCAATCAGCTGGACTGTCATGTATGTAACAGTATGTTGGAAGTTAGCAATCAGCTGGACTGTCATCTATGTAACAGTATGTTGGAAGTTAGCAATCAGCTGGACTGTCATCTCTGTAACAAGAAGTTCTTATTTAGTTGTCAGTTCCACTGCCATGAATGTCTGTGAAATATTGTTTGTGCATCATTGCTGAAAGGGCCATGTTGTCATCTGTCAGTCCCAGAGTGAATTCTGAGGTAGTCGATTAGACCAGAATCAACCCAGAAATGTCTGATAGAATGAGAGCAGAGAGACTATTGATCCGACAAAGGTAACTGAACTTTGTATTGTCACATGGCATGCCACATTATAGCTTCCTAGATTTTTAACTGCTCAAAAGTTACTATTTCAGAATGGAATTGACTACACCAATTTAGAGCATTAGCACCGGCATTCTCCCAATTTTCAAGATGAGTGCCATAGTTCCTTCATTGAGGCATTCAGGGTACCTTGGTATTTCTGTTTTCAGTGCATGGCAAAATCACTTGCTAAGTAAAGCTTAGTGCTGGAAGGGAATAAAGTAATGCAACTGTGAAGTGAAGTTTAGTACTGGAAGGGAATACAGATAATGCAACTGTGAAGTGATTTGCGTGGCACATGAACAAAATAAAGTTGTGTCAATGGTGAAGTATATGTCATTTGAAGAGGATGAAGAAACACATTGTGGATTATATTTCTGACAAGGAGATGAAGTTTTAGATGGAAGGATGCCTGTATATGTGAGTGCACATGTGTGTGAATGAGAGAGATTGAAATAGTGTGTGCGAATTTGATTGTTTTTCAGGCTTGGTCTACTGAAAATAATGAACCCAGTTTCCAATTAATTATTTGTTCAGCTATTTGTTTTTGGAACAAATTAGGAAAGAATGTGAAATGAAGTGTAATATTCACCATGGCATTATGTTGCTGGACCCATATGTTTGTGTGAATTATCCGCACTCGGCGGGTGATGTGGTCAGTTTCTGACCACTAGGTTGTTGCTTGACCCCTTGCCACCCCTCTCCCATGTACTGTATTCTTTGATACAGAAATGAACATTTTGTCAGTTGTACTAAAGTTGTGACAATTGACATTCATATAGGATGCTCAAAGTCACTTCCAACAGAATATATATTTAAGTATGCAACCACCTCACTCAATAAATATTGGGCATGTATCTGTTTGTGGATAATTGTTACAAAATAAGGATTTTGAGAATTGTATACACACTTCTGATCTTAGGGTAGTAGATAAGGTACCTAGATCATCTCAGATAAGGATCAGAGATAAAGAAGGTCCTGCATGCACACTGAATATTAAAAATCCCTCAGCAGTCACAAATTGTAAAGTGTAGACTGTAATTTGCCACTGCCCTGGCAAAATGTCAAACAAAAGTGCAGTCCACTATAGAATATTTATAGCAAATAAATCTTATATGGGGATGTGGAAAGCAAAACGAATCCACAACATTAATTTCCGAATAATAAGTTTGTGGGTAGCCACAAAGATAGATTCTTGGTGGAGTGATGTGTTCAAACAAATGTTATACCAGTTTTAAGACTGAATAACCTGATATTATACCAGTGTTTTTTTTTTGTTTTGGCTTTTTTTTTTACTGAATAACCTGATATTATACCAGTTTTAAGACTGAATAACCTGATATTATACCAGTTTTTTTTTTTTTTTAACTCAATAACCTGATATTATACCAGTTTTAAGACTGAATATGCTGATATTATACCAGTTTTTTTTTTAAATTTCTTTTTTAACTGAATAACCTGATATTTTTTTTTTCGCATATCCTATTACAGGACATCGCTGTCAACACCAGCATTTTACCGCTGTTGTTGATTTCTTGGCAAGATTACGCTCAGCAGTTTGCCATTGCTTTCTGAGCGGCCATCTCACATATCCTATAAGTAACAGGCGCAGTGAGAACCGCTACCGATTCTCACGCAGCTGCATTTGCTCATGTAGATAAACGGGATTATGGAGAAAGTCGCTAACCCCTGGGGCCAGGGAGACCGTCAGCCTGATATTATACCAGTTTTAAGACTGAATAACCTGATATTATACCAGTGTTTTTACTGAATAACCTGATATTATACAAGTTTTAAGACAATAACCCAATATTATACCAGTTTTAAGACTGAATAATCTGAGATTATACCAGTTTTAAGACTGAATAACCTGATATTATACCAATTTTAAGACTGAATAACTTGATATTATACCAGTTTTCTGACTGAATATCCTGATATTATACCAGTTCTAAGACTGAATAACTTGATGTTAAGAGGCTTCATGGCTATCAGAAAATGTCTTTATGAGCAAATGTGTAGCCAGCTAACACTAGTCAGTCCGTGTGTTTGTTTGTGGAGGTGTGATGAGCTGTGTTTGTTTTTCTTGTCATCATTTTATTATTGCTTTTGTTGTAAATATTTCATATCACAGGTATTGAAAATAAATAATCTGCGTGTGTAATTTCTTTAAGTGTTGTTAATTTTTACCATTTTCATCCATCATGCGCCATGCCGGTAAGCTGTTTTGCCATCACACTCGATCACCAAAGTCATGGATCAGCTCAGTGTTCTTGTCTCGACCATGCCACATGGTCAGGCCATCCAGGTATTTACTTTTTTGTCTTCCACTTGTTCTCTTCCCCTCGATTTTGCCAGTTGTCACCAAGTTCTCAAATTTATTTATTTCCATAACATGTCCAAACAATTTTGACCGTCTGTGTCTAATTTCTCTACTCAGTTTACGATTTTCATTTGTTTCTTGTAGGACTTAGTCGTTGGTTTTTCTGTTTGTCCATGGTATTCTTTGCATTCTTTTCAGAAACCACATTTCCACAGCCATCAGATATTTTTTTTTTTCAGCGTGACTGCTCATTGTCCACGCTTCGTATCCATACAAAAGTACAGGCTCTATGTAGCACCTCAACACTCTTTTTCTCGTAGCAATTATCACCTTTTTATTTGTCAGTATGGTTTTCATCTTGCAAAAGGCTACCTTTGCCATGGCGATTCTTGTTCTAATCTCTTCAAGCATCTCTCATCAGATGTTATGACTGTTCCGAGATAATTGTACCAATTCACTTGTTTAAGAATATTCCCATTTACCTGTATATTACATTGTGGAATTGCGTTCTTTCTAGCGACGACCATAATCTATATCTTCTTACAATTTAATTCCAACCCTAGTTGTTCACTGTGTGCAACAACCACCTCTAGTAAATGTTTCAGATCCTGCTCATTGTCTGCAATCAATACAGTAACATCTGCATATCTATTGTTATTGATGTTTCTTCCTCCAATGATTATTCCTTTCATATCTTGTATATTTTCACTTTACAGGAAAAACAGATATGGATACATTACACATCCCTGTCTCACACCCCTCTTAATAGGCTGATATTGACCTACTTCATTATCAATTCTGAAGGCAACGTGTTGTTTCTCCTTCTTTTTCTGCGTTCATCCTGAGTTTTTTCCCGACATGATTGTGTTATGCCTGTTTACAGCAGAGCTGCATTCTTGCACCGTTATGCCGAAACATCCGACTTCTGCGGGCATTTGTTGACCGGGTTAACCTTCCCAGGGTTTCTTAGGACGTTTGACTCTCACTGTTGTGGTGTTATCCCCATCCCAGCTGGCCCATTTAGAACAGCCGAGGACATCCTGGTCAGCCCTCAAGGGAAGGCAGGGGCAGACCATGGGCATTCCCCGCCCATCCAAGGAGGCCTCCATAATTGCAGAGCTGACACATAGAGCTCTGGTACTGGGCTCATCCAAGGAATCGTCATGTCCTGCACATGGCTGCTTAGCCTCACTTCCGTATATTGGGCCTTCCGTTCACCACAGGCTGTTCCTCTGGAAACCAGAAGAATGCAGTCTGCAGATGACATCCACACAGTGAGCTTTCAATTCGGACTTTCTACATAATGGATTTGTTATCCAAGCAATATTCCATTTTGTGCCACTAGGACACTTTTTCCACCTTTGATGACGCCCATACAATGAGCTTTCGATTCAGACTTTCCAGTGAATGGATTCGCTAGCCAAGCAATATTCCATTTCATGCCTCTGGGATGCTTTTCCTACCGACATACCTGTGGTATGAAGTGTGACAATCTAAGTACTTCTAATCTAATCTACAATCTAAGTAGTTAAAGTAAGCTGCTGCCAACTTGAGCTTGTTGATATCTCCATAGAGCTTGTCCTCAAATGAAGCAGGCATGGGCCAAAATATCTTTCTCTGTTCTGCATATATTGGGCACTCCTGCAGCAAATGTTTAGCTGTCATTTTACCAGTTCCACAATTACATTCATCGGTATCTCCTATCTTTAGTTTATTGAAAAAGTGGTATTTCAGCCTGTTATGTTCTGTGCGGAGTCTGAAGATTGCTACTTGTTCTCTTCGGTCGAGTTTGTAATATGCATCATCCTTCTGGTGGCCTGGATGCTCTGATTCCCATTTGGTTCTATAAGTGCTTTTTATAAACCTCTTTGCCTCATTATAGGTTATGTCTATGTCAGGCTGAGGTAGTCGTCCACCCTCTTTTGCTAGTCTGTCAGCCTCTTCATTTCCAGGTATTCTGCAATGTGATGGGATCCACTGTATTACAATTTTTTTGGATTTCTGACATAGTCCATAGAGTGCTGCTCTTAGGTCTGCTAGTTCTGTGCTGTTTTTGCTCTTCAGTATTGAGACAGCTGACTTTGCATCTGTGAAGATAGCTATTTGCTTCTCATTATTTTCCTCCATCAAGAGCATTTCTGCTGCAGTTTTCAAAGCCTCTACCTCTGCTTTGAAGTTACTTGAAAATTTTCCAGTTGCCACTGACTGTTTTTTTTTCCGCTCCATTTTTTAAATTTAGGAGAATTCCTCCTCCATTTTCTATTGAATTTTTGGCTGATCCATCTGTATATGCATGGGTCCAATTGCTGCTTGGGTAATGTTATTTTCTGTAGTTTAGGGCTATTTTTCTTCTTTCTGTTTCATTCTGTGTGTTCTTTTTCTCAATACCTGGAATGTTTTCTATCATCTCAGGCAGTTACTGCTGTCTCCAAGCTGGGAACTTGTGTGCACTGTAAATGGGTTTGACTGTTGATATGTTAAGTATAGGATCTGCCCCCGGGAAGGTTAACCCGGTCAACAAATGCCCGCAGAAGTCGGATGTGTCGCCCTAACGGCGCTAGAACGCAGCTCTGCTGTAAACAGGCACAACGCAATCACGTCCGGAAAAAAACTCCGGATGAATGCAGAAGAAGAAGAAGGATCAGCCCTAATCTTTCGTTTTGCAGTTTCTACAAAGTTGTTACGCTTCAGTCTTCACTTTCCAAAACCATTAAACCTGTTATACATAGGGTGGTCTGTCAATCTTCTAAATTTTTCTGCTTGTTGCTGGGCTCTGCTATCTCTTCTATCCTGCATTGGTTGTAAACAAGTGATCTTTTCTAGTTCGTTCTTCAGGCCTCCAGTTATGATCTGCATTCCTTGATTTTGGACTTAGCTGCTGTTTCCCAAGATGCGATGCCATATTCCAGTACTGGCCTCACCCGTCCAGTGTATAACTTCTTGAGAACTTTCTCATCTGCTCCCCACGTTGTACCAGAAAGCTTTTTCATGATTGCCATTCTTGCCTTGCTCTTGTTCGATTTTTCTCAACCTGTGTCTTCCATGTCAGGCGATGATCAAAGGTAACTCCTAGATAGTTTGGATTTTCTTCATGACACAATATTTTTCCATTCAATACCAGTTTAGAGTGCTGAGTTTTATTTCAGTGGGAGAACACTATGCATGTTGTTTTCTCCTCACGTATCTTCACTAGCCATGATTTTGACCAGTCCTCTAGCGCTGATAAGGCTTGCTGTATTCTGCTGTTAGCTGTACTAATATATTCTTCAGATATCCATATGGCTAGGTTATCTGCAAAGGAGGATGTGTGTACTCTGGCTGGAAAATTTTCCGTGATGTCATTTATATATGTTAGAAATAATGTTGGTGAAAGAACTCCTCCTTGGCGGACACCTTGCTCCAACAGAATCTTTTTGCTGGTTTGGCCTTGTACTTTTGTCCTGGCAGTTCTGTTCTCAAGGTAGTGGCGGATCCATTTGTACATTTTTCCATACACATGTATTTTTTGCAGTTTTACTTTGTCCTTCCTTCCATACTTCATCAAATGCTTTTTCTAGATCTATCCAGACAGCTAGTGTGTGCTTTTTCTCTTGGAATGCATTCTTTATTTGCTGAGCTATATAGGTTATTTGATCTTCAGTGGATCTGTACTTTCTGAATCCTGCTTGGCGTGGTGTTAAGAGTTGGTTTTCTTCCAGATGCCATGTTAGCCTGCCATTGATAATATGTTCCATTAATTTTCCTACACAGCTAAGTAGACTGATAGGTCGATAGCAATTTGGTTCTTCCAAGTCTTTACCTTTCTTTTGGACTGGTATTAGTATAGCTTCCTTCCATGCCTGTGGGACTATTCTTCTCTTCCAACTGTAATTTAGGACTGCAAGTAGCTTCTTTTTTGCTTTCTTGCCTAGGCCTATTAGCATTTCATTTGTGATTCCATTCTTTCCTGGTGATTTCTTCTTTTTTAGGGAATTCATTGCCTGTTCCATTTCTTCCATTTTCAGATTTTCCATCATATATTCTGCTGCTGTCTCTCTATTACTATGATGTGTCTGTTTATCTTTGATTGCTTTCTACTATTCGGTTGTAATACCAATGTGGTTTGCACTAGCATAAAGTTCCATTAGTGCATTTGCAGCCTTTTTTCCTGTAAGCAAGACATTTCCTTATTTAATTGTCATTTATTTGTTTCCTGGTCCTTCATTGTTCATGGCTTTCACTAGTTTCCTTAGTTTGTTTCCATCCCTATCAAAGTTCATGTTTTCTGTTTTTCCCCTGCAACAATCTCTTGTTTGTTGTTTCTAATATATGTTTTTTTACAAATCTAAGGTCTTTCCTATCAATTTGTAGATCTGCAAGCATCTTTATCGTGTTGACATATCTTACTCTATCGAAAGCCTTTGTGTAGTCAATAAAGCAAAGATGTATATCTTTCTTTACTTCTATTAGAACATTCAGTTACTGTTCTCAGCATGTACACAGCATTTACTGTACCCTTGCCTTCTACAAACCCACATTGTTCTTCTCCTATTTCAGATTGTATTTTCTTCCTAACTCTTTGCATGATAATTCTTAGCAAAATCTTTGTGATGTGGCTCATTATACTAATTGTTCTATGTTTATCATATTCCAAGGCTCCTAATTTCTTTGGGATTGCAATAAATACAGAATTACATAATTCATGAGGTATATCTTCAGTATCATATATTTTGTTTCGCAGTCTGGTGACTTGATCTATTCCATGTTCTTCTAAAGCATTAATCATTTCTGTTGTGATTTTTCTAAACTGGTGGTCTTGCCAGTTTTCATATGTTTAAGAACATTCTGAACCTCCATATACAATATTGATGGTCCTTCATTATTATTTTGAATATTATATACTGTTCTTCTCTGTTATCATCATAAAGGTTTTTCACATAATCTGACCATGTGATCTTTTTCTATCATGATTTTTCCATTTTTTGTTTTTAGGCAGCCTGCTGAAGTACGTGTTCTTTTATTAGTAAACTCCTGAATTCTTTTGTGAATTAATTGGTATTTTTACTGTTGTGTTTTTCAATTTCGATGCACTTTTTCTTCTTTTGCCTCCTTACATAATGTTCTAACTTTTCTGTGAATTTCTTCATATTTGGCAGGATTATTTTTGTTGTGTCTTCTTGTTTCAATTAGTTGTAAAAATTTCTTCTACAACCCACTTTCTTTAATTTTGGAATAGTCTGAAGCCAAACTGATTGAATTCTTCAACATTTCCCATTGATCATCCACATCTTGAAATAGGATCTCTATATCAGACAGTATATCAAATCTGTTCTTTACCTCTGTTAAAATTGTCTTGTATTCCCTTGTCATTTTTCAGTGTTTTTTTTTTCTTTGCATATCCTTTACAGGACATCGCTGTCAACACCAGCATCTTTCAGCTGTATGTTGATTTCTTGGCAAGATTACGCTCAGTAGTTTGCCATTGCTTTCTCACATACCCCGTAAGTTACTGATGTGATTCGAACCACTGCTGATTCTCACCGTCATCACGTTACCGACGAGAGTATACAAGATTACGGAGAAAAGTCATAACCTCTAAGCCACGAAGTCGGCATTTTTCAGTGTACACAGATCATATTGTGTTTTCTGGTGAATACCTGACTTTCTGTAATTTTACCCTCAATGTTCCTGTAATCAGTCTGTGATCACTGTAACTGTCAGCATTTGGAACTGTTTTTGTGATTGTTAACACATTTATAAACCTTCTGCTAATCAGGATGTAATCAATCTGGTTTCCAATTCTGCTATCAGGACTCCTCCATCATATCCATAGTCTTCTAGGATATTGTTTAAACCATATGTTTCCTACAATCAAAAGAGCAGGCTCTTTTGCCCATTCTACAAGTCTGTATCCTCTTTCGTTTCCCTCCTCCCAAACCATGGTTGCCTACTGTGCATCCATCTCCTTGATTTCCCAGTTTTGCATTGAAGTCTTGAAGTCACCCATTATATTTATTTCTGAATTTTTACATTTATTTAAAGCAGACTCATTATAACATGTCATTATAACATTCCTCTATACTATCTTCACTGCATTCTCCTGTTGGGGCATACATTTGAATGAAGTTTATGTTAAAAGGTCTGTCAATTAATTTTACCAATAGAACCCTGTCTGACAGAGCCCAATATCCTTGAACAGATTTTGATGTTTCCCGATCCAATTGCCTTATTCTCCCCAAGAATAAATAATCTTCCATTTAAGGTATTTAAAATGGTTGGTTCATTGGTGAGATCCTCTGAAAAACTTAAGTTTTAACTCTTTAGTCCGATATATTGACATTCAGAACTCATTCAGAGTGTGCTTTCGAAAGTGAGAACTGAATTTTCCAGGTGAAGTGACTATTATCACTTGACTGGGTGGAGACTGAGGGCACATCATGGATTTTATGTCAAGAGCATGCAGGTGTACAGTGCAAATTACAGGCTGATAGATGAGCTGCTTTTGCCCCTCTGGGTGGAGAGCTACTTTATGATAAAGGTGGTGTGGTGAAGGCTGTCTTGAATCATATGACACTTTAGCTGGAGTATTCATATTGGGAAAGACTGGCTCAGAAGGGAATAAATAAAGTGTAAAGGAAATGCCAGATGGTATTTTAGTCAAGTGGCTACTGGAATAATCAGCTTGGGAACTCTTCAGTGGCTTTTGGAGAGGGTAACGGAGAATGTCAAGTGCAGTACTGTTGCACTTAAGTTCAGTTTTCAAGTCATCTGAGCCATGAAGAGGGCATGCATCTATCGGAATGAGGTTGGTGTAGAGACTTTGTTCCTGACCTCGTACGTACACAATCACATCCTAAAAAACTCTCCGGATGAATGCAGAAGAAGTACCAAGGTACCTTCTCCACAGGGGCTGTATTGCAGAGTTCTTCTTCTTCTGCTGCTGCGTTCATCCGGATTTTTTTTTTCTCGGATGTGACTGCGTTGTGCCTGTTTACAGCAGAGCTGCGTTCTTGTGCCGTTAGGCCGACACATCCGACTTCTGCTGGCATTTGTTGACCGGGTTAACCTTCCCGGGGTATTGCAGAGTTCTCCTTCTGTTCTCCAAGCCCAGAGGCCAGCAGGTGGTCATGGAACCTCACATCTATGGACAGGTGTATTAGGATGTAATAAGGTCAGGATTCAGCACGGTCATACAACCTGCCTAGATTAGGACTTTGTTGGTCATGTCTCCTCCAAGGTTTTAGGCTTGTGTTGGTCATGTCTCCTCCAAGGTTTTAGGCTTGTGTTGGTCTTGTCTCCTCCAAGATTTTAGGCCTGTGTTGGTCATGTCTCCTCCAAGGTTTTAGGTCTGTCATTGTCCACAGATTCCAACCCAATGTCCCAGGGGACTAGAAAATGCTCAAACTGCATGTATGATGACTTGTTATTGATTATTCAGAGCTAACCATGTGAATAAATCCATGACGTTGCCTGTTGGACTGTCATGACTCAACAATATTCTTTTCCCTTGATCAATCCAATAACAGATAAGTTACCTTCTTACATTTTTCATTATAAAAAACATATATTGCCGTAAGGATTGATAATGAAGTGGGACAATATCAGCCTATTAAGAGAGATGTGAGACAGGTATGTGTAATGTCTCCAGATCTTGTTTTCCTATACAGTGAAAATATTTTCAGTAATGTAGAAGATATAAATGGAATCATCATTGGAGGACGAAACATCAATAATATTATATATTCAGATGATATAGTATTGATTGCAGACAATGAGCAGGATCTGTAACAATTTGTAAATGCAGTTGTTGCACACAGTGAACAACTAGGGTTAGAATTAAATTGTAAAAAGACACAGATTATGGTCGTCACTAGGAAGAACGAAATACCTCAATGTAATATACAAGTAAATGGGAATATTTTTCAACAAGTGAATAGGTACTATTATCTCGGAACAGTAATAACATCTGATGGGAGATGTCTTGAAGAGATTAGAACAAGAATTGCCATGGCGAAAGTAGCCTTTAGCAAGATGAAAAACATACTGACCAATAAAAAGATGTCAATTGAAACGAGAAAAAGAGTTTTGAGGTGCTACATAGCGCCTGTACTTTTGTATGGATGTGAAGCTTGGACAATGAGCAGTCAAGCTGAAAAACATCTGATGGCTGTGGAAATGTGGTTTCTGAGGAGAATGCAAAGAATACCATGGACAGACAGAAAAACCAATGACCAAGTACTACAAGAAACAAATGAAATCATAAATTGATTAGAGAAATTTGATATAGACAGTCAAAACGTGGCATGGTCGAGACAAGGACACTGAGCTGATCCATGACTATGGTGATCAAGTGAAATGGTGAGTTATGACCGCCCACACTTACCGGCATGGCACATGATGGATGTATATTATTATGCCTTAATATAAGTCAGTGTTTCATCTCTGTTGTTGTTACAAGCCTTCTTTGATCCCTTCCTCTCATTCTCCAACTCTGGCACTGGTGGTAGGCTGGTAGGGAAACAGTTCAACAATTCTCTTTATGTTTGTTGACAAGTGTTTATTCTGTAGCATCAGTGACATCTGGCCAATGACCTTGTGTGCATTGTGCCATGTGTATTCAATCCCTGTTTTTATTCATTAGTTCTGAAATACTGTTAACCCATAGTATGCTTTTATTCATTAGTTCTGAAATACAGTTAACCCAAAGTATGCTTTTATTCATTAGTTCTGAAATACCGTTAACCCATAGTATGCTTTTATTCATTAGTTCTGAAATACCATTAACCCATAGTATGCTTGTATTCATTAGTTCTGAAATACCGTTAACCCATAGTATGCTTTTATTCATTAGTTCTAAAATACTGTTAACCCAAAGTATGCTTTTATTCATTAGTTCTGAAATACCGTTAACCCATAGTATCTTTTATTCATTAGTTCTGAAATACCGTTAACCCATAGTATGCTTGCCTGCCAGTGCAGTTAGGGTCATGTGTTTGAATTCCCATTCACTCCGATTTTTTAAATTGACCTGTGTTCACAGGTTAAATCCAGCCTAAAGAAAAGGTTACAAGAAAATATTCAGGGAAGTAAAAGTAGCCGATGTGATTATTTAGCCACATCCTCGATCAGGTGCAGATTGGTCTATGAAAATAAGTGACTCGCTCCATATACCCAATATGGCAATACGCCTCGAGGCGTGCAAAAGGATCCATTACGCTTGACACATTGTTGTCACAGAGAGTTCTTATTTAACATTTCTAGACAATGTTGCTTTGCATTTATCAGTATATGTGAAATCCTGGCTTGCTAGTACACAATAGTTGAGCACGCCCAAGTAAGAGAAAAATCAAGGACCATTTTTCCTTGCCATGGAGTGCACAGGGTATATGGTGGTAGCTCCATATATTTTAGAAACCAACCGGCACTTGATCAGTAAGTAAAGGACCCACTGACATGCCATCAGGCGCATTGGGCGTATGATGCTAGACATAATTGTGTAGACCAATCAGATCTAGGTGGGCGATGTGCCCGCTGCCTTTTCTTTCCACGACATTTCCAAATATTCATTTTAGGCTGGGTTGAACTGGGAGATTTTTTTAAAATTTGAATTCGCTCCAATGCAAAACAGACCCATGACCACCGGGCCGGCAAATGAGCTTATAGCCACTAAACCACCATGGCTCGATGACTATCTGGTCAACATAATGCTCCACTAAACCACCATGGCTCGATGACTATCTGGTCAATATAACGCTCCACTAAACCACCACGGCTCGATGACTATCTGGTCAACATAATGCTCCACTAAACCACCACGGCTCGATGACTATCTGGCCAATATAATGCTCCACTAAATCACCACGGCTCGATGACTATCTGGTCAACATAATGCTCCACTAAATCACCACGGCTCGATGACTATCTGGTCAACATAATCCTCCACTAAATCACCACGGCTCGATGACTATCTGGTAAATATAATGCTCCACTAAACCACCACGGCTCGATGACTATCTGGTAAATATAATGCTCCACTAAACCACCACGGCTCGATGACTATCTGGCCAATATAATGCTCCACTAAACCACGTGGCTCGATGACTATCTGGTCAATATAATGCTCCACTAAACCACCATGGCTCGATGACTATCTGGTCAATATAATGCTCCACTAAACCACGTGGCTCGATGACTATCTGGTCAATATAATGCTCCACTAAACCACGTGGCTCGATGACTATCTGGTCAATATAATGCTCCACTAAACCACGTGGCTCGATGACTATCTGGTCAATATAATGCTCCACTAAACCACGTGGCTCGATGACTATCTGGTCAATATAATGCTCCACTAAACATTTTCTGGTACCCATTTTAGACTGGGTCCACCCAGAATCCCCCGTCAGTTTGTAAAAACTCCCCACTTCAAGGAGGCTTTGAACATATGGCCAGACTAGAAGCCTCCTGGACTCCTGAACAAACGTGATGTTAATTAGGCTGCTTACCTTGTACAGCAGAGACATGGAAGAATAGTGGTTGAGGGGGCATTGAGAAGATCAATATACATTCGAGATATGGAATAGCCATAGTAACAAATGTTGCAACATTGTAATATGCAAAGATGGGTAAAATGTCAAGTTCACACAAAGCTTCAACAGAAAAGAACACAAATGTTACTTCTGGAACCATTTATTCATCAACTATTTACTCAGAGGTGCTTACAATCAAGCAGTCTATGTACAATAGTCACGTGTCAAATAAATAGCCTGGACATTCAAGGACTTATCACTTATAGCTAAAGCACACATTACAATAGAATCTGTACAAAACACACACACACCCCCAGGTACATAACACATGTCAACAATCTCATCACACTAGCTATCATTCTAGAGAATGGAACATCTCCACACCAAGCTTGACTTCTGCAAAACTGACTTTGCTGCTAGACCCACAGATTAGCCTTTGTGCAACACATCAGACATAAAGGCAGAAGTCATCCCACAATAGACACTACCACTCATGTCAACAGTATCATCACACTATCTATCATTCTAGAACATGGAACAAACCATCTCCACACATGTCAACAGTATCATCACACTATCTATCATTCTAGAACATGGAACAAACCATCTCCACACATGACAACAGTATCATCACACTATCTAGCATTCTAGACCATGGAACAAACCATCTCCACACATGTCAACAGTATCATCACACTATCTATCATTCTAGAACATGGAACAAACCATCTCCACACATGACAACAGTATCATCACACTATCTAGCATTCTAGACCATGGAACAAACCATCTCCACACATGTCAACAGTATCATCACACTATCTATCATTCTAGAACATGGAACAAACCATCTGCACACCAAGCTTGACTTCTGCAACACGGAATTCTGCTGCTAGACTCATACAACAGCCGGGACGCAGAGGTGTTTCCAAGGCACCAGGGCCGGGTTATATACTGGCCAAGACCTATTGACGCGTCCTCGTCGAGCGTCCTGGGCAACAGGTCCCTTCGGGGTCCTGGCTAAAGTCAGTAGGATCGCCGATTCCTCCGAAGTCGGAGAGTGTCTGCCTGTACGGCGAGGAATCACCAGTCTGCACACCAATAAGCCAGACATGGGACAACGGATACTCACGCAAACCTCAGGTTCTGTATGACATCACACTGATGTTGGACAACAGGATGTCTTCATCCGACATACAGGACTTCGCGTTGGAGCTCAAGCTAACGAACACAGGCAAGCAGCAAGCATACAACAGCCACTGGGCAACACATAGGTAGAGGTCATCCTATGACAGAACACTACCGTAGAAGTGGCACGTGAAAAGTCCTCAGACCCGCAGGTTATGGTAATATTAGCGTGACCAGCACCTTTCCTGTCATTTTCCCATTTCAGAGAAGATCTTACACTTTACAAGAGGTCAGCTCACCTCAAGGGTGTAATTGGTTGGGAAATAATTCACAACTGGAGACTGAACCAAGATGGGTATACTGGCAAGCTAGTGTTTTATCCACTCAACTATCATGACACATACATACAGTTATAGATAAGTAAAAACCCCAGCTGAGCAAGGATGGAGGAACACGAATGTACCTGAAATCTGAGCACAGTGTCTGTCTAAGCAGCTCTGTCAGACAGATCATCTATAAAAATCTTACAAATGGTTCAGAAAGTATACAGTACAGTACTACAATTAAGGCAACAATAAAACCTTCAACTCTGTAATTAACAAGACTTTATACAACCAATGAAGTCAGTCACTATCTTGTAAGTAGAACCAGAAGTCTCACATAAACATTTAACATAAATTCCCTGCCCATGGCAGACCTGGTAACTCAAGGCTGACTGCACAGGGAGTATTCCTACCCCAGTATGACAAAGTAACGTTTCTTACAGTAGAGGCAGTATCAATCAGATATATTTTGTCATAATGACAAGAGTTGGCACACAAATATGCCAGTTAACTGTTCAGGATACAACTAGGTAGGAACATAAATTGTTGATGGGTGTTATTGAGGCCAATGAGACAGTAAACAAATTCATAAGTACTGACTGGTGTACACAACTAGAAGAATGAAGCAGAGATTAGAGGAGACACAAGACAAAATTCATAAATATAGACATAATAAATATAGAAATAAAGACATAAATTCCACATGATGACAGCACCTGGCTGAAGGAATAAGTGTACACCTGTGTCCAGTTTGTCATGCATGGAAGTACACTTGTTCCACTATAGCTTTCAATTGTCATGTGGTCTCTACTTCTATTTTCTCATTCTATGAGCGCCAATCAATATTTGTGAATCTGAATATATGTAAAAATAGTCTACTTCATATTTGTCACAACCGGAGCCTTGGCAGCACAGTGGCAAAATACTCCATATAGAACTCAGAGAGCGCTTTTACAGAAGAATGGTCAAAATTCCTTGGACTATCAACATTTGTTGGACAACCACAATGAGTAAACTAAATGCTTTGAAAGAGGCTAAGAAAACAAGTCGCTTAAAAGTCGACAGGGTTGACTTCACATTGCACCGGGTTTTATCCCATATGGCTCAGTCTCTTTCTGCAGCACGGAAAGCGTCGCACAAAGCACGAACTCCGTAGCTTTTAGCGACAACCCACAGGAGTCTCCGAAACATTTAACTCGTAAACCAAAGGACGCAGCCTGGAATCGAACCCACAACCTTCAGAGTACGAGTCAAACGGCTTGACCACAGAGACTCCCAGACTAAGACAAACAGATAACTTATCACAAACATCAGAACCAATTTTTAGCCACATTATGACAAGAGGGAAACTGGAACTTGTTGACAACTAGAAAGATGTATGGAAAGAAAGACAGAGGAAGCTGACAAGAGAAGATTCCTGAATGCCTTTTTATCATGGCAAGGAAATGTGTCAGCAAGGAAATGTGTCAGCACACAAGCTGTCAAGATGTGGATTACCATGATTGCCTACACTAGTAACATATATATATACATATATATACACACACACATATATATGTATATATATATACACATCATCATCCGCCTCCAGTGCATATCTGTATGGGCAAGTATTTTGAAGGGAATTTCTTTCTTGTTTGCAGTTCTACTCTATTCTGAGGAAGAAAATAAATCCATGCCGAGACCATGCAAGAACATTCAGACTCCCCACAATATGCATACAACATTTCAAATATGCTGCACTATCATTGTCAATATACATCATTTTCTTTGCAGAGGATCCTTGATAAACATGCACACTGTCTCTTCATTCATGAATTCAGCCCCTCATAATACAAGTCACAATTGCACACTGTATTCTGCTCAGCTGCCTTACATGGCTATCATTCATAACATTGACAAATGTGACCTGTTCAACCACAATGTGATTCCTTGAACCAGAATACAGGGTGTTTGTAAATTCTCACTACACTTTGTATGTAGAACAAACTGCCACTGTACATTACGAAAGTATACTGTTAAATCAAAAGTATGAAATGGAATATTACAAACTGTTATAGTTCAAACAAAATTAAGAAATTGTACATTATAAACTTACATTTTATGATGACATCATATACTTCATTTTTCAAATTTGTTCCACATATAAAGTATAGTGAGAATTTACAATCACCCTTTAGAATATACAATATGCAGATTTCTATCATTTTTCTGAGGCACAGAATGTGATTTCACAAACTCAAGCTATACTGTTTTCAATTACATTGTAAATGAATTGGTCAGACTGTCATAAAACCATATGTAACAATCCAGATGTAACTTTATGTTAACAAATAATAGTTCGGATACAATTTTACTGTAACATAGAAAGACTAAACACCACAAAATTCATTAAACAATCTCACATCTTCAGGCATACAATGGGAAAACATAAAGTAGTAATAACCATAATTATCTCACCACTTTTCAGTGGATCAATTGTCTCTCACTCAATATATGTTTCTGCATTATACAAACAAACAAGAATATGAAATAATAAACAATTAGTAAATGAGGAAATGTCGAGATATTCTAGTTCTTCTACGTAACCTCAGCAGCCCCAGTGTTTGAATTGTCACATGTATCTCCCATAGAACACCAATGGGGCACATTCTGATCTCCCATAGAACACTGGTGGGGCACAATTCTGTTATATCTCCCATAGAGAACTGATGGGGCACAATTCTGTTATATCTCCCATAGAACACTGGTGGAGCACAATTCTGTTATATCTCCCATAGAGAACTGATAGGGCACAATTCTGTTATATCTCCCATAGAGAACTGATGGGGCACAATTCTGTTATATCTCCCATAGAGCATTATGGGGCACAATTCTGTTATATCTCCCATAGAGAACTGATGGGGCACAATTCTGTTATATCTCCCATAGAGAACTGATGGGGCACAACAGTTCTGTTAAATGTATGTTCCATAAACCTCAGTTTTTAAAGAAAGAAGCCTGAGCCCGTGCAGAATGACTAAAATAGTATGACAGGATCATCAATGTGGAGCTCATGGCAAGAACTATCATTGACTGTCTGATCATTGATCAGACGACAATCATTGACTGTCTGAGACCTGGTTACAACATCTCACCCCCCCCCCCCCCCCCTATTGTTTTTAACCAGGAAGCCCTGATTTTTTACAATCCCAGGCTTGATAGGATTCAACACATGGGCCAGCAGGCAAACATGCTGATAACATTGCTTTGCACTATATATCTTAAAAGTTGACAAATGGACAACTCCAAGATTGAACTTTTGTCTAACTGGGTAAGTTATTCAACCAGCTTACCCATATCAGCACATAGCGGGCAATGGTTAGCAAAGTGTGATGCAGTCTAGATGTATTATCTCAGCGAAATGACAGATGTAAACATCATGCAAACTATAACTTGCTACCTGTACACAAACTGGAGATACAAGAATGGCAAATACTCTGTTAGGGTTTGACTTGTTAGGACTTTCCATGTTCTAATGAGATAAAGTGACCAGTATCCTTCACGTCAGACAAATGTGAAAATTATCTGTCACCCATTTTATGAAAATGTATTTAATCCCAAAACCATGCTGGTCAGGAAACAGAATCCTGCTACTAATAGGGAACGAACCCCTGGACCATTGTCCTGATCAGCAAGGAAATTTGAGACTAGACTTGTGAGACCCAGTATGAAATGCCCTGCGAGTGAGCCTGATATGTCGTCTGAGAGACTGCTGGCAGTGGCGGTGGCGGCTGTTGCGTCTGCTGAAGTATGTGCCCAGCTATAGACTGAGGGTGGGCTGGCTGCATGCCTGCAAAGTGAGCCTGGAAATTAGAAGTCATGGCTGGCTGCAGCCCAAGGCTGTAGGAAGAGGGAGGAGGCACACTTATATGCTGGCCATCAGACATCCTCTGGATATGCTGTGTCACTGGCTGAGTGTGCATTGGGAAAGGGGTGGATGTCTGCAAGGCATATGTGACTGTAGAGGGAGTGGCTGGTGATGATAAAGCTACTGAATACTGCGGAAAGTGTTGAGTGCTGGAAACAATGACAGCAGATCCTGGAGGCAGCATCTGTTCTCCTGGCTGTTTGGCCTGGGATATGGTGATATGCTCAAAGGTTTGATGGAACTGGGCAGCAGCCTGGGTAACCTGCTGTGCTCCAACATCAAACTCGTAAATCTCCTGTGATACAGATGCCTGAACAGGATGGGATGTTGTGATGTGTGTATGGAGTTGCTCTGAATGAGCTGGTGTACAGGACATGGGTGCTCCTGGGTGTGCCGGACATGGGTGCTCCTGGGTGTACTGGACATGGGTGCTCCTGGGTGTACCGGACATGGGTGCTCCTGTGTGTACCTGACTTGGGTGCTCAATATGGATACCCTGTCGTCCTGGGTGCTGGATGAGGACCTGGTGTGAGGCACCCTCAAGAGCATGTGAAATGTGTACTGGGATGGGAGCACCAGATGACCCCGGATGCTCTATGACAATCTGTGTTGGGTGTCCATTGGGTCTAGAATCGTCCATGTGAATGTGTTGGTGAGCAATATGAACTTGAGTTGGTAAATTAGGATCTAGCTGATGCAAAAAATGATGCCCAGGGGGAATAGATGATGGAACAGGTGATGGTAGGGTTCTGAACTGAAGAGGCACTGCCGATTCCTGTGATGCTGGAGGAAGGTAAGGATCAGAAGGCATGCAGGGATACCTCACAGGCTGTCCCTGGTATGATGGGGAAAAATGGGCAAGTTCTTCACTCCTATCTTTTTTAACCACTTTGGTAGCCACATTGTCTTGTTCTTGCTGTGAAACGTTTTTATTCTTCGCACCTGAAACAGTATAAAGTAAAACAACATCTCAGCAATTACTGAATATTCTTAACACACTGGAATGCATAGATAAACTAAGTTCAGGGCTACATATTTTAAGTCACAGTTTATGAGGTATGCTGACCAGTTCCCTTCTTTTGTTCTTCTGCCTTTTACCTCACAATGGAGCATATGCCCTCAACCAGTTTACAGCAAGTCCTTTGTAGACTCCATGACTGGTTGGATTGTACAGCTGTGGTTTTCTATGGATTGAGGTAGCCTTTCACCAACCCTCCTCAGATGCCTCCTATGGCATGCATGGTAGATTACAGTGTTGCTACTGTTTGTTTCCCTTGTGCGTCCCAGTGATACGTGGGTGAGTTCTCTGCTGTCTCATTTTGTTTAGAACTTTTTATGTATCCACATATCACACCTGCTGTTTAATACTAGTAAAATCTGTTGCCGATGAAACCATGCATAAGTGAAGACCGTGCTAGAACTGAAACTTCATTTAGTTTTATCTGCCAACAATGTATTCAATTAATTTGTGATAATATGAAAATAACAACAAATTATAATCAATAACCTTTATTTTATCACCAATTTGATTTTTAGTTAGCCTGCAAGTACTTCTTCTTCTACGTTCATCCGGAGTTTTTTTTTCCCGGACTTGATTATGTTGTGCCTGTTTACAGCAGAGCTGCATTCTTGCGCCGTTAGGCCAACACATCCGACTTCTGTGGGCGTTTGTTGACCGGGTTAACCTTCCCAGGTTCAGCCTGCAAGTTCAAGTCTTACATGCCATGACAGCAATTAGCCAGGTGTTCATGCCACTTTCATTTCTGAGTCATAATTTGTTTTTCTACAAAAATACTGATTGACAAATATGCATGAAACTGTGAAGAGATTGTGCATGCTCTGTCCATGAGTGCGGTGCAGTGCACAAAATGTCTCCGAATTAATGGATGCACAGGGATGGTGGCATGGAGGAATATCATCAGTGGAATTAATCTACAACATCATATGGCGCTCACAGACGTAAGGTTAAGAATTACAGATTAGAGCAGGGGTTAGCAAACTACGGCCCGCGGGCTGTGCCCAGCAACTGATTTTATGCGGCCCTCGGGGGCATTTAGAAATAAAATAATTTACTAAGTTATTTTGTTGAATTTTACAGAATTTCATGTACACGCAAGTGAAAAACGGGTTTGTCACTTCCTTTTTCTGAAGCAAGAAACCATTTCTGGTGAAATGACTGAAAAGTACAAAGCACAATTAGATGCATTCACTGAAGAATTTGGAAGGAGATTCCAAGAACTTAGAGCCACAGTTCAATATTCTTCTCAGTTCCCCTTTTAGTGCAGAATCTGATACAGCCACAGAGGGCATATACTTGGAGCTGCTTGACTTACAAGCAGATCATGACTTGAAAGACAAATTCTGGTCAGATGGTTTGCTGGATTTCTATGGATCTTTATCAGAAGAATCATTTCCCAACTTGAAAAACTTTGCAGCTAACTTTTATCATTGTTTGGATCAACATACATTTGTGTACAAGCATTTTCTTGCTTTAAGATCAACAAATCTAAGAATAGGTCTTTATTGTCGGACTGCACCTTGCATGCTGTTATGCGAATTTCAACAAGTAAACGTGCTCCAGATTTCAAGAATATTGTCAAAAATTGCAAGCAGTTACATACATCTCATTAGAAATCAACAACTGTAGTGACAATGTAGTCGGTTTTTGTCTAAATTAAAGCCATCGATAGATAATTTAAACCAAAAAAAAATATAATAAAAAATTGTAAAATCTTGTTAACAAATTAGTAAATGTTTTTGTCCATATTGTAAAATATAATGTATAAGTAAAATAAAATTGCAGTAATTAGTTATTTATACTGTTTAAAAAACTATAAATAATTCATAATTACTTATTGTGATAGGTTGCTGTAAACAAAGTGGATATATATATAATATACATATATATGTATGCGGTCCCCCAATAGCTTTACATATGTCAATATGGCCCTAAGCACAAAAAGTTTGCCCATCCCTGGATTAGAGAACACACTCGACAAACAATGTGTGTATTCATTTGTGAACGGTCTTAGTGGCCTCAGAGGGTTACCCAATTGATACTTATTTATAATATGTGTACAACAATGGAACCGACAATCACTTCTCTTCCTTTAAATTTTCATTACTATACTGGATACAGTATATTGGTCTGATGCGTTTGTATTTATTATTTGACCTATGCTGGTTTAATATAAAATTCTGAGACCTATGGTGCTATCTCAATGGTTAGATACAAATTCTGTCCATATTCCATAGTTGTGGGTTCATGTGGACGATAGACGTGGCTAATGAAGACATCTTTTTAGGGGTGTCTAGTTGGTCATGCGCCGGTCTCCCTGACATAGGAGTTAACGTCTTTCTCCGTAATCCCGTTTATTCTCAAGTAATGCAGCTGCGCGAGATTCGGTAGCGGATCACGCCGTGTTGGTTACTTACGGGGGTATGTGAGCCGGTCGCTCAGAAAGCAATGGCAAACTACTGAGAGTAATCTTGCCTAGTACATCAACAGCAGCTAAAAAATGCTGGTGTTGAATGCAACGTCCTGTAAGGGATATTCTTCTTCTTCTTCAGCGTTCCGAGCCATTGAGGTTCTTTGCTGCAGATACAATCCGTCTCCATTCGTAAGGGATATGCAACATTAAAAAAAAACAAGTTGGTCATGTGTCGAAGTACACATGTCCCTGCAGCGAGGCGCTGTCATCATTTGGAGGTGACAGGTTCGAATCCCAGTCTGTAACAATAGCATTCAATTGTTATGCTGTCTGGTGTGTCCTCTAGTTTCTAAGTCTTACCCCTACGTCTATGAGGACCAAACAATATGTGCGTACTTATTGATGAACTGTCTTAGTGGCCTCCCCAATTGATATTTATAGTAACAAGGTGACACTGTAGAAGCAATGAATGTTGGTGGAAGTGCGCTAGTAACAAGGTGACACTGTAGAAGTAATGAATGTTGGTGGAAGTGCGCTAGTAACAAGGTGACACTATAAGTGTTGGTGGAAGTGTGCTAGTAACAAAGTTACACTATTAGTGTTGGTGGAAGTGTGCTAGTAACAAGGTTACACTATAAGTGTTGGTGGAAGTGTGCTAGTAACAAGGTTACACTATAAGTGTTGGTGGAAGTGTGCTAGTAACAAGGTTACACTATAAGTGTTGGTGGAAGTGTGCTAGTAACAAGGTGACACTGTAGAAGTAATGAATGTTGGTGGAAGTGTGCTAGTAACAAGGTGACACTGTAGAAGTAATGAATGTTGGTGGAAGTGTGCTAGTAACAAGGTGACACTGTAGAAGTAATGAATGTTGGTGGAAGTGTGCTAGTAACAAGGTTACACTATAAGTGTTGGTGGAAGTGCGCTAGTAACAAGGTGACACTGTAGAAGTAATGAATGTTGGTGGAAGTGCGCTAGTAACAAGGTGACACTGTAGAAGTAATGAATGTTGGTGGAAGTGTGCTAGTAACAAGGTGACACTGTAGAAGCAATGAATGTTGGTGGAAGTGTGCTAGTAACAAGGTGACACTGTAGAAGTAATGAATGTCAATGAATGTTGGTGGAAGTGTGCTAGTAACAAGGTGACACTGTAGAAGTAATGAATGTTGGTGGAAGTGTGCTAGTAACAAGGTGACACTGTAGAAGTAATGAATGTTGGTGGAAGTGTGCTAGTAACAAGGTGACACTGTAGAAGTAATGAATGTTGGTGGAAGTGTGCTAGTAACAAGGTGACACTGTAGAAGTAATGAATGTTGGTGGAAGTGTGCTAGTAACAAGGTGACACTGTAGAAGTAATGAATGTTGGTGGAAGTGTGCTAGTAACAAGGTTACACTATAAGTGTTGGTGGAAGTGCGCTAGTAACAAGGTGACACTGTAGAAGTAATGAATGTTGGTGGAAGTGCGCTAGTAACAAGGTGACACTGTAGAAGTAATGAATGTTGGTGGAAGTGCGCTAGTAACAAGGTGACACTGTAGAAGTAATGAATGTTGGTGGAAGTGTGCTAGTAACAAGGTGACACTGTAGAAGTAATGAATGTTGGTGGAAGTGCGCTAGTAACAAGGTGACACTGTAGAAGTAATGAATGTTGGTGGAAGTGTGCTAGTAACAAGGTGACACTGTAGAAGCAATGAATGTTGGTGGAAGTGTGCTAGTAACAAGGTGACACTGTAGAAGCAATGAATGTCAATGAATGTTGGTGGAAGTGTGCTAGTAACAAGGTGACACTATAAGTGTTGGTGGAAGTGTGCTAGTAACAAGGTTACACTATAAGTGTTGGTGGAAGTGTGCTAGTAACAAGGTGACACTGTAGAAGCAATGAATGTTGGTGGAAGTGTGCTAGTAACAAGGTGACACTGTAGAAGCAATGAATGTTGGTGGAAGTGTGCTAGTAACAAGGTGACACTGTAGAAGTAATGAATGTTGGTGGAAGTGTGCTAGTAACAAGGTGACACTGTAGAAGTAATGAATGTTGGTGGAAGTGTGCTAGTAACAAGGTGACACTGTAGAAGTAATGAATGTTGGTGGAAGTGTGCTAGTAACAAGGTGACACTGTAGAAGTAATGAATGTTGGTGGAAGTGTGCTAGTAACAAGGTTACACTATAAGTGTTGGTGGAAGTGTGCTAGTAACAAGGTTACACTATAAGTGTTGGTGGAAGTGTGCTAGTAACAAGGTTACACTATAAGTGTTGGTGGAAGTGTGCTAGTAACAAGGTGACACTGTAGAAGTAATGAATGTTGGTGGAAGTGTGCTAGTAACAAGGTGACACTGTAGAAGTAATGAATGTTGGTGGAAGTGCGCTAGTAACAAGGTGACACTGTAGAAGCAATGAATGTTGGTGGAAGTGCGCTAGTAACAAGGTGACACTGTAGAAGCAATGAATGTTGGTGGAAGTGCGCTAGTAACAAGGTGACACTGTAGAAGCAATGAATGTTGGTGGAAGTGCGCTAGTAACAAGGTGACACTGTAGAAGCAATGAATGTTGGTGGAAGTGTGCTAGTAACAAGGTGACACTGTAGAAGTAATGAATGTTGGTGGAAGTGCGCTAGTAACAAGGTGACACTGTAGAAGTAATGAATGTTGGTGGAAGTGTGCTAGTAACAAGGTGACACTGTAGAAGCAATGAATGTTGGTGGAAGTGTGCTAGTAACAAGGTGACACTGTAGAAGCAATGAATGTCAATGAATGTTGGTGGAAGTGTGCTAGTAACAAGGTGACACTGTAGAAGTAATGAATGTTGGTGGAAGTGTGCTAGTAACAAGGTGACACTGTAGAAGTAATGAATGTTGGTGGAAGTGTGCTAGTAACAAGGTTACACTATAAGTGTTGGTGGAAGTGTGCTAGTAACAAGGTTACACTATAAGTGTTGGTGGAAGTGTGCTAGTAACAAGGTGACACTGTAGAAGTAATGAATGTTGGTGGAAGTGTGCTAGTAACAAGGTGACACTGTAGAAGCAATGAATGTTGGTGGAAGTGTGCTAGTAACAAGGTGACACTGTAGAAGCAATGAATGTTGGTGGAAGTGTGCTAGTAACAAGGTGACACTGTAGAAGTAATGAATGTTGGTGGAAGTGTGCTAGTAACAAGGTGACACTGTAGAAGTAATGAATGTTGGTGGAAGTGTGCTAGTAACAAGGTGACACTGTAGAAGTAATGAATGTCAATGAATGTTGGTGGAAGTGTGCTAGTAACAAGGTGACACTGTAGAAGTAATGAATGTTGGTGGAAGTGTGCTAGTAACAAGGTGACACTGTAGAAGTAATGAATGTTGGTGGAAGTGTGCTAGTAACAAGGTGACACTGTAGAAGTAATGAATGTTGGTGGAAGTGTGCTAGTAACAAGGTGACACTGTAGAAGCAATGAATGTCAATGAATGTTGGTGGAAGTGTGCTAGTAACAAGGTGACACTGTAGAAGTAATGAATGTTGGTGGAAGTGTGCTAGTAACAAGGTGACACTGTAGAAGTAATGAATGTTGGTGGAAGTGTGCTAGTAACAAGGTGACACTGTAGAAGTAATGAATGTTGGTGGAAGTGTGCTAGTAACAAGGTGACACTGTAGAAGTAATGAATGTTGGTGGAAGTGTGCTAGTAACAAGGTGACACTGTAGAAGTAATGAATGTTGGTGGAAGTGTGCTAGTAACAAGGTGACACTGTAGAAGTAATGAATGTTGGTGGAAGTGTGCTAGTAACAAGGTGACACTGTAGAAGTAATGAATGTTGGTGGAAGTGTGCTAGTAACAAGGTGACACTGTAGAAGTAATGAATGTTGGTGGAAGTGTGCTAGTAACAAGGTGACACTATAAGTGTTGGTGGAAGTGTGCTAGTAACAAGGTGACACTATAAGTGTTGGTGGAAGTGTGCTAGTAACAAGGTGACACTGTAGAAGTAATGAATGTTGGTGGAAGTGTGCTAGTAACAAGGTGACACTGTAGAAGTAATGAATGTTGGTGGAAGTGTGCTAGTAACAAGGTGACACTGTAGAAGTAATGAATGTTGGTGGAAGTGTGCTAGTAACAAGGTGACACTGTAGAAGCAATGAATGTCAATGAATGTTGGTGGAAGTGTGCTAGTAACAAGGTGACACTGTAGAAGTAATGAATGTTGGTGGAAGTGTGCTAGTAACAAGGTGACACTGTAGAAGTAATGAATGTTGGTGGAAGTGTGCTAGTAACAAGGTGACACTGTAGAAGTAATGAATGTTGGTGGAAGTGTGCTAGTAACAAGGTGACACTGTAGAAGTAATGAATGTTGGTGGAAGTGTGCTAGTAACAAGGTGACACTGTAGAAGCAATGAATGTCAATGAATGTTGGTGGAAGTGTGCTAGTAACAAGGTGACACTGTAGAAGTAATGAATGTTGGTGGAAGTGTGCTAGTAACAAGGTGACACTGTAGAAGCAATGAATGTCAATGAATGTTGGTGGAAGTGTGCTAGTAACAAGGTGACACTGTAGAAGTAATGAATGTTGGTGGAAGTGTGCTAGTAACAAGGTGACACTGTAGAAGTAATGAATGTTGGTGGAAGTGTGCTAGTAACAAGGTTACACTATAAGTGTTGGTGGAAGTGTGCTAGTAACAAGGTGACACTGTAGAAGTAATGAATGTTGGTGGAAGTGTGCTAGTAACAAGGTGACACTGTAGAAGCAATGAATGTTGGTGGAAGTGCGCTAGTAACAAGGTGACACTGTAGAAGTAATGAATGTTGGTGGAAGTGTGCTAGTAACAAGGTGACACTGTAGAAGCAATGAATGTTGGTGGAAGTGTGCTAGTAACAAGGTGACACTGTAGAAGCAATGAATGTTGGTGGAAGTGTGCTAGTAACAAGGTGACACTGTAGAAGCAATGAATGTTGGTGGAAGTGTGCTAGTAACAAGGTGACACTGTAGAAGTAATGAATGTTGGTGGAAGTGTGCTAGTAACAAGGTGACACTGTAGAAGCAATGAATGTTGGTGGAAGTGTGCTAGTAACAAGGTGACACTGTAGAAGCAATGAATGTTGGTGGAAGTGTGCTAGTAACAAGGTGACACTGTAGAAGTAATGAATGTTGGTGGAAGTGTGCTAGTAACAAGGTGACACTGTAGAAGCAATGAATGTTGGTGGAAGTGTGCTAGTAACAAGGTGACACTGTAGAAGCAATGAATGTTGGTGGAAGTGTGCTAGTAACAAGGTGACACTGTAGAAGTAATGAATGTTGGTGGAAGTGTGCTAGTAACAAGGTTACACTATAAGTGTTGGTGGAAGTGTGCTAGTAACAAGGTTACACTATAAGTGTTGGTGGAAGTGTGCTAGTAACAAGGTGACACTGTAGAAGCAATGAATGTTGGTGGAAGTGTGCTAGTAACAAGGTGACACTGTAGAAGCAATGAATGTTGGTGGAAGTGTGCTAGTAACAAGGTGACACTGTAGAAGCAATGAATGTTGGTGGAAGTGTGCTAGTAACAAGGTTACACTATAAGTGTTGGTGGAAGTGTGCTAGTAACAAGGTTACACTATTAGTGTTGGTGGAAGTGTGCTAGTAACAAGGTGACACTGTAGAAGCAATGAATGTTGGTGGAAGTGTGCTAGTAACAAGGTGACACTGTAGAAGCAATGAATGTTGGTGGAAGTGTGCTAGTAACAAGGTGACACTGTAGAAGCAATGAATGTTGGTGGAAGTGTGCTAGTAACAAGGTTACACTATAAGTGTTGGTGGAAGTGTGCTAGTAACAAGGTGACACTGTAGAAGTAATGAATGTTGGTGGAAGTGTGCTAGTAACAAGGTTACACTATAAGTGTTGGTGGAAGTGTGCTAGTAACAAGGTTACACTATAAGTGTTGGTGGAAGTGTGCTAGTAACAAGGTTACACTATAAGTGTTGGTGGAAGTGTGCTAGTAACAAGGTGACACTGTAGAAGCAATGAATGTTGGTGGAAGTGTGCTAGTAACAAGGTTACACTATAAGTGTTGGTGGAAGTGTGCTAGTAACAAGGTGACACTGTAGAAGCAATGAATGTTGGTGGAAGTGCGCTAGTAACAAGGTGACACTGTAGAAGTAATGAATGTTGGTGGAAGTGTGCTAGTAACAAGGTGACACTGTAGAAGCAATGAATGTTGGTGGAAGTGTGCTAGTAACAAGGTGACACTGTAGAAGCAATGAATGTCAATGAATGTTGGTGGAAGTGTGCTAGTAACAAGGTTACACTATAAGTGTTGGTGGAAGTGTGCTAGTAACAAGGTTACACTATAAGTGTTGGTGGAAGTGTGCTAGTAACAAGGTTACACTATAAGTGTTGGTGGAAGTGTGCTAGTAACAAGGTTACACTATAAGTGTTGGTGGAAGTGTGCTAGTAACAAAGTTACACTATTAGTGTTGGTGGAAGTGCGCTAGTAACAAGGTGACACTGTAGAAGTAATGAATGTTGGTGGAAGTGTGCTAGTAACAAGGTGACACTGTAGAAGTAATGAATGTTGGTGGAAGTGTGCTAGTAACAAGGTGACACTGTAGAAGTAATGAATGTTGGTGGAAGTGTGCTAGTAACAAGGTTACACTATAAGTGTTGGTGGAAGTGTGCTAGTAACAAGGTTACACTATAAGTGTTGGTGGAAGTGTGCTAGTAACAAGGTGACACTGTAGAAGTAATGAATGTTGGTGGAAGTGTGCTAGTAACAAGGTTACACTATAAGTGTTGGTGGAAGTGTGCTAGTAACAAAGTTACACTATTAGTGTTGGTGGAAGTGCGCTAGTAACAAGGTGACACTGTAGAAGTAATGAATGTTGGTGGAAGTGTGCTAGTAACAAGGTGACACTGTAGAAGTAATGAATGTTGGTGGAAGTGTGCTAGTAACAAGGTTACACTATAAGTGTTGGTGGAAGTGTGCTAGTAACAAAGTTACACTATTAGTGTTGGTGGAAGTGCGCTAGTAACAAGGTGACACTGTAGAAGTAATGAATGTTGGTGGAAGTGTGCTAGTAACAAGGTGACACTGTAGAAGTAATGAATGTTGGTGGAAGTGTGCTAGTAACAAGGTTACACTGTAGAAGTAATGAATGTTGGTGGAAGTGTGCTAGTAACAAGGTGACACTGTAGAAGTAATGAATGTTGGTGGAAGTGTGCTAGTAACAAGGTTACACTATAAGTGTTGGTGGAAGTGTGCTAGTAACAAAGTTACACTATTAGTGTTGGTGGAAGTGCGCTAGTAACAAGGTTACACTGTAGAAGTAATGAATGTTGGTGGAAGTGTGCTAGTAACAAGGTGACACTGTAGAAGTAATGAATGTTGGTGGAAGTGTGCTAGTAACAAGGTTACACTATAAGTGTTGGTGGAAGTGTGCTAGTAACAAAGTTACACTATTAGTGTTGGTGGAAGTGTGCTAGTAACAAGGTGACACTGTAGAAGTAATGAATGTTGGTGGAAGTGTGCTAGTAACAAGGTTACACTATTAGTGTTGGTGGAAGTGTGCTAGTAACAAGGTGACACTGTAGAAGTAATGAATGTTGGTGGAAGTGTGCTAGTAACAAGGTGACACTGTAGAAGTAATGAATGTTGGTGGAAGTGTGCTAGTAACAAGGTTACACTATAAGTGTTGGTGGAAGTGTGCTAGTAACAAAGTTACACTATTAGTGTTGGTGGAAGTGTGCTAGTAACAAGGTGACACTGTAGAAGTAATGAATGTTGGTGGAAGTGTGCTAGTAACAAGGTTACACTATTAGTGTTGGTGGAAGTGTGCTAGTAACAAGGTGACACTGTAGAAGTAATGAATGTTGGTGGAAGTGTGCTAGTAACAAGGTTACACTATTAGTGTTGGTGGAAGTGTGCTAGTAACAAGGTGACACTGTAGAAGTAATGAATGTTGGTGGAAGTGCGCTAGTAACAAGGTGACACTGTAGAAGTAATGAATGTTGGTGGAAGTGTGCTAGTAACAAGGTGACACTGTAGAAGCAATGAATGTTGGTGGAAGTGTGCTAGTAACAAGGTTACACTATAAGTGTTGGTGGAAGTGTGCTAGTAACAAGGTGACACTGTAGAAGTAATGAATGTTGGTGGAAGTGTGCTAGTAACAAGGTGACACTGTAGAAGTAATGAATGTTGGTGGAAGTGTGCTAGTAACAAGGTGACACTGTAGAAGTAATGAATGTTGGTGGAAGTGTGCTAGTAACAAGGTTACACTATAAGTGTTGGTGGAAGTGTGCTAGTAACAAAGTTACACTATTAGTGTTGGTGGAAGTGTGCTAGTAACAAGGTGACACTGTAGAAGTAATGAATGTTGGTGGAAGTGTGCTAGTAACAAGGTGACACTGTAGAAGTAATGAATGTTGGTGGAAGTGCGCTAGTAACAAGGTGACACTGTAGAAGTAATGAATGTTGGTGGAAGTGTGCTAGTAACAAGGTGACACTGTAGAAGTAATGAATGTTGGTGGAAGTGTGCTAGTAACAAGGTTACACTATAAGTGTTGGTGGAAGTGTGCTAGTAACAAGGTGACACTGTAGAAGTAATGAATGTTGGTGGAAGTGTGCTAGTAACAAGGTGACACTGTAGAAGTAATGAATGTTGGTGGAAGTGTGCTAGTAACAAGGTTACACTATAAGTGTTGGTGGAAGTGTGCTAGTAACAAGGTTACACTATAAGTGTTGGTGGAAGTGTGCTAGTAACAAGGTTACACTATAAGTGTTGGTGGAAGTGTGCTAGTAACAAAGTTACACTATTAGTGTTGGTGGAAGTGTGCTAGTAACAAGGTGACACTGTAGAAGTAATGAATGTTGGTGGAAGTGTGCTAGTAACAAGGTTACACTATAAGTGTTGGTGGAAGTGTGCTAGTAACAAAGTTACACTATTAGTGTTGGTGGAATTGTTCTAGTCTCCTTTTATGATATGCACAGGAGATTGGTGATACTATTCTTTACTTCTCCTTTGGGACCCTGGTAACGCTACGGCAAAACCAATTGTAACAAAGAAACTTGCAAAACTCAGGAAGGAGAAAACACATGTGCCACATGAATATACCGATTTAATTTGTTCATACCCACCTTTCATTTTCTTTTTATCAGGTTCTGGTAATGATGGACTTGATCTACCGTGTTTAGACCCTGCTTCTGAAAAGAAAAGTAAACCATAATGACATCACCACAATCAATAATCTTCCTGACAGTAATCACAGCACTTACAAAGTTGTTTGGTTGTAGCAACATCTCCGGCCAACTTCCACACACTTAAATCTTGGATTACTTAGTTTCACCACACTATCCTGTTTTTCTAATGAAAATTTATGCTGTTACTTTCTCACAGGTGGACTTTCTCAACTTGACCCCCAACACTCAGCAGTTTCATATAAGCCTGAATATTTGTTTCAAACAACAGCTTCTCTTCATCTCACTCCCCTCCAACACACATATTGGACATACTTTTGTCTACATACATCGCTCAAATGTAGTTTCCTTTCCTCCCAATCCATTGTCTACATCACAATCGTTAAGAAGTTTTTAAAAAATTGCGTATGTGGTTAGTTGCATATCCCTCACAGGACACTCAACCCCTGCATTTTTTTTTCTGTTCGTGATTCCTGGGCAAATTTATGTTCAGTAGTTTGCCATTGCTTTCTGAACGACTGGCATCCATACCATTTAATAAAAAACCAACAGAAGGGGGTATGTTGCCAAATTGCCCACAGCTGTATCAAACGCGGTAGGCGGGATTACAAACTGCGTTCGTAACCTCTTCACTGCGGAGCCGGTATGTGGTGCTAGCCCCACATTTCTACAGACCAATCGCCACTTGATGGGCGATGTAGTTAATATCGCTAAAGCTGGCTTTACTTCTTAAGACATTTCCTGATACCCTTGTTTAGGCTGTTGACCTGGGAGCCCAGTTCAATTAAAACAAAACACCTCAATGCGGATTTGAACACATGACATCCGAGCTGGCAGGCATGAATATCTCCATAAGTACCATCCTTGTATTAATCTTCTGCAGGCAGTGCAGCTGAGGGAATCACTCTATAGGTTGGCTGTAGAATGCTGCATGCTGCTAGGTTAGTAATATAACAAGTCTAGTCAAAAAACTCAGCTCACGTGCCATTACCATAACCATCCAGAAAACTTCTCGGTCATCAACAAGATGTCCACTGTCCGATACATCCATCTGGAGATCATCTGCCACATCCTGCACCCATCTTCTCTTTGGCCTTTGTTTTTTTTTTCTTTTCCCGGGCATATACCCCTCTATGATTGTTCTCTCCAAACTTTCATGACATATTACATATATATATATATATATATATATATATATATATATATATATATATATATATATATATATATATATATATGTGTGTGTGTGTGTGTGTGACATTAAGACATATCACTGATAAATTACCAAGCCTTATTTTCAGCAACTGAGGTGACCACCTTGCTTTCCCAGGAAAATCTGTGGCTTTGAGCACAAACAAAAGGTAGTACAATTTATTGACTGGCATTTTTTGCTGCATTTTGTCAAGAAAACTTTAATATGTTACAAAGCAAAACAATTAATTCTTTAAGTTTAAATGTTCAGTCCAAAAATGCTTGCAGCGATTTACTCTGTCTACCACAGTAATTTTAAACTAAGTCTTTTTTGTTTACACAATGATTTAGCAATATGAATCGTAACTGAATAAAATATTTGAGGCAATAAATTGTGCTACCTTTTGTCTTTATATTCAAATTCACAACAAGAAAAATGTCTTGAAAATCTTTTATACTAATTCTATAAAGCTGTATCAACCCCAGAATTATACCGGCTGCATAATAAATCCCTACCCTGGCAGAAACTAAACCACAGCACCTGTATGGCTCCATCCACAATGTTGTAATTTAAACTAAGTCTGACATTACCCCAAGAAATACCTGGTGATTTGGCAAGCACAAGAACTTTAGAATCCTCTTCCTTCTTTCCTTCACCTAGCTGTGGTGCAGCTAACAGTGGAAGACACGGAGGTGGAATCATCATTGTGGACACTGAAGGCAGGAAACTGTTACTTGGTGGCCTGTGAAATTATTGCACAATAAGCAAATGTGAAAGGGTGGCAGTCAATACCTTAAAAATATAGCTGTGAAGATGTACTTCAAATCACTCATTACAATGAAGCAAATAATCATTATGAATAATAGTATTCAGCACATAATTATAATCAGAGACTTTTTAAAATCTTACTAATGAACTACAAACATTCATTAATTGGTGCTTGCACAGAAGAGGACTAACATGCTATGACAGAATCACCAATGTGGGGTTCATGGAGAGAATTAGACAAATACCAGTAAATCAAGAGCTGGGTAAAACACAAATTGAGAAAACCTGATAACCGTATAACTAGGCTAAACCACAGGGCCAACAAAATAAAGGGAGACCTAAAATCACAGAGAAGTGAATAAGAGACAAATAACGTTTGTGACGATGGTGAAGGGAGGTGGCTGAAAGAGACAGCCAAATATCTAGAGAGCCAAGGGGAGGATGGCTTGGGACATGTTGGACGAGGCCCTATGTTCCAATGAGGATAAAGGGCAGAAGAAGAAATAAAATCTAATACACAGTGTATTTACTCTTATCTGATCAGAGTTACTCCCTGAGATTGTTTAGGCCAACAGTACTTTGTGGAGCAAGTTAAAAAGCAAAGTGCAGAATTAGGAGTACAAATGATATTTAAAAAATTAACACTATGATCATTTCAATCCAAAGGATTGGCCGACAATAAATGAAGATACTAGAACAAGTTTCTATCTTGGACATCTGCTAACAGATTATGAGAGAAGTGAAAGAGAAGTCAAAAAGAGAATAGTAATGGTGAAATATACAATCCAGATGAAAAGGATAATATCTAGAGAGATAAACACAATATTTAACATCAGAATGGTCAATTTTTACCATATACTAAACATTAATATATATATATGTGTGTGTGTGTGTGTGTGTGTGTGTGTGTGTGTGTGTGTGTGTGTGTGAATGGTGTAGAATTGTGGACAATTAAGTGTTAATGAAGTAATTAAAACTCCCAAAATGAGCCCCTGAAAAGTGTCTGCCGACCTGCTTGCACGCATGCATGCATGCATGTATATATGTACACAGAAAAGAATAGGATGCATCTAATGGAAACAAACACAAATATAGAAGTCTTAGAAAAGTTGGAAATTAAAAGAGATCAGACAGAGGTAATGAAAAAGAGATATTTTGGTCACATTAAAAGACATGTCAGTTAAAGTTAGGAAAGGACGTCACAGTCAATCCTAGTATTTTTGGGCTGTTTGTGATTTCTTGGCAAGTTTACGTTCAGTAGTTTGCCATTGCATTCTGAACGCCCGGCACTCATACCTTTGTATGGAAACCAATGCAAGGCGGTCTGCTTCCAAATCGCCCGCAACTGTGTTCCGAACGCGATATGCGGAATTACGAATTGCATTTCTAACCCCTTTGCCACAGAGCCAGCATGACTCATAACATTCAGAGTGGCTGGAACAGTCAGAGGCAGGAAAGCAAAAGATAAACAAGGATACAAGTGGCAGATAACATCAAGAGATGGACACACAGCTCTCTGTTAGTGTACAACCAAAGCGAGAGACAAAAGTTACAGAAATCCATTGCAGCCAACCTTCATTGTGGAGATGGCTCTGCAAGTTAATAACACTCTGAGAGACTGCAGGAAGTTCTTATAACTATTTTATTGATCTCAAAGCATACAAAATCCAATGACTTAACCCTTTACAGGGCACAGCGGCCGAAAATGTCTTGACCACCGAACGGGCAAAACGTCTGAAAGCGTCCGTGACAACTAAGGGATGAAAACACCGGATCTTGAGACTTTGCGAGACTTCCCATTGTTTACGTCTGGTTTTACTGATAACTTGATAGCATGGACGCCATCTGCAAGTGTTTTCTTTAAATTTGATCCAATTTCTCCTTATAATTTTCAGGGTTTTTTATGCTTTATTTTTCAAAATGGCTTTTGGTGATTCTTACAGAGACAGCGGAGATTTTGCTGGGTTCAATTTAAGTGACACTGAGTGCACGAAGCTGACTATGAATCAGTGATACCAGCGTAAGCAGTGTACATACTCCGGATCTCTCGGACTTTGAAGAAAGTGATTCTGATTCTGAAAATGTGTTTGTAAATAGTGTATAGATGACTGACAATCACAAACAATATGTTGTATTTTGTAAATATTTGTGTTCATATGTGGATTACTGGCAACATGGGATTATTTATTTCACATGTGAGTAAAATAATCTGCATTATTTTCCTTCATTATTTCACAAAAATCTGTTCACTAACACCTTAGATCTGATGTTTTTACTAACATAACCCTAAATCTTCCTGAAAACCTGAAAAATCTTGCCCGTTCAGAGTTAAAAAACAGAACGTGTGCCTTGTAAAGGATTAACTAGCAACTTGGTGTATCAATGTTTACATTCAAAAATGGTATACTACACAGTAACCCTCCAAAAGTCTGACACCCGTATGTGTGCCAACCAAACAGGTGGCAACTGAAATCCCAAAACATAGTTCAATGACTTGATTCTGAAGCCCAGCAGAATTCTCTGTTTATTTGCGATGTATTTATTCAGGTGGATTTCAAAGTTGTTTTGTGTGCATCGATTAAAATTGGTTTAAGTTTATTTATACTAAAATATTTACTTTATAATATACTTAATAAATCTCATGTAGATGCATAATGCCAGTGTTTGTTGCTATGGGGCAGTGAATGCAGTGTCATATTTCTCATTACTGGTTTAGAAATCAGCCACAGGTGATTTGGCAGCAGACTGCCTTACATTGACTTTCACAATGTTATGAGCATTGGTTGCTCAGAAAGCAAAGGCAATCTACTGAATGTAAAAATGCCTAGAAAATCACCAATGTCCTAACTTTACATGCATAATAAAGGTTATGGTTTGATGTCCGACTTTTTCTGAAGTCCAAGAGTGTGCTCCCTAATGGTCAGACTTTTGGAGGCAGGCTATACATTTCAGCACAAGTTTAGTCACAGATGTGTAAATACCTGTTGTCCACGTTTGGAGATCTCGTCACCATGTGTTGTGCAGGTGAATGTGCAGGGCCTGGTGGTGGAGGACCCAACAGGTGAGGAGGAAGACCCTGGTGAGGCGGAGGCAAGTAAGCATGTCCAGGTGGGGCGGCCATTATCTGCTGACCATCTGCAGGTGAGGGCATTATCTGCTGAGCTGTTTGTAGAATAGTGTGTGGTCCAAGGTGAGCAAACTGGCCCTCTTCTGGGGGCATGTGAGTGACATGAATGAGACTGTGAGGTGGAGGGTGCATGAGCTGGGTGCTTAGATGCTGCATCAAGCCCTGGGAAATGGGTGGAGGCGGTGGTGGGCTGGAACACATCAGATTCACAAGATGAGGTGGTCCATGCTGAAAACAACAAGATCAAACTCCATCATGAAATGATGACATCAGTAAATCTGCTGGAATCTGTGACTGACAACAGATGAGTCAAAGGAAAGGATAGATTCACAGAAAAGTCTGTCTGTAAACAGTTCACATACTTTCAACAAAACTGTAATTGTTTATTTTCTTCTCTTAATTCTACTACCGAAGAAAGTACATTACACCTAGCTATGCACTCCTGTAGTACCGCGGTCAGTGTCTGACTTTTGCATATATTTGTGCCAGGTTTATTTCTATTTTCTCTAGACAGATTCTAGATGTAATCTACCCATGGGTCATTTTTTTTTTCCTTGATAACTTGTTTGCCAAGATGTTGCTACTGTTTGCGATTTCCAATTACTGTGTGACTTTGTTGACATGCAAGACTTGCACACAGGACCTCATTTTTTCCCCATAATAATCCGAGAAGGCTAGGGACATGATCTCACTATTCAAGAGACCAGAGGGACACGAGAATCACTAGAACTGGCCCTATGATGGAATTTGAAACTGGTAACTTCTTAGCCTGAGGCAGGCACTGTAAGCTTGTAGTCATGTCATTCCATTTCATTGTTAGCTGGCCCGCCACTGTTGTAGTTGTTGACTCTTGTACGGTATGAAGAATGGGGAACTAGTGTATGACTTAGTGCCATTCATGTAGACAACAACAGTGATTAAAGCAAACTTGTTAGCTAACCTAAGCGATGAGTGCAAGACTTGGGTGCTAACTTCCTACCATCATTGTGGAGATTTGTTCTGACTCTCTCGCAGCAAGCAAAGTCGTTGGCAGGCTTCATCACAGTAGAAACTATATAACTTTTAACATTGATGAAGAAAATAAAATGAATGCCAACCACAACCCGCATCTACATATTCAGTAATATTGAAAGCCTGTGTGCTGGTATAAAGGACGTAGCACAGAGCTTCCACAAAATCATGGAGAATGTCAGTGACATAGGACTGGAGTCACAGCCACCTGCGACCATTACTTAAACCTTGAAAAGATGCACAGTTCAGTAACTATCGTATCCTTACTCTACAATGTGAAAGAATGAAGTGTATCACAAATTAAGGAATATGAATACAACTTGGCTGCATTAGAGATACCCCAATCAAACCCATTTGGCACATGCTTAACCTCCTTTCAATGAAGTGCAGATATTCGATGTCCCAGGCCAAGGCTAATTTAAGGATCACAAGTGATGTGTCACCTCTGTGCAGGAACATAACTGAAAGCAAGGGAGTATGACTCAAGAGAAAAATGTCATGGTTGGCGATGGCAGAGAAGACAATCGTGCAAGGTTGATGATGTCCCTTTACACACACACAGAGGGCAAAATATCAAGTCTGAATAACCCCTGGCCGAGAATGTAGGAGTGGTGCAATGAGTACTAAGTTGAAAATAAAAGAGAAGTTATAGTTGAGGAGGATTTAATAGTACAGACCGAAAGACCAAGGCTGCTAGAAAAGATCAAGCTTGAGCTTCACAGCTAGACTGAGTGGCAGGATTATTGCAGAGTTGAGCATAATCAAACCTGATGCTGAGCCTGAGAATGAAAGTGCAGTCACTGTGGTTTTGAGATAGCTTTCATTCAATAAGATAATCATCATCAATGACGGTCAGCCAATGTTCCAGAAGGTTCATTCTAGATATTTCTGGCATGAATAACTGACATAAAGTTATCAGTCTACAAGATGTTGAAGTGTTTCTATCGTCCAGGCCTTCCCAGTTAGTTAGTTAGTCGAGGTTCCAACTTCATGGCAACGGGTAGTCCCCATCATGCTCCGTTCCTGTGCCAGTGAATATCACACAAAATGCTCCTCACTGTCCAATGTGAAAAGGAACAGACAGGAGTCTCGGCAATTCAACAGCCCGCACAGATACACTGTGCATAATGCCGCTGCCAGAATGCCAACACAAAAGTCCTCCACGAAAACCACAGTTCATTGTCGATGGAATCGGCAGTCACCAGAAAGACCTCATTGACTCGGGTTTTCTCACACGGCTCTGTCTCTATCCGCAGGGCGACCCGCCAAAAGCGTCACATTAAGCACGAACTCCGTAGCTCCAGCGCCGACTCCCAGGAGTCTCCTGAAAAATGCACTCATGAACCGAAAAGGCAAATCAGTCAATTCAGCAACAGCCAGTAGCCATTGTTCCGAACATGCGGGTCACTGTACAAACAAAAGTGAACATGTAAAAGCATTCCACATGAATATCACAGCTCACAATGTATGAGGAAACCAGGGCACCTCCAGGGGAACACTAAGGTTGAACAAGAAAGAGGTGACACTGTCCATAAACAAAGTGTCAAACGAGGAAACAAATCACTGACTATATGTGGCTAAGTATCACAAATTCAGTTTGGCACTGGCAGGACAGAATGAAAGAAATTACAAGATGAATATCTACTGCTATTCAAAGACTAAAACAACTGAATAAATTGTGGAGTGAGACAGACAGAACTACAAAAATTAGATTTTTAAGAGCATGCATCTTTCCCTTTGTGAGACCTGGACACTTACTACACAAGCTGAACAGCGCATAAATGCCTTTGAATATAAATGTTATAGATGAGTTCTAAGAATGTCTTGGATAAACAAAACAACAAATGCATCCATATTTCAAGAGATGAATACTGAAGGTTGGCTATTAAAGATAAAACAAAGAAAATTTAAATATTTTGGTCACTTGAAACGTCACAAAAGTTCTGAGAGAACAATAATGGAGGGGTATATGGCTGGAAGAGAGGAAGGGGCAGGCGATAGAGAAGATGGGTGCAGGATGTGGCGGATGATCTCCAGAAGGGTGTGTTGGACACGGGACATCTTGCTTATGATCGAGAGGTTTTCCGGAAGGTTGTTATGGGAGTGAGGTTCTGCAAAGGACATGCTATTAAATGAATGAACTGGCAGGAAAGATTGTACTAAACACAATGAGGCAGAGGTGTGCATAACCAACAAGCCACTGGAACTGTGCATAACCAGCTATCCACTGGAACTATAAGTATTCATACTCTTCAACATCTTAGAGATATGGAGCCCATATAGGCATGCCTCAGTGCTATGTCAATGACAATGACGGCTAGTTCAAAACCAAGTCATGGAAATGTCACCTATCAAATGTTAGAACAGACTTTGCCCTGTGCTGAGTCAAGACAGGAAATGATAATCTGGCACAACCTGATATTTGTTGCAATTTGTTCATATGATAAACATTACAGACTGGTTAAGAAAAATGCATGTCCTTTGCAAGACATTGCTATTAACCCCAGACCCTATTGACTGTTGGTCATTTGCTAAGCAATTTTACGTTCAGCACTTTTGACATTGCTTTCTGAATGAGGAGTCAAAATTTAAGTCATCTGACCGGCATGTGGAATGAAGCTTAGACTCCATCAGAAGAGAACGAGTAGATGATTTAAACCTCGCAGCCACATCAACCTAGATTTAATTTACATTATGTAATGTCTTAATTTAAACTCATTCCAAACAGGAAGTGCATTTGTTTTCACAGATGATGAACTTCAGGCACCAGCCATAATGGTTAAGTGTACGTGCCTGTCAAGACAGTGGCAGGATTATTTTTTATACATCTCTCTCTTCCTCCTTCACCTCCCTCTCTCACATTATCATTACTCTTCACATACTCTATCATTCTGATTAAGAAAGGAATTTTTTTCAAAAAGAACACAAGCAAGAATCTACAGACTGACTTGAGACAAAATGAGTGTTAACTTTTGAAACAAGTCTGCAGTCATGAAGTGGATCTGCCAGAGAATAAGCTACTCCTCCTGTCAGTATAAACAGTTCTGTCACAAGAACATCAGGAGCTTTACTGTTGTTATCAGAGGCAAACAATGTGCACGCCTTAGAATATTTTGAACAATTCCATCTCTATACACATTGAAAACACATTCTAATTGGTGCTGTAACGTTGTTACCTACCTGATACCCAAGCAAATTCTCAGGTATTTTATCTTTCTCTTCGGCAAACCTGTGCTTGGACTGATCTTCCAACTTTGGTGAAGTGATGTAGGTTCCACTGGAAGTCAAGGTGTACACCAATGATGTAGGGGCAGACAGCGAGATTGGTGCACCAGGTTGTATAGATGTCAATGACATGGATAGGCCAGGCTACATGGAGGTCATGTGAAAGAAAACATTCAAATATAACATCAGTATTTTTTTTTTTTTTTGGTTTCAAATTAATTTCATGGAAATAAAGCTTTGCCCTTTCATGTGTGCACAAGAGAAAGTCAGTAACTTACAAAATGATATAGGAAAACTGTAAATGCTAGCTAATAATTTCTAAAGGTGTTGTTAAGTGGCAGCATCATTCATGATTAGTTTAGGTAATAAATTGTTAGGCGTCACATTCATAAGCAGATAAAACTTGTCTAGTGCTTGTTAAGCATACAAAGGAAGAAGAAAAAGTTGCTGAGCAATTCTTTTGGACAAAATCAAATTCTACCTGTTTATAGTAAAAAGGGATTGTCAGAACTAGTGGTAGACAACTGGGTTAATTAACAATCTAAATGACAATAAAATTGTTGATGAAGACCACCCTGGTTGTAAAAGTAAGACAGCAGCAGAACCTGTGCACAAGCTGGAAGAGATGATTCTAGCTGAGAGGCAAGTGATGATTAACAGTGTGGTAACAGTAATAAGGTGTTTCTATGGCTTATCCCAAACCACCATAATGTTTAATGACTGAATTTTCAAACATTGTACTCACGGTAAGTGTCCAGAAGACTGAAAACTATCTGAATCAAATAGACCTGACCTCTGAACATCTATATCAATGTGCAGATGTAGAATTAGACATACTGAACAGGATTATTACTGGGGATGAAGCATAACAGAATTCTGGATCAAAGAGTACTTCAATTACCTTCAGCTTCAGTTAAGAAAGCCTGGGTTTCACCATTAGCAGAGATGGTTATGTTCAGCTTTTTAGCGATTCTCAAGAGGTATGTTAAGTCTGTTTCCAGCAGAAAGATGAGAATATTAATGATGCATCACACTGTGAAATTAAATTGATGCTTCAATACAATTTGAAGAAAGTGCTGAGACCTGAAGAAAGTGCTGAGACCTGACTAGAGTATTATTACATGAAGGCAATGCCAGACAATACAACTCAAGTGACCACAAGTAGTCTGACTATGGAAATCATGGCAGTAAGTAACGCAATTACATGGCTCGAGACACAAACCTTCACTTGGGCATGTCTCCTTAGTGACTCAATGAGTATGCTCAGGAAGATAGAGATGGGGAGGGTCCTAAGACAGTGGCTGTTGTCTCTTGAGCGGTCATGGCTGGCTAAGATTAGTTTCATTTTCATGCCACGGCATGCGGGTGTACAAGGAAATGAGCAGGCTGACAGGCTTGCAGGTAAGGCTACTGTGGAGGGGTGGACGAGCCACGGACCAGGCTGATATTCTGGATGCTCTACAAGAAATAAGTAATTTGCGAGAACCAAGTGCTGACTGTGAATCTACATCCATGGTCAGACTGCAAGAACAGCAAGTTAAAAGAGATGTGGCCAAAGAAGAACATTGCAAGAAGCCAAAGAAGGTTAATAAACCAACACAGAACTGGTGTAATTAACAGCTACACGCTGCTGGATTTTCTGAGGATGGGATCTGAGCATTTATGGGCTGAATTGTTCGATGTGCAATGAAGATGATCTGTTGACTAACTAACTAAGAGCTCAAATAAGCCCGAAGAAAACTTCATTTGGGTAGCAAATTATTCAACATTCACTTTACAGTCCCAACTTAGCTCTCTCCCCTATGAATATGAACCTGTCTGACCGGCTTCAGCTCATCTTGGTGGAAAAAAACAGTACGCAGATGATGCAGCAGTTAAAAGTAAGGTGACACTTTTGCTGAGACAGAAGAGCACATACATTTGCGCTGTAGATTTTAAAGCACTGATATAATGATGGGGAAAATGTATTAATGCTGGTAGAGATTATAAGCAGAAATATGGGGAAACTGCAAGGATCCATTTGTAATTTACTGATTTCCCCTCCCGTGTGCTTGTGTGTTTGTGAGAATGAATTTGTTTTGTTCCATCTCCAGAATACAGTCATATCAGCCATAATCATCTTCTTAAAACAAATCCATACTACACAAGGGATCTTCTGAGAGAAAAGCCAGTGAAAAATTTTCAAGGAAATAATGAGGACTTTCTCATCTCCTGTATGTCAAATTAACATTCATACATTAATAATAAATAAACCTATCACGCTCCAAAATCATTTTTTCATTCTATACCAAGCAATTCATTCAGTAGCATGTCCTTTTGTAGAACCTCACTCACATAACAACCTTTCAGAAAACCTCTCGATCACAAGCAAGATGTCCCGCGACCCATCTGGAGATCATCCGCCACATCCTGCACCCATCTTCTCTTTGGCCTTACTCTTCCTCTCTTCCCAGGCATATACCCCTCCATTATTGTTCTCTTCAAACTTTCGTGACATTTCAAGTGACCAAAATATTTTAATTTTCTTTGTTTTATCATCTTTAATAGCCAACCTTCTTCAATATTCGGCTCTTGAAGTATGGATGCATTTGTTCTTTTCTTTACCCAAGATATTCTTAGAACTCGTCTATAACATTTATATTCAAAGGCATTTATGCGCTGTTCTTGTTTAGTAAGTGTCCAGGTCTCATAGGCGTATGTTGCAATGGGAAAGATGCATGCTCTTAAAAATCTAATTTTTGTAGTTCTGTCTGTCCCATTCCATAATTTATTCAGTTGTTTTAGTCTTTGAAGAGCAATTGATAGTCGTCGTTTAATTTCTTTCATTGTGTCACCGTTGTTGGTAATCAATGACCCAAGATAATCAACATTTTCCACCACCTCCAAGTTTTCCTCATTAACAAATATTTCTTTCTCTATAGTAGTTTTATCTGTATGCATTTTCTTTGTTTTTGCTATGTTAAGATATAAGTTGTGATTTTCACTATTCAATTGGGTTGAGGCTATTAGGTTTTCTATACCGGTCTGTGTTGTGGATAGCAATACTGTATCATCAGCATACAGAATCTCTGGCATGTCATGACCACCGATATTTACGGCATCATACAGGTCCCTGTTTATATCATCTCTTACATTTCTCATTATATTTTCGGCGTACAGCAATTCACCATAAGTATATTCATTATGCAGCACATGATGTACTTTTCTTATCTCAATCAGTTCCAAACATTTGGTACATTTACCATCTCTATTTGAGTTGCTGCTTTAACTTCTTATACTTTCAAAGTATCATAATTTCTATTCCAGTAGACATAAACATTTTATACTTTAAAGCACAACTGCTTGGGATCATCATCATCATCATCATCAACGTGTGCAGTGCAGAGTGCCACTGGCGATCATGTTCTTTCACAAGCATCTAGAAGGTTGGGAAGAGAGTGCAGGAAGCCAGGAAAACGGCGAAGATTGAAGGTGTTGGGGACAAAGGTCAAAGGAGGAGAAAATTCTGGATGATATGACAGAGAAGACAATCAGGGTTTGAGCTGAACATAAATATGTGCTTTACACCCAAGCTTTTCTCTTTGTACAGACCACAGAATACCCTCATTTATAAGAAAATCATACTCATAAACTTCAGTCAGCAAAGCCAGCAAGGAAATGTGAATGACAGATTAATTTCTTACCTGAGGTGCCAAAATATGCTGTCCAGGTTGTGGAGGTGGAGCAATAAGTGGTTGCCCCTGCTCGTGAATCAGGGTTTGGGGAGCTATCGAAGTCTGAGATACCAGCTGTACTGTTGGCTGTACATGGGAATATGCTCCCAATGGGCCAGGCATTGGAGGTGGAACAGGCTGAGGGACTGGAGGTGGCCCATGGACCAACTGTTGTAGGCTCATCTGGGTAATGGTTTGAGCTGATGGGGGAGGCTGCTGGCTTAGTATCATGGACTGTTGACCTCCTAGCTCTAGGTGTGCTGTGATACAAGGAATGTAATATATAATGAAACACATATTTGTTTAAAAAAACAGTGAACGAACAAATGAACTTTATTTTCAAATGGCCACAAACTGGGCATACAGGCCATCTTACTTTCGGCCCTTCCAACCACTCACAAATTCAACATAGAAATACAGAACATATTTGATATATTGTCTGATCTAGAGATCCTATTCCAGAATGTGGAAGATCAATGGGAAATGTTGAAGAATTCAATCAGTTTGACTGCAGAAACAACTATTCCAAAATTAAAGAAGGTGGGTCGTAAGAAATGGATGACTGAAGAAATTTTATACCTAATGGAAACAAGAAGACTCAACAAAAATAATTCTGCCAAATATGAAGAAATTCACAGACAAGTCAGAATATCATGTAAGGAGGCAAAAGAAGCATGGCTTGAGGAAAAGTGCTTAGAAATTGAAAAACAACACAACAGTCAAAATACCAAATTAGTGCACAAAAGAATTCAGGAACTTACTAATAAAAGAACAAGTACATCAACAGGCTGTCTAAAAACTAAAGATGGCAAAATCATAATAGAAAAAGATTATAGATTATACATGTATGGACAGATTATGTGAAAAACCTTTATGAGGACAACAGAGAGGAACAGTATGATATTATATTTAATAATGAAGGACCGCCAATTTTGAAGATGGAGGTTCGAAATGTTCTTAAGCATATGAAAGCTGGCAAGGCCCCCGGTGCAGATAACATCACAAGAGAAATTATTAAATCTTTAGAAGAATATGGACTAGATCAAGTCACCAGACTGCTGAATACATTATATGATACTGGAGATATACCTTCTGAATTATGTAATTCTGTATTTATTGCAATCCCAAAGAAATCAGGACCCTTGGAATGTGATCAACATAGAACAATTAGTATAATGAGTCACATCACAAAGATTTTGCTACAAATTATCATGCAAAGAGTGAGAAGAAAATACAACTTTAAATCGGGGAAGAACAATGTGAGTTTGTAGAAGGAAAGGGTACAGTAAATGCTATGTATATGCTGCAAACAATTATTGAACGTGCTATAGAAGTAAACAAGGATATACATCTTTGCTTTATTGACTATACAAAGGCTTTTGATAGAGTTAGACATGTCAACATGGTGGATATGCTTGCAGATCTACAAATTGATGGGAAAGACATTAGACTTATAAAAAACATATATTGGAAACAACAAGCTGCCATAAGGATTGATAGTTAGTTAGTTAGTTAGTCACGGTTCCAACTTCACAGCAACGGGTCGTCCCCATTATGCTCCGTTCCTGTGCCAGTGAATATCACATAAAACGCTCCCCACTGCCCAATGTGAAAAGTGGAAAAGACAGGAGTCTCGACAAACAACAGCCCGCACAGATACACTGCATAATGCCGCCGCCAGAATGTCAACACAATAGTCCCCCATGAAACATCCAGTTTATCTCTGATGGAATCGGCAGTCATTTTCCCATCTGGATGTTTCCTAGATGTTCACCCACACAGTCCACGAAAATACAGTTCATCGTCGATGGCAGTGGCAGTCAACCAGAAGCCCAGCAGCCACGCATTTCTGCATAAGGCAAAAACCGGTCAACTCTGGGGCATAGCCAGCTGCCATCGCTCCGAACATGCAGTCACGTTCCAAAAATTCAAAAGCATTTCACACGAAACTCACAGCTCACAGTGTCGCGCCACGCACTCACTCAGTAGCAGGGCGATGGAACCATAGCCTCCTTAGTCGCCTCTTACGACATGCGTGGTAGGCTACAGTGTTGCTATTCTTTGCTTCCCTTATGGGCCCCGGCAACACACGGGATAAAGGATTGATAATGAAGTGGGACAATAGCCTGTTAAGAGAGGTGTTAGGCAGGGATGTGTAATGTCTCCAGATCTTTTTTCCCTATACAGTGAAAATATTTTCAGAAATGTAGAAGATATAAATGGAATCAGCATTGGAGGACGAAACAACATTAGATATGCAGAATGATACAGTATTGATTGCAGACAATGCGCAGGATCTGCAACAATTAGTAAATGTGGTTGTTGTACACAGTGAGTAACTGGGGTAAGAATTAAATTGTAAAAAGACACAGGTTATGGTCGTCACTAGGAAGAACGAAGTACCAAAAATGTAATATACAAGTAAATGGGAATATTCTTCAACAAGTGAATCGGTACAATTATCTCGGAACAGTCATAACATCTGATGGGAGATGCCTTGAAGAGATTAGAACAACAATCGCCATGGCAAAAGTAACCTTTAGCAAGATGAAAAACATTCTGACCAATAAAAAGATGTCAATTGAAACGAGAAAAAGAGTGTTGAGAGGAAACATAGAGCCTGTTCTTTTGTATGGATGTGAAACTTGGATAATGAGCATTTAAGCTGAAAAACATCTGATGGCTGCAGAAATGTGGTTTCTGAGGAAAATGCAAAGAATACCATGGACAGACGGAAAAATAAATGACCAAGTACTACAGGAGACAAATGAAAATCGTAAATTAATTAGAGAAATTAGACATAGACAGTTAAAATTTGTTGGACATGTTATGAGAAGAAATGAATTGGAGAACTTAGTGACAACTGGCAAGATCGAAGGGAACAGACAAAGAGGAAGACCAAGAGGAAAATACCTGGATGGCTTGGCCACATGGCATGGACAAGACAGGAACACTGAGCTGATCCACGACTCTGGTGATCAAGTGAAATGGCGAGTCATGACCGCCCACGTTTTCCAGCATTGCACGTGATTGATTGAGTTTGCCATTGCTTTCTGAACGACCGGCTCCCATACCAAGATGGTAAAACCACAGCAACATGGTCTGCTGCCAAATCAGTCACCACTGTGTTTCGAACGTGGGTAAGCGGCATTACAAATTGTGCCCACAATGCCACCGGCTACATACTCCTCCACATACATAATAGACACATACACATAAAAGAACATAATAAACACATACACACTCACCCATATGCTAGCATGTATGCACACACACATTATTTAGAAAGCGATCACTAATTTTTCTATAAGACATTTGGACGCAATCATGTAACTAATTATTAGCATTTACATAACTTTAACACATTATAAAAATTATTTTTTTGTTCTCATGCATTCCCCTTATACTGGGGAAGTTAGATTCACCAGTACTCATGTTTTTATAACACATTTCGTTGTCAACTGTTCACAAAACTTACTTGGCTGCGGTGGTAACATGGAGGCTGCTGAAACCGTCATAGTGCTGACAAGAGGCATTTGCGTTAGGCTTAAACTCGATGGAAGAACCATAGCTGGATGTGTGGCAGCATTGCTCATAGCTGTGATAGGATACAGTGTGTTACATCATCACCTCTTTAACATTTCTATAAGAACATGCAGCTACTGAGAATATACAGCTCAAGCTAGTCTAACATCTAATATTACACTACAATGGCATAATGTTGTAATTCCTGTAACATAATGATTGCAAACACATCGGATTCATCCCTTATATACACCCCACTTTGCTGGAACCAAGCTTTTATTCAAACTAAAGCATCATGAAAATGTAAATTATTGTTTTCAGTTCCATGCAGCCCCTTACTGAGGTAGCAATAGAGCTGTACTGTCTGGATCAGAAGAATTTTGAGAAACAACCAGAAGAAGGTAGGCTAAAGTAATATCTGCCTGAGGAAACAGAAGTTCAAAGTAGGAGTGAATGGGTGATTGCAGCAAATAGCTATAGCAGGAGTTAGGATATCTGCATTTTTATTCCAGCCCAGTTTTCCCTCTGATCATAGGGTTCTGTGTTGTTTGTCCATCAAGAATGATGATAACCATTCATTTCATCCAGTGGGGTTGAAAGTATGGAGCCTTGAGTTCTAAGATGGCTGATAAGGCCTATTTTGGCTAGAAATGTTCTTTGACAACGTGGGCAAAGAATGCTTGACTTTCCAGGAGGAGGATCTCCTGCAGTGGTTTTTCTGTCCAGCCTTTTCTTCACAGTTCTTGCAGTCCTGTTTGGTTCACAAGTGACTGTACCCTTGCGTAATAATGTACGCCACGTATTTTGGTTTTCGGCAGCAGTCTCCCAAGTGTCATGATGAATTCCAAAACCTTTTAAATGAGATCTTCAGAATGTCTTTAAAGCACTTCCTCTGGCCGCCTTGGGAGCATTTACCACAACGCAGCGCGCCATAAAAATTTTTTTAGGAAGCCTGTGATCTGGCATCGGGTAGGAGTTTGTAGACAATAAAATTCCGAACACCTGGTGGCAATATTACCAATCTTAGCCTAATCCCAGCCAGCGTGTGTATGCTGTGCTGATGCACGACCTGTTTATATCCTAATACACTTCTCCAAAGATGTGAAGTTGAAGTACCTCTCTTGCACACCCCACTGATTTCTGAACTTAAGAGAGGGGACGGAGAGCCCTGCAACTGAGTGTCTATGACTATAGTACTTCAGCACCTGGTCCAAGGAAACATCTCTTCACCCTGATAATTGCCAACCCATTTCAGGGCTCAGACATTCTAACGGTAATACGCTGGATTTAACAGTTAAAAGCCAGTCTTTTTAAGGATTCACGAACAACAACCTAGCACTGCTGTCCATATTCCAACATAAATATCTTCAAACAAATCAACAAAACTTGCAGGAAATAATCCTACCTTGGGCCATTTGTGGTAGCTGACTGGCCACTGATCCTGCAGGCATCAACATGGTTGGAGGACCCAGTTGTTGCACTAGAAGAAGCAATGAGCAATCGATTAAAGACAGCTATTACTTCAAGTGATTCACCAGGCACTGCCATTCTTCATGGAGAACCCTGGGAAAACCCCAAGATCAAGGCAACAGATTAGCAAAATAAATGTATCAACACCAGGAAATATTCTTATTCATATGCCTGTGAGCATCAGCTTGAGTATATTTAAAGAAAGCATTGGTCAGCTTGAGGCTGCTGACATCTCCATAGAGTCTGTCCTCAAATGAAGCTGGTGAAGCCCACAAGTATTCTCTTTGTTCACCATATATTGGCCATTCATGTGACAAATTTTTACCTAATAATTTATAAATTCCAGTTACATTCACCAGTAGCTCCTATCTGTAGCTTAATGAACACGTCAGTCTATTACATCTGTGCAGAGAGTGGAGATTATTATTTACTCTCTTCTTGGCAATTGACAATGTGCCTCATCTTTCTAAAGGCTTGGATGCTTTGATTCCCACTTCATAGCTGCTTCTTATTACCCTTCTGATTTCACTATTATCAGTCTGAGGCAGTCTTCGATCTTCTTTTGCCAATGTGTCAGCCTATTCCTTGTCAGGCATGTAACAATGAGATGGGACACCATCTAATACTTATAAATGTATGTATACTCTATTCCTTGCCAGGTATTTAACAATGAGATGGGACACCATCTAATACCTATACATGTATATATACTCTATTCCTTGCCAGGCATGTAACAATGTTACAACTGAGAAATTTTAGAACTAATGGAAACAAGAAGACAGAACAAAAATAATCCTGCCAAATATGAAGAAATTCACAGAAAAGTCAGAATCTTATGTAAGGAGGCAAAAGAAACATGGCTTGAGAAAAATTGCAGAGAAATTGAAAAACAACACAAAAATAAAAATGCGAAACTAATGCACAAAAGAATTCAGGAACTTACTAATCAAAGAAAACGTACATCAGCAGGCTGCCTAAAGACAAGAGTCATAATAGAAAAAGATCAGATCTTACATGTATGGTCAGATTGCGTGAAAAACCTTTATGACGATAACAGAGACGAACAGTATGATGTTCAAAATAATAATGAAGGACCAGCAATTTTGAAGATGGAGGTTCAGAGTGCTCTTAACCATATGAAATCTGGCAAGACCCCAGTTCAGAAAGCGTCACAACAGAAATGATTAATGCTTTAGAAGAATATGGAATAGATAAAGTTACCAGTCTGCTTAATACTTCTTCTTCTTCTTCTTCTGCGTTCATCCGGAGTTTATTCCCCGGACGTGACTGCGTTGTGCCTGTTTACAGCAAAGCTGTGTTCTTGCGCCGTTAGGCCAACACATCCGACTTCTGCTGGCATTTGTTGAACGGGTTAACCTTCCCGAAGGTCCGCTTAATACAATATATGATACTGGAAATATACTTCATGAATTATGTAATTCTGTATTTATTGCAATCCCAAAGAAATCAGGAGGGAATGTGATCAACATCGAACAATCAGTATAATGAGTCACATCATGAAGATTTTGCTAAGAATTATCATGCAAAGAGTTAGGAGGAAAATACAACCTGAAATAGGAGAAGAACAATGTGGGTTTGTAGAAGGCAAGGGTACAGTAAATGCTGTGTATATATTGAGAACCGTAATCGAACGTTCTATAGAAGTAAACAAAGATCTACACCTTTGCTTTATTGACTACACAAAGGCTTTTGATAAAGTGAGACATGTCGACATGATAAGGATGCTTGAAGGTCTACAAATTGATGGAAAAGACCTTAGACTTAAGGTAAAAAAAACTGTAAAAAAACATATATTGGAAACAACAAGCTGCCAAAAGGATTGATAATGAAGTGGGACAATATCAGCCTATTAAGAGAGGTGTTAGGCAGGGATGTGTAATGTCTCCAGATCTTTTTTCCCTATACAGTGAAAATACTTTCAGAAATGTAGAAGATATAAATGGAATCAGCATTGGAGGACGATGCATCAATAACATTAGATATGCAGATGATACAGTATTGATTGCAGACAATGCACAGGATCTGCAACAATTAGTAGATGCGGGTGTTGTACACAGTGAGCAACTGGGGTTAGAATTAAATCGTAAGAAGACACAGGTTATGGTCGTCACTAGGAAGAACGAAGTACCACAAAACATTTCTTCGTCCCGTAAAATGGAACGTGTTTTTTCCTAAATGTGTATGGATTAAGTGTTTTTTCGTGGTGAAATGGAGTTCGGACCGTGCAACGGAGTTCGTGCACGCGCGTCCGGTCTTCTTTCGGTGTATCATCGGCGCCCGGTGGCGACTGTTAAGCCTAACATGACGGCCAGACGACCAGCTAGGACACAACGTGGTAAGAGGGCGGGCGCGCGCAGAAGGCGCTTAAAATGTGACAGATTGGGTATCGGAAATGTTCGAGTACTGTACTGGAACTGTGCATCATTTAGTCAACGCCGACCCATTCTTGAAAAACTACTCTACGGAAACGATATTGTAGTCTTGCAAGAAACACACCTCACCGACGGAACAGTCAATGTGGCGGGATTTCAGGGTTTCCTTAACAGGCGGCACCTCGGACAGGCCATTCTGGTCCGCGACAACATACTAGTGTCTGAGATCGATATGTCCGCCTGGAACAGCGATGCCCTGCAAGTGCAGGCATTAAGAATAATGACACCAGTGCAGCTTGTAATCGTTAACGTCTATGCGCGAAATGGGAAGGTCGACGTGCGACAATGGCAGAGTTTGTTCGATATGGATGAAAGGCATATCATCTACTGCGGGGACTTCAATGCCAGAGGCAGTCAATGGGGGAATTGCATCACCAATAGACAGGGAGAAGATTTGGAGGACGCCCTGGCATCTGCTGCCCTAATCTGTCTGAATGATGGGAAGGTCACTAGAATGGCCACTCGACCAGGCGACTCTGACAGCATCATTGACTTGGCTCTGGTGTCGCCCACCATCGCACCAAGGTGCCGGTGGGGCACACTGGGATACCACGATAGTGACCACTACCCTTGTGTCATCCTGATCAAGAAAGACGGGGCCATGAGTCAAAGAAACAAGACCAATGCCTTCCCGTACGACACCACTGGTCAAGACGCCATAAGCAAGATCAGAAGAAGGAAACTAACTTCCTCCCGTAGGAGACAAGAAAGATGGCTGCAGCCACCATGGTGGAATGGAGAGGTCGAGAAGGTGTGGCTGGGAAAGAGGCAGGCTGTCAAAGACTGGCAAAAGGCCAGAAAGGCTAACATGCCACAGGTTGAATTGGCGAACCTGAAGACTGAGGTCGTTAGGACGACGACTTTATTCAAATCCTGCGCCAAACAGGCCAAGGCCGACAAATGGGACGAGTTCTGCAGGAAGGTGTGCTCCGAGCAATCTCTTACGACATTCTGGCGCCTCCACAAGAGCATGAACGGTGCTGCACAACGTAGGGGTATTCCAGACTTTCAAGGCACAGACCTCACATGGAAAAAGTCGGATGCGGATAAAGGTAAGGCCCTTCTTGCACGCTACATAGAACAGACTGACCAGAAAGACGAGCCCGCCAGACAGAGGACCACAACAACACTCTCTCAGTTGTGCGAGGGAGTCGGGACAGACGAAGAATGGACGATCACAGTGGACATATTGCGTGCGATGCTCAAGAAATCACCTAACACCGCCCCAGGCCCAGACAGCATCCGATATGGTGACCTAATGGTGATATCAGATGATGACATGGAAGAACTGGCCAGAGATTTCAACACCAGTATCCAGAGGGGTCAGGTCAAAGAAGAATGGCTACACAGCTACCTGCTGCCGCTGCCAAAACCGAACAAAGACCACTCCAAGATAAGCGGCTACAGAATCATTACGATGCAGAATACTGTTGGCAAGCTACTGGAGAAAATTGTAGCACACAGACTTGCTTGGGACTTGGAACAGCTCGGCTGCTTCCCGCCCACACTTGGAGGATACAGACGCAACAAAGAGTCATGGCTGAATGCGGCGGTCTTTGCTCAAGATGTTTACGAAGGATTTCAGGTCAGAGAAGAGACATGTGCGGCCGCCATAGACTTAGAGGACGCATATAACAGAGTATCTTTCGAGCACTTGATGCAAACCCTCCTCAGACTGAAAGTGCACCCTCACCTTGTACGATGGATAGCTGCAGTTCTACTCCAAAGGAAGGTGGTGCTAAGATGCGGGAGTTGGTCTTCTGAGCCGATAACGATATGTCCAGGATTGCCGCAGGGTTCACCACTGTCACCAGTACTATTCAACGTGTATACGGTGCCGATCACTGAACAACAGTTGGATGCGAGGGGTAGGACTCTATCATTCGTTGACGACATCCTCGTGTATCGACAGGGTCGAGATAGACAGGCGGTTGCCAACTATATGCAGGGCGAACTAGATCGAATTTCCTCATGGTGTGCTGATGCCGATGCCCTTGTCAACCCTGCAAAGGCAACGGTTACATGGTTCTCACTAAACAACCATATTGTGAAAACAGACCTGCCGGCAGTAAGAATGGATGGGAGCATTCTGAGTAGAACCCAGTCAATGACATATCTTGGCGTGAGGCTTGATCGTAGCCTGTCCTTCAGAGATCATGTCGATTATGTCATAACGAAGGCTCGAAAAGGTTTGGCAGCAATGAGAGTCATGGCGAGTGCCAATATCGAGCAAAGACTGCTATTACTTCTGTTCCAAGGACTTGTGCTTTCACGCATCGAGTATGCCCTGGCCATCCTCACTGTCAGCCCTACACAGATTGGAAGACTTGAAAAGGTACAAAACGAAGCCATGCGCATCATTTTGGGCTGCACGAGAGACACCAGCTGTGTAGCAATGAGATTCCTTGACTTCCCGACAATGGAACACAGGATCAAGATCTGGAGAGCTCGTGCATACTTAAAAATAAGTGCAGATGAGCAGCACCCTCTGCATGACGCTGTATTCAGAGAAAAGGGTGACAGGCTAAAGAGGGACAAATCATGGATGGGTCGGGCGGAAGATGTCGTCGGACAGGTCTGCAGTCTTACCAGTATCAACCCCGGCATGGAATGGGTGCCGGTGCCTCCAGCTTTTAAGTGTACCTTCTCCTGCATTATCACACTCGACAGACGGTGCAGAGAGCAGAACCCTGCCGCTGTCAATGCAGAGGTTAACGCGCTCATCTATGATCACTCAGATAGCCCCGAAGTGCTCATCTATACAGATGGATCTGTTGTAAAGCAGCAGAGAAGTGCGTGGGCATTCACAGCCCGCTCAGCGGGCCGAACCGTTCAAGAATCCAGTGGTGCCCACTCCATGACCACGAGCAGCATGACGATGGAGGTGATGGCAGTTACACAGGCTTTCATATGGCTGGAATCACAGCATTATACCAACGTGTGTGTACTAAGTGATTCAATGAGCATGATTCAGAAGGTCGAAGCTGGATCTGTACGTAGACAGTGGACTGAGTCGCTGCGGAAGTCGTTTGTCCGCAAAGTCACCTTCATCTTCGTCCCGGGACATGCGGGAGTCGAGGGAAATGAACGAGCTGATAAATTGGCTGGCTCTGCACCCCCTGTAGATGGCCAGCCCATGGATCGTGCCGATGTTATTAACGCCCTTAAAGATATGGCGAGAACAGAGGATTTTGACGCCAGTGATTCCACATCGCTTTCCAGGATGAAAGACCTGGGAGTAAGAATCAGCACAGCCAGACGCGAGAGGTACATCGGGAAAACAAAGCGCCTCGTCAACCAACACAGAACTGGCACTATTAGCCACCGGACCCTGATGCATATGCTGGGGGGAGGATCTGAGCACCTATGGACATGTCCGGAGTGCAACGAAGATACCCCAACTGATAACTAACTAACTAACTAACCACAATGTAATATACAAATAAATGGGAATATTCTTCAACAAGCGAAAGTAGCCTTTAGCAAGATGAAAAACATTCTGACCAATAAAAGGATGTCAACTGAAACGAGAAAAAGAGTGTTGAGGGGATACATAAAGCCTGTTCTTTTGTATGGATGTGAAACTTGGACAATGAGCAGTCAAGCTGAAAAACATCTGATGGCTACAGAAATGTGGTTTCTGAGGAAAATGCAAAGAATACCATGGACAGACAGAAAGACCAATGACCAGGTATTACAGGAGACAAATGAAAATTGTAAACTGATTAGAGAAATTAGATGTAGACAGTCAAAATTTTTTTGGACATGTTATGAGAAGAAATGGATTGGAGAACTTAGTGACAACTGGCAAGATCGAAGGGAACAGACCAAGAGGAAGACAGAGAGGAAAATACCTGGATGGCTTGGCCACATGGCATGGACGAGACAGGAACACTGAGCTGATCCACGACTCTGGTGATCGAGTCAAATGGCGAGTCATGACCTCCCACGCTTTCCGGCATGGCACATGATTGATTGATTGATTGACATAACCATGAATGCTGACAGTCAAAGTTTACAAGTCAACGGCTCTATTTCTACGCCACTATAGCATAAAAGGGATATGGTGCTGCCCCTCTATTTTCTGGATCAAATGGCATTCAACAGGCGATGTGACCGACATGTTGCTGGGCCGCCTTACCTCCCACATCTTCTAATTGTCATTTAATGAGGGGGGACTGAGTGGTCTCGAGGTACGGTGTGTGCTTCGAAAGCTGGAGGTCCCGGGTTCAAGCCCCGGTGAGGACCGGGATTTTTTCCGTGTGGACTTCTAGTAATAAAATTTCCCCTTGTCTCTGGGTAGTGAGATCGGACGCCCGTGTGTATTATTGCGCACGTAAAAAATCCCTTGGCAGATGTAAATTGAAAAAGCATAGCCTAACGGCGCTGTTCGGGCAAAATTTTGAGTTAAAAATCTACCCAAAGTATTTCAGGATCCTCGCCGGTGCTACGGAGTTTGTGCACTGAGGTGAGTTTCTCCAAACTCAGGTTTGAGTTAGGAGAAGAACGGAGCACTTATGGGTCACACCCGTGTGCCGTGATGTTGATCTATCGACTAAACTAAACTAACATTTAACGAGGCTGGGTCGACCCCCAGAGTCATGTGATCCTAAACAATCCCAGTTTGGTGAAGTTTTACCCCTGGACTAAATCTTCATTTGTAATTTTTCAATGAACTGGAGAAAAACCATAGCAGGATTGACAAAAGAAGACTCATGAACGTCACCCTCTGTTATAAATAGCAAAAGATTATGATGCTTATATTTCATTGTGAATGTCTACAGATGGTTTATATAATGGTAAACTGTCAACTAGAAGTTAACCATAATAAAGGCCAATGCCCCTGATGAATTATGACCATATAAACATAAACAAAATGCCTTTAACAAGACCAGACGGGACTAGATCAGTTGCTATTTTTTGCCAAAATTATTGGTTGCAATGGATCTCGAGCTATCAATCTCTCGTCATTGATTATATGTAAAGAAAAGCAGTGGTCAACTTTATGCTGCTGCCTTCTTCATAGAGTTAATCTTCAACTGAAGATGGTGAGGACCAAGTTATTTTTTTTTTCATCACTGACTATATTCTGCAGTCTATTTTAGGTTGATATTTTTCAATGAAGATTTTTCATGGCCATCTCTAGGTATAAACCTCTTATATGAAATTCTATTTTGCAAGTTTGCCTTCAACCTATCCTACCAAGTTTTTAACAGTGTATTATTGTTATATATGCAATTGCGGGTGCCTTAGCAAAGTTGATAGTGAATTTCATGAGCATGGTCAGTAGTGTGTTTGATGCCTGGGGTCTTCGTCTGCAAAAGTAAGGGAAAGATTGGTCACTTTTTCCTCCGTGCATCCAGGCCTACAAAATGTGATGGCACTACAACATCCCAGGCCCCCCATAGGAGGAAAACTGCCACAGGACAATTGTTATGTTTATACCACTAACATCTTTCTTTCTTATATGAATTACATTGGTGTTCCAATGTTGTTTCAGACTTCTGTATTGATCGTTTTCTATCCATTCTTCTATATATTCTATGCAGATATTAATTATGTCCTCCAAATGACACAGAACATGTATCAAAGTTTGTACAAAGTGAATACAAACCTTGAGGCTGCATGACTTGCAGTGACTGCTCGGTGAGTCCAGGGGGCGGGGCAGCAAACTGGGCCTCTACAAAAGGAGCTGTTAAATATACAAGCTTACAGTTAACCTTATTACCACACATCAGCCATGCTAAATTTGAGATAGAAATGCATTGAGAAAGTTAATCGTACGAAACAAAAATAAAAACATGAACGAAATGAACAACAAAATAAAGGAATGTAAGAAATATAAAAACATTCAATCAACTTTGAATCTTGAGTTTAAGATTGACTTGAGAACTGTCTCAACAGCCATGTCTGTGACATCAGAGTGTCTGTTGCAAATATTTAATTTTACTGCAAGAGAACAAAATAATAAGCGTGTATGAATCTAGCATATTCAAGTATTTCTGCAATGTGCATTTCCTGTTCATGTGTCATCAACGTGATTTATCAATCAGCATGATGTGTATATTTCATTTTACTGTTATTCCCTCAAGACATCTTCTGAAATGAAATTATATTTTCAATCAAACTAGTAATAATAATAATATATTCAGCACATCATCTGAAATGAAATTATGCATAAATAAAATAATAAAATAAACATAAATAATATTAATACATTCAGAGCATCTTCTGAAATGAAATTATACCTTCAATCAAACTAGTAATATTAATATATTCAATACATCTTTTGAAATTAAAAAAAAATACCATCCATTCAAAATAATATTGACACAGTCAAAACATCTTCTGAAATGAAAATGTATTAATCTATCAGTTACAAATAATAATGAAAACAAATGGTTCCTAAACACCATCACAGTACAGAATCTTGCCAATTTTCAAACACTCCATGAGAAAGTTACGTGGAAAAGATGCCATGGCAAGTAATGTTCCTGGAAAATGTCACCAGTGACTGATAGAATTAGGGCATCACAAAAAGCCTATAAAGGCAGATGTAGAACAATTTTCTCAGGATCAGTATGCATTCAGAATGACTGTATTGGTGACATTTCAGATGAATGTTGTACAATAACAACCAGACTAGTAATAATGTTACACTCAGAGCATCTTCAGAGATGAACATTTGCCATTCTAAAAGTCTAGTAACACTGGTAAATATCGACACACCCTAAGAAGTTTAGACAATTATATAATCAACTAGTAACAGAACTCAACTATGCCAACTTAAGTAACTTAGGCCATTGTCAAAAAGTCGACAGAAAGCGTTGTCAAGCATGCTTCTATTAGAACAATGTGAAATAACTAATTTGTGGGAATGAATATTCACAATTAAAAAAAACATAATCACACCAGTAGAAAATTGTGCAAACATGGACACATATCTGTATTGTGAAGTCAGTGCTATATATGTGTAAATTATATGATACCGTTAACTAGAAGGCCATATAACAGTTTGAACAGGTAAGTTAACCAGAAATCTTTGTTATGAATTAATGTTGAAAAGTGAAAAAATAATAGCAAAATAAAAAAGAACAATATTAAATATAAAGAACTGATTAGCACAAGTTTGGATTAACAGAAGCATAACTGAAAATAATTATTTTTAGCTAAATTTTCAGTTTTATAACATTAGCAGCAAGAAAATTCAACACGCGGTTACATCTAAAACATTCTCTCAAATATATATTCATGGTGTGGGCATCTGCAAAAAGACTTGGCATATTTTCTGAGAAAAGACACAATTACTTTGAGAAATTGCTTCCACAACAAAGGTAATATTTTCTTACAACTCCATTCTTCTACATGATAGGAGTAGCCTATCTTAACCACAATCCTCTGAGTGGCCTCTTGTCTCAGGCATGAGAGGGTACAGTGCAACTATTCTTTGCTTTCCTTCCTGGCTCCAGTAACACACAGGCACAATAAAGTTTACTTCACTTAAATAGATTCCTTCCAAGTTAACAGGTTTTATCTACTGGAGGGTTGTTATAGGTGGCCCAAGACTTGCCAACTAGGATCTGCTATAACAGTTGTGTAGTGTGCGTGTGACTGTAGCCTTCATTTATAGCTCACATTGTTCATGAAGGTTGTTCGGCCAGCAGAGGTATTCTCAGAGAGGTGTATCAGTATCCAGGCAATGTAAGTGGCTGGCTACCTTCTTTCTCTCTTAACTTTTTATTTTTGGCATTCTATATAATTAATAACTGGAGTTAATGGCAATAAGATTAGATAGATAGATAGATAGATAGATAGATAGATAGATAGATAGATAGATAGATAGATAGATAGATAGATAGATAGATAGATAGATAGATAGATAGATAGATAGATAGATAGAAAGAAAGAAAGATTTAATAGTCAGATGTTTATCCTTGCACAGGGTTTTATCCCATATGGCTCACTCTCTTCCCGCAAAGTCGCCTGAAAAGTTGCACAAAGCACAAACAATGCAGCTCCAGCAACAACTTCCAGGACTATGAGAAAATTGCGCTCGTGAAGCAAATGACAAAGTCCAAAATCAAACCTACAACCTTCAAAGCACAGGTGGCTTAACCACTTAACGGAGAGAAAGGAAAAAAAAATAACCCATGAAAAAAATTAATATGATTACAAGACAAAAAAGATAACAGTAATCTTCTGGATGTTGTTGTAGGTGTATGAAGTATTCGGACTTACATCCTAGACAAGTAAGAAATTATTAGACCAGCTTGAGATTATAGAAGTGGCCCAAGACTTGCCAACTAGGATCTGCTATAACAGTTGTGTTGTGTGTGCGTGCCTGTAGCCTTCATTTATAGTTCAGTGTTCATGAAGGTTGTTCGGCCAGCAGAGGTATTCTCAGAGAAGTGTATCAGTATCCAGGCAATGACGGTGGCTGGCTACCTTCTTTCTCTCTTAACTTTTTTATTTTTGGCATTTTTTATAATTAATAATTGGAGCTAATTGCAATAAAGCCGGTCTCCCTGGCCTAGGCATTAAACGACTTTCTCCATAATCCTGTTTATCCACATAGGGTCATGCAGCGCACGAGAATTGGTAGAGAACAGCGGTAAAATGCTGGTGTTGACAGCGATGTCATGTAAAGGATATGCGGAGAAAAAACAAACATGGCAATAAGATAGATAGAAAGAAAGAAAGGTTCAGAGAAAAGCTAAAAGAAAGAAAGCAATAAAAAAAACGTTAATATGATCACAATGTCAACTTGTGAAAGACCAGAAAATAATAGTAGTCCTCTGGAAGATTTTGTTGTAGGGTTGCAAAGTATTTGGACTTATATCCTAGACAGGTGAGAAATGTTTATGATAAAACCAGCTTGAGAAAGTGGTCCAAGACTTGCCAACTAGGATCTGCTAGGACAGTTGTGTAGTGTGTGCGTGCCTGTAGCCTTCATTTATAGCTCACATTGTTCATGAAGGTTGTTCGGCCAGCAGAGGTACTCTCAGAGAGGTGTATCAGTATCCAGGCAATGATGGTGGCTGGCTACCTTCTTTCTCTCTTAACTTTTTATTTTTGGCATTCTATATAATTAATAACTGGAGTTAATGGCAATAAGATTAGATAGATAGATAGATAGATAGATATATAGATAGATAGATATATAGATAGATAGATAGATAGATAGATAGATAGATAGATAGATAGATAGATAGATAGATAGATAGATAGATAGATAGATAGATAGATAGATAGATAGAAAGAAAGATTTAATAGTCAGATGTTTATCCTTGCACAGGGTTTTATCTCATATGGCTCACTCTCTTCCCGCAAAGTCGCCTGAAAAGTTGCACAAAGCACAAACAATGCAGCTCCAGCAACAACTTCCAGGACTATGAGAAAATTGCGCTCGTGAAGCAAATGACAAAGTCCAAAATCAAACCTACAACCTTCAAAGCACAGGTGGCTTAACCACTTAACGGAGAGAAAGGAAAAAAAAATAACCCATGAAAAAAATTAATATGATTACAAGACAAAAAAGATAACAGTAATCTTCTGGATGTTGTTGTAGGTGTATGAAGTATTCGGACTTACATCCTAGACAAGTAAGAAATTATTAGACCAGCTTGAGATTATAGAAGTGGCCCAAGACTTGCCAACTAGGATCTGCTATAACAGTTGTGTAGTGTGTGCGTGCCTGTAGCCTTCATTTATAGTTCAGTGTTCATGAAGGTTGTTCGGCCAGCAGAGGTATTCTCAGAGAGGTGTATCAGTATCCAGGCAATGACGGTGGCTGGCTACCTTCTTTCTCTCTTAACTTTTTTATTTTTGGCATTTTTTATAATTAATAATTGGAGCTAATTGCAGTAAAGCCGGTCTCCCTGGCCTAGGCATTAAACGACTTTCTCCATAATCCTGTTTATCCACATAGGGTCATGCAGCGCACGAGAATTGGTAGAGAACAGCGGTAAAATGCTGGTGTTGACAGCGATGTCATGTAAAGGATATGCGGAGAAAAAACAAACATGGCAATAAGATAGATAGAAAGAAAGAAAGAAAGGTTCAGAGAAAAGCTAAAAGAAAGAAAGCAATAAAAAAAACGTTAATATGAACACAATGTCAACTTGTGAAAGACCAGAAAACAATAGTAGTCCTCTGGAAGATTTTGTTGTAGGGTTGCAAAGTATTTGGACTTATATCCTAGACAGGTGAGAAATGTTTATGATAAAACCAGCTTGAGAAAGTGGTCCAAGACTTGCCAACTAGGATCTGCTAGGACAGTTGTGTAGTGTGTGCGTGCCTGTAGCCTTCATTTATAGCTCACATTGTTCATGAAGGTTGTTCGGCCAGCAGAGGTACTCTCAGAGAGGTGTATCAGTATCCAGGCAATGATGGTGGCTGGCTACCTTCTTTCTCTCTTAACATTTTATTTTTGGCATTCTATATAATTAATAACTGGAGTTAATGGCAATAAGATTAGATAGATAGATAGATAGATAGATAGATAGATAGATAGATAGATAGATAGATAGATAGATAGATAGATAGATAGATAGATAGATAGATAGAAAGAAAGAAAGAAAGAAAGATTTAATAGTCAGATGTTTATCCTTGCACAGGGTTTTATCCCATATGGCTCACTCTCTTCCCGCAAAGTCGCCTGAAAAGTTGCACAAAGCACAAAAAATGCAGCTCCAGCAACAACTTCCAGGACTATGAGAAAATTGCGCTCGTGAAGCAAATGACAAAGTCCAAAATCAAACCTACAACCTTCAAAGCACAGGTGGCTTAACTACTTAACCGAGAGAAAGGAAAAAAGAATAACCCATGAAAAAAATTAATATGATTACAAGACAAAAAAGATAACGGTAATCTTCTGGATGTTGTTGTAGGTGTATGAAGTATTCGGACTTACATCCTAGACAAGTAAGAAATTATTAGACCAGCTTGAGATTATAGAAGTGGCCCAAGACTTGCCAACTAGGATCTGCTATAACAGTTGTGTAGTGTGTGCGTGCCTGTAGCCTTCATTTATAGCTCACATTGTTCATGAAGGTTGTTCGGCCAGCAGAGGTATTCTCAGAGAGGTGTATCAGTATCCAGGCAATGACGGTGGCTGGCTACCTTCTTTCTCTCTTAACTTTTTATTTTTGGCATTCTATATAATTAATAACTTGAGCTAATGGCAATAAGACAGACAGACAGACAGAAACAAAGATTTAATAGTCATTGTGATTTCATTGCACAGGGTTTTATCCCATATGGCTCGCTCTCTTTCCGCAGAGTCATCCGAAAGGTCGCACAAAGCATGAACAGTGCAGCTCCAGCAACAACTTCCAGGACTGTGAGAAAATTGCACTCGTGAAGCAAATGACGAAATCCAAAATCGAACCTACAACCTTCGAAGCACAGGCGGCTAAACCACTTAATGGAGAGAAAGGAAAAAAGAATAACCCATGAATAAAATTTATATGATTACAAGACAAAAAAGATAACAGTAATCTTCTGGATGTTGTTGTAGGTGTATGAAGTATTCGGACTTACATCCTAGACAAGTAAGAAATTATTAGACCAGCTTGAGATTATATAAGTGGCCCAAGACTTGCCAACTAGGATCTGCTATGACAGTTGTGTAGTGTGTGCGTGCCTGTAGCCTTCATTTATAGCTCACATTGTTCATGAAGGTTGTTCGGCCAGCAGAGGTATTCTCAGAGAGGTGTATCAGTATCCAGGCAATAAAAGTGGCTGGCTACCTTCTTTCTCTCTTAACTTTTTTATTTTTGGCATTTTCTATAATTAATAATTGGAGCTAATTGCAATAAAGCCGGTCTCCCTGGCCTAGGCATTAAACGACTTTCTCCATAATCTTGTTTATCCACATAGGGTCATGCAGCGCACGAGAATTGGTAGAGAACAGCGGTAAAATGCTGGTGTTGACAGCGATGTCATGTAAAGGATATGCGGAGAAAAAACAAACATGGCAATAAGATAGATAGAAAGAAAGAAAGATTCAGAGAAAAGCTAAAAGAAAGAAAGCAATAAAAAAAAACGTTAATATGATCACAATGTCAACTTGTGAAAGACCAGAAAATAATAGTAGTCCTCTGGAAGATTTTGTTGTAGGGTTGCAAAGTATTTGGACATATCCTAGACAGGTGAGAAATGTTTATGATAAAACCAGCTTGAGAAAGCGGCCCAAGACTTGTCAACTAGGATCTGCTATGACAGTTGTGTAGTGTGTGCGTGCCTGTAGCCTTCATTTATAGCTCACATTGTTCATGAAGGTTGTTCGGCCAGCAGAGGTATTCTCAGAGAGGTGTATCAGTATCCAGGCAATAAAAGTGGCTGGCTACCTTCTTTCTCTCTTAACTTTTTTATTTTTGGCATTTTCTATAATTAATAATTGGAGCTAATTGCAATAAAGCCGGTCTCCCTGGCCTAGGCATTAAACGACTTTCTCCATAATCTTGTTTATCCACATAGGGTCATGCAGCGCACGAGAATTGGTAGAGAACAGCGGTAAAATGCTGGTGTTGACAGCGATGTCATGTAAAGGATATGCGGAGAAAAAACAAACATGGCAATAAGATAGATAGAAAGAAAGAAAGATTCAGAGAAAAGCTAAAAGAAAGAAAGCAATAAAAAAAAACGTTAATATGATCACAATGTCAACTTGTGAAAGACCAGAAAATAATAGTAGTCCTCTGGAAGATTTTGTTGTAGGGTTGCAAAGTATTTGGACATATCCTAGACAGGTGAGAAATGTTTATGATAAAACCAGCTTGAGAAAGCGGCCCAAGACTTGTCAACTAGGATCTGCTATGACAGTTGTGTAGTGTGTGCGTGCCTGTAGCCTTCATTTATAGCTCACATTGTTCATGAAGTTTGTTCGGCCAGCAGAGGTATTCTCAGAGAGGTGTATCAGTATCCAGGCAATGATGGTGGCTGGCTACCTTCTTTCTCTCTTAACTTTCTTCGTACCAGATTTTGTAATATTTTTAACTAGAGGGTGTGAGGCTCACAAAATTATTCCCTTTTCAGGATCTATGTGTAACAGAGACAATATGAATTTGTAGACACTTACGATTAAAAACTACCAATAAAGAAGATTGGATGCATATGATAAAATAGTATTGTTTTTTTAAAGTAATAGTGTGTTGGTACTGCCATGCAGTGCAAAGTGCTGGGCTTCACATTGTCTAAGCCCCAGAATAAGATGGAATGAGATGCCATTTGAAAAAGTTATTTAGCAAATTAAAAAAGGGTGGAACAGCTGGCCGAGTGGCTAGAATGCTGGGTTCTCCTCCAGGAGACCCAGGTTCAAATCCTCTTTAAGGTGTGGGTTTTTTCTGCTGTGGGCTAAATGAAAATCCTAGCCTGCAGTTTGTGGCGACTGCACTAGCCAGGCGGCTCTAATTCCTCAGGCTCAAGACACCCCCTTGCCATACACTGCAAAGTACTATAGGCAGCAGATGACAGTGACAGTTTAGCAAATAGTCAGATAATTAAAATGCAGGACGGCAAGACTTAACCAATCTACCAGCTTACATCATATATGCCTCAAATACAATGTATAATAAGCTATCTTTAAAACATAAGTATTTGTGGTTTTTGGTTTTTCTTTCTTCATCTGGAGCTAATAGAAAAACAAATAGTTTTTGGGTGTTTTTTTTTCTTCTTCACCTACAGCCAGAATAAAAAACATTGATTAATCATGTAATGACATATTATGCAGTTTCAATATTGACCTTGTACCAGTACTAGAAACATAAAAACAATATCAGTATATGGCCTCAAGGTCTGGTGGTGAAACTCAGTAAATATCACAAATCACTTCTCAACAGCAGCATAAATGTAAACACACATTCAAATCACAGTCCCAAGCTGTAAACAAAATATTATGAAACAGTCAATATAGTATTAATAATTTTAGTGACAAATACATCTGGCTATGGTTGAAATCTGCAATGTGAGAAAAAAAATTGTTGTGTTAAATTTGAACAGCAAATATGAAGTAAGAAAGCATCCTTTCAACTGTCTACTAGATTCTGCAATGATGGTTACTTGCCCAATCATTTACATCTTCAACATCCGTGTAGTATATCTGCAGTGAAATCACTATAAAGGCCACAAATTATGTAATAAATATTCAAAAATATGTTCACAATCTGCGTGGAGACCAACGCTTGTGTTCTGGTCAGAACAAAGCTAACATGGCCGACATCTGTAATGTAAACCAAGCCAAACACCATAAATGCAAGTAACTTACCAAAACAAAATACAAACCAAAGAAAACATGTCAACTTTACATATTACAAAGTTAAAACATTAGCTGCAGCTTTAAAATAATTTCACCATTTCCACACAATTAGTTCTTTAAAATGTCCCTGTTTTAACAATTAAATGAAACTTGACACGTGGATACACATGCATTTTTACAATAAATCTATTCAAGACATTCCTTCTTAATTATGAAGACTCTTCTGAAAGCAGGAAAGAAATTGAAAGCAAAAATTGTGTCATTCAAAGGCATTCTTATATGATGGGTGAAATAGAGCACCTGAAAAAGTATGAAGCATGGATGTTAGTTCTACATAGAACAAAAAGTTCTTCTTTGCCAATCACTATCATCTTCCAGTATTATCGTCAGTAGATTCCATTTTGAGCTTTGGTTGTAAATTCTGCTAGGCTGTACTCTTGACCATACCTTGTTTGTCCATTTACATTTTTGATATCCTTTTGGCTTCAACTCTTCCATCTATTATGCTTTTGATGAACAAAGCAGCTTATCTTTCTAATTTTGTTTATCCTTCAGCATGTCGTGTTTATTGAACCAGCAGTGGTTTCAATAACATATGTTTAATTATTTTTGTCATAAATAATGAAAATTACCAAATAACTTAAACACATAAGAAATTGGACATTATGCAAGACTCAGTAATAAAGACAGGAGAATAATACTGAGTCAAGGCAGGACTAAAGATGCCAGGCTCAGAAAGTGAAAAGTGAAATAAGTTCAGCGTTAATTATTTACATAATACTCTGCTTAGGGATATACAAGCAATTGTGACAAGCCAAGTACACAATATCTAAATATAAAGGAATATTTCAATTACTGAAATTCAAAGAACACTAAAAAACGAATTCTTTCATAATTCTTCCTAATAAGCAATGAAAAGAAAGCTGTTCAATCTAAGTATCACATGCTGACTGACGGTATCAACAATAATATAATAAACAATACTACATCTATAATTCCCCAAAACATTACAAGAACCAGAAACTCCAGGATTCTGTTTGGTGAGTGACAAGACTTCAAACCTGGTGTAATACAAATTAACGTTTGGCTGTTAATGCCAAAAATTAGCGCAGACTTACACTGCTGGTGTACTCCGGTGATCAGCCCTGTTGGAACGGAGGCCGGCAGAGCGGCTAGAGCCTGCTGGAAACTGACATACGATTGCTGTACCTATGTAGAAATAGTGAATATGGTATGGTTAATGTTGGACTGCAGTCTCAAGATGAAACTGCCCAGGATGGACACTCAAGGGGCAAGCAGAGCATAGATAGACAAGGGGCTAAGATAAGATTGTGTCTGCATGATGACAACTGCTACTAAATTATGTCAGCTTTCACCTGCAGCTTCTCAAAGTGTAGACATTAAATGCTTACGTTGCTCAAAAGTTTCATTGTTCTGGTATATTGCAATGTTTACTGTTTTTGATATTTATGATAAGCATACAGTAAGTTACTTGCTGACATAATGCAATTTTCACAGCTTCTTGTCAGTTACAAGATACACCTGTGTCCTGACAAATGAACAAATACAATGGAGGCAGTTGAAAGTGTTTGTGGTTGGCAGCTGATGTTTGAAATATGTGCATGCACTAAAGAATGAAAATGATCATATGAAGTAAAATAGTAATGCAGTCATAATGACAATGCAAAAACAAACAAGGCCCTGACACTATATGGGGGTATTTCGTATTAACCAGAATATCAATTAAATCTTCCTTTCCTATGTGAATATCAAATATCTATAAATGAGTATGTCCATATCTTGCGATAAACCGATGCAATCTATGCATTAATGGAAATAAAAATAAACAGTTCTTGCTTAGGACACAGATAAGGTGCTTGTAAAATTCCGGAATGAGGTTTTATTAGACTGACCACATCAAATAATGTCAGTGTTTCATGAGGATTTTACCTGATACTCACATCAAGTCATCCATGGCTGTCCTTTGAAAAAAACAAATGATGTTATTTATCATGAATAGCACACATTTATTAACTGGCATAAGGAAAAGAAACAAAACACAAACAAAGGTGGATATACATAGTTTTTTCTTTTTACATAATGAAGCTGTGAAAACTGCTGCAAAAAAGTTCCTCTTTGTCTGCCTTTAGTTCTGATAAAAAGTTAGTCTTGTGTGCAAATTTCTAAGAGAATAATATCTGCAATAAAAAGTGTCATGAATATATTTCCATTATTACCGAGGGCTGGTAATAGGATAATACAGAGAAGGGGGCCTCAGAATAAGAGAACTGGTCAAAGCAGATGATACTGGTTAACCTGATTTTTGTTTCCTTTAAATATCACCAACAAATAGAAAAAACAAAAATCCATCTCAGATATCTGTTCTGTCACCAAAAGATTTGCTGGTATGTGGGCCTGAAAACAAAAAAAAGGTTTCAGTGTACATGATAACAACCCTACCACCCACAAGCATACCAATAACTGATTATTATTCATCCCTCTAAAGAACATCAGCAATAGCATAATTATGATCCCACAATAAAAATGTCGAACATGGAGAACAACTAAAACAATTACTAATAAACTACAAACACTCATTAATTGGAGCCTGCACAGAAGACAAGGATTAAAATGGCATGACAGAATCATTCATGTTTAGAGAGAACTAAACAAATTCCAGTGAATCAAGAAGTGAGGAAATGGCATTGGCGTCGGGTAGGAAACACATCAAGAAAACAAAACCTGTTAATAATATAACTATACAGTCCTTTCTCTTCAAAATACACGGCAAAAGACACAGAGAAGACCTAACAAAACATACAAAGAATAGACACAAATAGTATGGTGAGGACATGGCGGGAGATTAAGAGATGACAAAAAGTAGGAAATGTTAGTTTGAAGGCTTATGTCCTTAGGGGATGAAAGATAAATGAAGAATAAAACTCATGAAGCATATAACACATAATACTTTTGAAAGCAAACAGTATCCAAATATGCTTCAGTTACAGAAATTATTTTTAACTTGTAAAAGAGATTTGGATAAACAGTGTCATGGCTTTATTTATAGCTATTAAATTTGGCACCAATGAGTTGTCTGTGTTTAGTAAGACAGAGGCTTGCAATGAAATAACGAAGCATTAAAGACTTGTGAGTGTTATATGAATTTAGCAGGCTAATGATGATGACTGATATAACTACAACAAAGAGTTTGTGAATTAGGAAATATACATTCATGCCTAGCTAAGAAAAGAGTGTCAATAAAATTTCAACATAGGTTCATTCACAGCTTCAATGAAAGAAAGCTAGGTAACAAGACTTTAAACAATGAGTTGAAACACTAGACAAAATAATAAGAGATCACCAAAATCATACCAATTAACTAGCTTAAACAAACTCTCTAGAATTTCAATAAGAAGTATACTTGGGCGCATTAGTTTTCAAATATAAATTTATGTAAACAAGGAACTGGAAAAGAAAATGATAGATATCCCAGCTACTGAAATTACTGCTGGAATTATGGCTGTCTGATCACAAAGTGGAATGAAAAGCTGACTATTAAGCAAAGAATGACAATGCATATAATTTCTAGCAACTGTCTAAACACCAAAATAAAACTTTAAAAAAATTTCTAAAACAAGACATTCAAGCTGGAAGATAATTTGTCTGTAACAATATGAATCAATGCAGAATGTTTAAGACACTGAAGGCAATACTGTATATGCTATTGCACCAAATCTCTGAACATGGAGAAAATATATCATATAATTACACTTTACTGCAGAAACTACATGGCCACACCTACAGGTCACAAGCAAACTACAATCAGTTACCTAAAATATGTCTTCATTACAGCCTCTATCTCTGACCACTAACTACAAGAGAACTTAACTAACATGGAGATCAGCTAAAGACTACTAAGATGTACCCTCATGAATATTTCAACAACAAACAAAAAACAGAACCAGAAGTGATATGTGAATAGGCAGAAATAAACACAAATACCGCCAGAGAAAGGTCAAAGGAAACAATGAACAGCTTCAAACACAGAAGTCCTCAGAAAGCAATAACTGCACTTCTATATTCCACGTGGACAAAGACTAAACAATAAAGATTCATTTATCAACATTAAAAAAAAACTTCAAATTAATATAAAGAGAGTACTTCAGACTTACTGTTTGTATCAGATTTTCAGCCAGTTTTTTAGCTTCTTGCAAGCCAAGTAATAATTCATGCCTAAAGAGAAAGTAAATCAAAAAGAGAATTGCTTCTACTGTGCACACATTATAACAATTGTTCACTGTTTAAGATATGACAGCATACATCAAGAAAGCCATAATAAATGTACAAATAAGCAACTACCAGGAATTAGCAAATATCCAAATGTACAATTGACACGATCTTTGCTGTTTGAAAACTGCACTGAATTTCAGTTATAAGCTTTAAAGAAATTATTTTAATACTCATGATAGGTCTAAAAAGCAAACATGAACAAGCACACATGAAAAACTCCTAAAGTGCTCCAATCTGACCCCATAGATCCCACAAGGAGAATCTCAACAAGTACACAAACTCTGCAACATTGGTGTGGTTCTAAATGTGCGTACACCATATTTGCTATAAATATTTCTTTGTTCATAGGTTTTTTAGGTTTTCTAATTTTCAAATGTAGACTGTGCAGCAGCCTATTCAAGCTGCTTTGCTGAAGGTTTAAATGTATGCCACATACATATGAATTATAATTATTTTATGTTTTCAACATTTACACATCTAAAGTTACTGAAGTGGAAAACTGTACAATGACTTTATGTACTGCCTACATATTTCTTACTTTTATCTTTAATATACTTAACCTGTGGTGGCTCACCAAGCCGGGTGGATTAGAGGTAGCGTCATCTAAAGTAATTGAGAACTAAACTGTCTCTATCTATTAAATGTGCACTTTAAAAAAGTATTGTCACTAAATGCCAAATAATCCTTCTCAACTAAGTTTAGTCAGTGAGTAGACTTCATGTTTTCACGTTTAAAAAATATACTTTACAAATGTAGTCATAGTTCCAACTTCATAGCAACGGGTTGCCCCATAATTGCTCTATTCCTGTGCCAGCAAAATACACACGAAATGCTCAGTATTGTCCCATGTAAACTGATGAAGAAGGAAACAGTAGCTTCAACAAGACAAATTGCCAGAGCACAGACAACTGTCCTTCACTTGAATATGCAGTTCATTATTGAAGAAGACAGCAGTCCAGACAAACACAACAATCACTCAACTCAGTAGTTGACAAAACAATAATAGAAGAATGATTCAGTCGAAATTTATGAAGACAAACTCTATGAAGATATCAAAAACCTCTGGTTGACTGCAGCTGTCTTTAAATATATTCAAGTTGACATCAGAAGGTGTACAAAGAAGAAGAAGACATATTAACCCTTTACAGGTCACAGCGGCCAATTCCGGCCGATGCCATAAAACGATCGTAGCATCCGATTCCGGCCGATACTATTATGCATTGTAAAATGCGCGATCTCTCGGCTTTCCGACACTCCCGACGGTTACTTTCGCCGACAGCTTGACAACGTGGCCGCCATTTATAAACGCGATAGTATGAATTTGAACGGACTTTTACGGACAATTTTTGATAGTTTTCGGGATTTTTACGCTGTTTTTCAAAATGGATTTCGGCGATTCTTCAAGTGATAGCCGAGATTTCGCTCTGTTCAATTTAAATGACATTAAAGAGCACGAAGTTGACTATTAATCGGAGCTAGATATCAGTGCAAAGCGTTACTTTGCATTAGCAGTCTGAGTCGGACTTTAAAGAAAGTGATTATGATTCTGAAAATGTGTTTGTAAATTGCCGTATTGATGACGGAAAATCACAAACACGCCGTATTTCGTAAATATTTGTGTTCATATATGGATTACTGACAACAATCACGTGAGTAACATATTCTGCATGCTTTTCCCTTCATTGTGTTGTTTATTTAACTAAAATCGGTTGACTAACACCTTATTTGTGATGTTTTTACTAACGCAACCCGAAATTTTACCGAACCTGAAAAAATCTTGCCCGTTCAGGGCTAGAAAACGGACAAGCGTCTGCCCTGTAAAGGGTTAAATAAGGAAAAGTCATGACAATGTTGTAAACAGCAGAGTGTTTACTTGACTGCAAATGCTCATTATATTTATATTAAGTATTAAAACACTCACTCAACATGAACATGCATTGGTTCAATTGAGTCTGCTCCATTTAGGTCCAGACAGCCTGATCCTTTCCCCCTTAAGCTTACATGAGCTCCTGTTTCTGCCTGTATATGTTGCAAGTAACTTCCCTATGAAAATATATATATATGTCACTGCATAGCAAATGAGACAACCTTATGCGTATATTAACAAATTAACAAAAATGGAAACAAGGCAACTATGTCAACACACCTGGCCTTGTAGCTAAGTTTAGGCTTCCCCCAATCCTACACTTAACTCTTCTAATTCCAGAAGCACACTTAACTCTTCCGATCCTAAAAGGTTTTGCAGTTGAAGCCAAAGGGGGTCAACAGCCACTATGAAAAATCACGAGTGCACTACTTTTAATTTTTTAATAAGGCTAAATACACAGTGGAAGTAACCACTGGCGAAGCCAAATTTCTTTAGCATGCTCTAATCAATTGTAATAAATAAAAAACACAATATCCAATTACTGGGACTCAAGGCTAATCACACATGATGAGTTGCTGGGGACTGAAAGAGGCCAACTAACTTAAACATAAGCTGACACAAGAAGAAAACAATCACTAAGCATGTTGGGAAAATGAGCTGCTTTTAGCAATGTTTGCACAAAGATATTCATGATCACGTTCAGTCCCTAGGTTGATGTTGAAGTTGTCTGGTCACGTCATGCTGTGCCCTCTATTCTCAGCAACTTTATTCAGCTCTACAAAAGTCTGTGCCCAATGTTCTTGCATGCCTGTGTGATGTGGTTGTTTCTCGGACATCTAGTTTTTCTATTACTCTGAATTTTGGCCTCCTGAATTTTCATTAGTAGACTTCCATTAACATGCTGCCAAAACAGCCTATTAAATGCTACATTTTTCAATAGTTGTCCAGCTGTTTCTGTCTTCAAGAATTGTTTCATTTGATCTCTTTTCTGTCCAACTCACTCTTTACATCCTGAGTCCATGTTTTAGAGCTGCACAATGCTACGGTCCAGACACACATAATAAGTATCCTTTATCGCAGCTTCTTAATGATGTTATTTGACAATATGGTGCAAATTCAACCACTTTCATCATCTGTATGTGTCCTGCCAATTGGTATGGACGTTCAAGCATCTCCACAGATCTGTGTCCCTGGTGTTCTGGGTCAATTCCCCTAATGACATTCCTCCATGCAATCACCCCAGTCCATCCAGCATCATTTCTCTGGGTTCTGCTGCTGACCATTCCAGTCATCGTGGAGTTTTCCAATGCCTCTCTTTTTATCACAAGAGCAAATATGTTGTTTATCACCTTCTTATATTTGTATATAATCTTCTACTTCCATTAGCCTTTTCCAGGCAATTTTTGTTAGCTACTCTAGCAGTCCAAGGTATCCTCCCTGCCACCTAGCTTTTCCTATTTTCCTCACATAAATATTTTGTGTCATGTTTATTTTTTATTTTTGCATATCCTTTACAGGACATCGCTGTCAACACCAGCATCTTTCAGCTGTATGTTGATTTCTTGGCAAGATTATGCTCAGTAGTTTGCCATTGCTTTCTGAGCGGCCGGCTCACATACCCCATAAGTTACTGATGCGATTCAAACCACTGCTGATTCTCACCGTCATCACATTACCGACGAGAGTATACGAGATTACGGAGAAAAGTCATAACCTCTAAGCCACGAAGCCGGCTCGTGTTTATTTACTGAAGGTAATATCCAATGCTTGTAAACTGGTGAAACTAACCATTTCAATCCTGAAAATGCTCAATACTGTGTAGAATAGTTACTGGCTGCAGTTCACATTAACATTTACACTTACAAATAACACTTTAACAGCGCACAGGTTCAATATTAAAATTAACCAATTGATAATTATCAACAAAATAACATGTCATTCCCATCCATAATGCCTGATGGTGACCATTAAATATAGTGCATTTTTAATGACCGTGGACTTTTTTAAATCATGTATTTGTGCACCGTAATTTGTGTATTACGTCATGGTTCAAATGTTATTTTAGAATATCACTGCTACATGCAGATGTTTTAGTAACAGATCTCAGCTACAATGGTGTTAACTATTGAAGAAAGAGTATTTTTGGTGGAGCATGTGTTTCTTAATGGTGACAAGTATTTGAATGTAATTGTTAAATAATTTATGATGACATTTCCAGATACTCAAGTGCCTCACCCTAATCCTGTTAGCAATTTAATTAAGAAATTTTGCAGCACTAGCAGTATTCATGATGTGCCCCGCCCTGGTAGACCATCTGTTTCTGAAGAAACATCTCTCAACATCCAGGACATTATGCTTATAAATTATAAGTCCAGGTAAATCAGTAAGTTAGTTGGCCCAACAAGTACACAAGTCAAGCAGTCCTGTCTACAAAATCCTGAAGAAGAAATCGAAGTATTCCATTGTACCTCAACTAAAAGAGTTATATCACCAATGCAGAGGTAACTATTGCACGTTGTTTGAGAATTTTCTTGCTCAAGAAGGTGAGAAAATCCTTGACGTCACTTTCTTCACAGACGAAACACAGTTTCATCTTTCTTGGTATGTGAAAAGTCAGAATGATCATCTTTGGAGTGATGAAAATCCCCATGCGTTGTATCTAAAGCCTCTCCACGATCAGAAAGTAGGAGCGTGGTATGCAATGAGTCATATGCGCATAATCAGTCCAATTTTCTTTAACAATACTGTAAATTCTGAAAGATACCGGAATAACATTCTGGAACCATTCGTAGCTCAACTTTTTTAGCGGGAAACTGAATAAGCTTGGTTTCAACAAGATGGTGCAACTGCTCACACAGCTGTAAAATCACTAGAATTCTTAGATGGAATTTTTGCAAATCACACAATCTCTCACAGAATTTGGCCTGCATGTTCTCCGGATATTACTTCCCTGAATTACTACCTCTGGATTGCACTTAAAGGAAAAGTGTATAAAAACAATCCCCACACAATCAATGAACTTCAGGTTTCAATTGTATACAACATTAATAACATTACACTGCCCGAACTGCACAAGGTCTATGACATCACACACACACACAAACATATCCATAGTCGCCAAATAAACCGTGGTGGATATTTCCAACACCTTTTGTGAATAGAGCTGTAATGTGGAAAACTTTACTGTAAATAAGACACACTATTGCAGTATATGTTGCATAAACTCCACAGAGGGTGAATACAAAACTTGGAACGGTAATATTTTCAAACAATCCAGTCATTAAATATACACTCTGTAGTACACATCAGACTATCACTTTGCCTTTGCAGGTTTTTACCATCTCTCTTCATTCTGAAGTCCTCCATGGCGCTGAAGTTAATGACAATTCCATGACTTTCATTAATGCTTATGCTTGTATTAATTTCTACTGCTGATGTTATGAAAGTTATTTCTTACTGTAAAATATAATGAAATAGACCACAGTTAAAGATTAGGGGACCAAAAAAAACTACAATACATTAATTTCAAGACCTACCCCAGGTCCCAAGATCTTGTTTTTGGTATCAAAATTTGGTGGGGCATGTTCTAGCCCAATATACAAATTTTCTTGAAGTACTGTTACCTGTAAACAAAAAGCAGCAAATGATGTATGTAATAAGACACAGAATTAAGTAAAACAAATGTTAATAACAGTGTTAACGCCAATACTGAATTTGCCTGCTAACAGGAAACACTGCAGAAGGCAATATCAGCATCTTGCTACAGTGTAAATCAGGTCTCTTCATCGAGTTATCACATCATATCACACCAGACCAATTAGAAAACCAATATGCAATTCGGCACCCATATATATGATCATGGCTTCTGTAGAAAAGGTAATCTTTTCTTCTTCTTCTGCGTTCATCCTGAGTCTTTGTTCGGATGTGACTGCATTGTGCCTGTTTACAGCAGCGCGGCGTTACTGCACCTTTAAGCCAACACAATCAACTTCTGCAGGCGTTTCTTGACTGGGTTAACCTTCCCGGGGAAGAAATCTTTTTTAAACCTTGCCTTGATTTGATTTAAAATGTATCTGGGCTCTCGGGACAACTCAGCTTAAAATGAGTACCAGAAAATGTCTTGGGCAGTAAAAAAAGCTAACATGATACTGACCACATGACCTACTTAGCTCTGTTTGGTCTATGCAAATGTGGGTCTAGCCCCATATGCTCAATACACCTTAGGCATGTAAAAGGGACTTTTACATTTTTTACTTACCATAGTATACAAGATACAAATGTGTATCTTAATATCAGCATTCCGAATGAAGAGTTAAGACCCTGTTTCTAAGTCATGTGGCACATCACGGATATGTTGCTAAACTGAATATTGTTTTACCAACTGGCACTCAGTGTTGAGTATCTTCTTCTTCTGCATTCATCCGGAGGTTTTTTCCAGGCGTGATTGCGTTGTGCCTGTTTACAGCAGAGCTGCATTCTTGTGCCGTTAGGCGGACACATCCGACTTCAGTGGGCATTTCTTGACCGGGTTAACCTTCCCTTGGGGTTTCTTAGGACATTTGATTCTCACTGTTGTGGTGTTATCCCCTATTTCAGCTGGCCCATTTAGAACAGCCGAAGACATCCAGTCAGCTCTCAAGGAAAGGCGGGGCAGACCATGGGCATTCCCCGCCATCCAAGGAGGCTTCCATAATTGCAGAGCCGACACATAGCGCTCTGGTTCTGGGCTCACCAAAGGAATCATCACTTCCTGCACACAGCATCTTAGCCTCACTTCCGTATATTAGGCCTTCCGTTCACCACAGGCTGTTCCTCAGGAAACCAGAAGAATGCAGTCTGCAGATGACATCCACACAGTGATCTTTCAATTCGGACTTTCCATGTAATGGATTTGGCTATCCAAGCAATATTCCATTTCGTGACACTAGGACACTTTTTCCACCTTTGATGACACCCACAAATTAAGCTTTTGATTCGGACTTTCCATGTAATGGATTTGCTAGCCAAGCAATATTCCATTTCATGCCTCTGGGATGCTTTCGCTACCGACATACCTGTGGTATGAAGTGTGGAAGTAATTCTTCATGCACCTTTAGATGTCAACCTAAATGTAGTTAAAGTAAGCTGCGGTCAACTTGAGCTTGTTGATATAGAGCTTGTCCTCAAATGAAGCAGGCATGGGCCAAAATATCTTTCTCTGGTCTGCATATATTGGGCACTCCTGCAGCAAATGTTTAACTATTATTTTACCAGTTCCACAATTACATTCATCGGTATCTCCTATCTTTAGTTTCCTGAACAAGTGGTATTTCAGCATGTTATGTCCTGCGCGGAGTCTGAAGATTGCCACTTGTTCACTTCGGTTGAGTTAGTAATATGCATCATCTTTCTGATGGCCTGGATCTTTTTACATCTTTTCACTGGTTTGTCCTTTTGTCAGTTCTGTTCTCAAGGTAGTGGCTGATCCATTTGTACATTTTCCCACAAACATGCATTTTTTGCAGTTTTACTTTCAGTCCTTCCTTCTATACTTCATCAAATGCTTTTTCTAAATCCTTTTTCTAAATCGATTCCCATTTGGCTCTATAGGTGCTTTTTTATAAACCTCTTTGCCTCATTATAGGTTTGTCTATGTCAGGCTGTGGTAGTCGTCCACCAGCTTTTGCTAGTCTGTCAGCCTCTTCATTTCCAGGTATACTGCAATCTGATGGGATCCACTGTATTACAACTTTTTTGGTTTTCTGACAAGTCCATGGAGAGCTGCTCTTAGGTCTGCTAGTTTTGTGTTGTTTTTGCTCTTCAGTATTAAGACAGCTGACCTTGCATCTGTGAAGATAGCTATTTGCTTTTCTTTATTTTCCTCCATCAAGAGCATTTCTGCTGCAGTTTTCAAAGCCTCTACGTCCGCTTTGAAGTTACTTGAAAATTTTCCAGTTGCCACTGACTGTGTTGTTTTCACTCCATTTTTTTAAATTTAGGAGAATTCCTCCTCCTCCATTTTCTATTGAATTTTTGACTGGTCCATCTGTATATGCATGGGTCCAATTGCTACTTGGGTAATGTTCTTTTATGTAGTTTAGGGCTATTTTTCTTCTTTCTGTTTCATTCTGAGTGTTCTTTTTTTCAATACCAGGAATCTTTTCTATCATCTCAGGCAGTTGCTGCTGTCTCCATGCTGGGAACTTGTGTGCATTATAAATAGGTTTGACTGTTGATATGTTAAGTATAGGATCTGCACTAATCTTTCGTTTTGCAGTTTCTACAAAGTTGCTAAACTTCAGTCTTCCCTTTCCAACACCATTAAACCTTTTATACATGGGGTAGTCTGTCAATCTTCTAAATTGTTCTGCTTGTTGTTGGGCTCTACTATCTCTTCTATCCTGCATTGGTTGTAAACAAGTGATCTTTTCTAGTTTGTTCTTCAGGCTTCCAGTTATGATCCACATTCCTTGATTTTGGACTCTACTTATTTTGTTACAAGTTCGACTTAGCTGCTATTTCCCAAGTTGCGACGCCATATTCCAGCACTGGCCTCACCCGTCCAGTGTATAACTTCTTGAGAACTTTCTCATCTGCTCCCCACGTTGTACCAGCAAGCTTTTTCATGATTGCCATTCCTTGCCTTGCTCTTGTTCGAATTTTCTCAACTTGTGTCTTCCATGTCAGGCGACGATCAAAGGTAACTCCTAGATAGTTTAAATTTTCTTCATAGCGCAATATTTTTCCATTCAATACCAGCTTAGGTTGCTGAGTTGTTGTTTTTTTTGAGAGGGAGAACACAGTGCATGTTATTTTCCCTCTCACTTTCTTCATTAGCCATGAATTTGACCAGTCCTCTAGCGCTAAAAAGGCTGGCTGCATTCTGCTGTTAGCTGTACTTATATATTCTTCAGATGTCCATATGGCTAGGTCATCTGCAAAGGAGGATGTGTGTACTCTGGCTGGAAAATTTTCCGTGATGTCATTTATATATGCTAGGAATAATGTTGGTGAAAGAACTCCTCCTTGGGGGACACCTTGCTCCAACAGCATCTTTTTACTAGTTTGTCCTGTCAGTTCTGTTCTCAAGGTAGTGGCTGATCCATTTGTACATTTTCCCACAAACATGCATTTTTTGCAGTTTTACTTTCAGTCCTTTCTTCTATACTTTATCAAATGCTTTTTCTAACTCTATCCAGACCGCTAGTGTGTGCTTTTTCTCTTGGAAGGCATCCTCCTGAGCTATATAGGTTATTTGATCTTCAGTGGATCTGTACTTTCTTAATCCTGCTTGGTGTGGTGTTGGTTGGTTTTCTTCCAGATGCCATGTTAGTCTGCCATTGATAATGCGTTCCATTAATTTTCCTACACAGCTAAGTAGACTGATAGGTCGATAGCAATTTGGTTCTTCCAAGTCTTTTCCTTTCTTTGGGACTGGTATTAGTATAGCTTCCTTCCATGCCTGTAGGACTATTCCTCTCTTCCAGCTATAATTTAGGACTGCTAGTAGTTTCTTTTTTGCTTTAGTGCCTAGTCCTATTAGCATTTCATTTGTGACTCCACCCTTTCCTGGTGATTTCCTCTTTTTTAGGGTATTCACTGCCTGTTCCATTTCCAGATTTGCCATTATATATTCTGCTGTTGTCTGTGTATTACTATGATGTATCTGTTTATCTTTGATTGCTTTCTTCTGTTCGGTTGTAATATCAATGTGGTTTGCACTGGCATAGTGTTCCATTAGTGCATTTGCAGCCTTTTTTCCTGTAAGCAAGGCATTTCCTTGTTTAATTGTTATTTGTTTGTTTCTGGGTCCTTCATTGTTCATGGCTTTCACTAGTTTCCATAGTTTGTTTTCATCCCTGTCAAAGTTCAGGTTTTCTGTTTTTTCCCTCCAACAATCTCTTGTTGTTTGATATACTGTTCTGTTATATTTTGCTGAAATGGCTTTGAGAGAGATGTTCGCTTCAGTTGTTTGTTCTCTGTCTGCTGCCTTCCTGGCATCTTCAACTTTGTCCTCCAAAATTTGTAGTTCTTCAGTTCAGTATGGTTTATAATTTTTCCTCGCGCCTCTTGGAATGGACTCAGTGGCCGCCTGTATTATTGCTTTGTTTAGACTTTCCACCATTTGTTTCATGTTGCCATGTCGTGTATTTATGTTTTCACAATATTTGTCTGTTAGTATGGCAAATCCGTCCCAATCAGCTCGTCTGTAATTCCAGTGAGACAAAGGCTTTTGCTCCAAAAAGTCGCCATCTTCGTCATCAGGTTGTTGTTCTAGTGTCCCTTCCTTAGCTAGTTGATCAGCTCTCTCATTTCGAGAACTCCATAATGAGTATGGTGATCTTACACTGGCTGCCTAGTTCGGATAGTAGTGTCCGTAGTACAGTAAAACCTCGGTTTTCGCTGCCTTCGGTTTTCGTCAGTTTCGGTTTTCGTCGATTTTTTCCATGAAAAATTTGTCTTGGTTTTTGTTGGTTGCCTCGAATTTCGCCAGTGTGCTCACGGGACCTCACTGATAATTTTGCGAAAACAAAGGGACCCACGCGTTCTTCTGCTCAGTTTGATGTCGTTTCTCTTTGCATGAGCATCACTTGCTAATAAGTTAACCCTTTCCTGTTAGCTCCATTGTGGAACCAAAAAAAAAAGTCTCCCGAGCCAGAAGCCCTTCAAAGAAGGCCAGGAACAAGATCAAGCTGAAGAAGGAAGTCATTGAAAAATATGAGAGCCACATTAAGATTGCTGAAATCTGCCGCATGTACGGGAAATCACCATCTGTGATAAATTCCATTGTGGTGAAAAAGGAAGTAATAAAGGAGGCTAATATAGCAATAGGCGTGAATGTGCTACTGAAACAGAGATCGCAAACAACTGAAGATGTCAAACAGTTATTATTAATCTGGATAAATCAAAAACAGTTAGACAACGATTCTGTTTCGGTAGCAATCATACGTAAAAAAGGCCAGACTGTTTGTTGTATGCCAATTTCATTAAGAAAATGCCTGGGACAAGTGCTAGTGTACTAAGTGATTTAAATGCCAGCCGAGGGTGGTTTGAAAAATTCAAGAAACACACTGGCATAGACAGTGTTACTAGGCACGGAGAAGGTGCGAGTTCGGACAAGTCTAGGGCTGAAAAATAGTATTAGACACTATATTTATTCTCCATAAAATGTGTTTTTTGGTATGTATTTTAGAGTGTCTAGAACAAATTAATTGGATTTACACTGATTCATATGGAAATAATAGCCTTGGTTTTTCGTCGGTTTCAGATTTCGTTGATTGTTTTCAGGCGGATTATCAACGAAAACCGAGGTTTTACTGTATTGGCAATTTCCCAAACAGGAGCACCTCAAGTACTGATTTTGCATCTGTCAATAGCACCACAGGCTGTTCGCCAGTTAGTATTCAGTAATTTCTGTAATGCTATCTTGATTGCCTCAATTTCAGCATCGTAGTTATGGCAGCACTTTCCTGTTGGTACTCTGTGTCCATAGTATTATTTGGGTATTCTATGTACACTCCCGCTGTCCATTTCGAACAGGATTTTGCGCTGACCCATCTGTGTATGCTCGGATCCAGGGGTAAAGTGGTATTATTCATCAAGGAAAAAAAGTTATGTTCCGTGTTCAACACTTTATTCTTCCTTATCAAATTTTCCTCTGACTTTTGTCTGGATTAAACATCAAGATGATACGAAGACTCCCTAGGCATGAAAGTGCATGAGGTAGGGGAACTGGTGAAGGATCAAGAATCTTTCTGGCAAGTTGTGATAAGAGCAATGTTTCACAAGATTTGCTACAAAATGAAATAGCATTAATGCCATAACAATTACTGCCAGAAGAAATTAAACACTAAGTGTCTTGTATATACATTCATGGACTAATGAGACAGGGTAAACAGCTGCTTTCACCACTGTGCCTTCTGTCCCCAATTATATCCAAGCCAGGCATTTATCTTGCATCTAGCTGTGGTAAAGCAATTCAATTAATGTTTTCAACTGGTCAAACTAATCATGAAAATCAAACAAATGTCAAATTGGAACAATATGGTTTTAAAACCACGCTATATCTGTGTATATTTTCTGCTTATTAGCTTTTCAGTATATGTGGCAGCTGTCACCCCTTTTTTGGATTTTATTATCAACGGCACTCTACGTCTGTTCATCACCTTGGGTATCATCATTTGGTTTCTTATTTTTGATGACTTCTAATTTACCCTTCCATATTTTAATTTCCTTACTGTAGAGCTTTGTTTATGGTGTTCACTGAAACATGTGGATTACTTATCTATGATTCTGATATTTCAGTCCTCTAGTTAAGTGTTCTTATTTTTTTTTCTTTTTCAAATGATCAGACTTTGCTCAAAATGTTCGCTTTTATCTGTGTGTGTATATTAGTCAGGTCTTAGTCAGATATGGGCGGCGCTCACCAAACCCCACACCACACATTGTGCCAACAGCTTCAGGCGGAGGAACGCAACTGGGAATGTTCAAGCCTTATCCTGGCGTGAGGAAATGTAACATAAAGACTAAATGTCATGGCAGGGCAGACCAGACCCTAAGCCTTTGTCCGCAACTGGTCTAGGATCGAGGTCCAACAGTCAGAACATTGCTTTGCTGATCCAGCAGCATCTGCAGTTTTATTCCAGATGTATTGCTGTTATCTTTCCTCTGGAGTAAACTAGGTAGTTCAAGAGAGGGGTCATAGGTAACATATGGTCTCTATAATTCATCCCGAATTTTGTGCTATGAAGAGCTATTATGCCTTTTTTTTTAAAAGCATAATGGAATAAACTATCATCTGTCAAGACAGCAAGGTGCCAGTACATCTGTGTGTGTTTACCTTTGTCAAGCTTAATAGTTGAGGATTTATCTAACATACAATCTAGTGTGGCATGTCAAAGTGAATGTATTACTATTACTATTTGTAAAAGACCAATATGAGGTGATTCTACTTACACTATGAGATCCTGGTGGGGGTAGGGGAGGCATCTGATGGCATAGAGGTTGTGGTGGTGTAGGTAACGACATTAAAGGAGGTGGTGGCCGACCTCTCAAGTTAAAGATGCTGTTGCACATGTTCATCCTAAATGGAGGCCTCATCTTCCCTCCTCTGTGTGGATGTATACTATACCCCCTTTGTTCTACGCTGTTACCACACATGCTCCTGATGATCTCATTGATTTTCTGTACAGCAACTTTGAAAAGACAAAAAACAATAACATGTAAATATCCCTTATGTTTACTGTTATCTTATACATCATCATTCAATTATAATTTCATTACATTTATCTATTTCATCTGTATTCTACACACAATCCCTTTACTGTGCAAAAACAATGCTGATTTATCTGCAAATATTTCTTCTGATGTGCTGGTATTTGAGCAGCTATGAATTGAAGAAATATTCCATAGGGTGCCATAAGCAAATTAAAAATAAAGTTATTTCTTTCTTATCTACAGTTTGCACCCCTCTGCACAACTCCAATAGATGTTTCCCGACTTATGTAAGTCTAAACATTAATGTCTGAAACCACTTGGAAAACTTCAGACAACACATTGGTCTTTAAAGCAAACAAGAATACTTAGACAGAAAGCTGAAATATCACAATCACAAATAAGTAATCCGCACATTTCAACAAATAACTTGTCATACACCCTGAATCTGAAACCTGTTATGACAGAGCAGAATATGGTGATCGGTTTTAGTGTGTGTGTGTGAAGAATAACTTTCTTCAAACACAGCTATCTACTTAGGTGCTTCAGTTTCCTGCCACGATCACAGAAGGAGAATCTCAGCACAGCGCATTATCTCCTTAGCACCGGCCAGGATCAGCACTGGTGATCAAATGCTGTGTAAGGTTTATCATCTATATATAATGATGAGTTTCTTTTTCGTTTACTACATCAATATCAAAATTATATATTTGCAAATAATCATATCAGTCATACATTCACAGACTTCACTATGAGTGTAAACATTCTACAAAACTAACTAGTTACTTACTATCAACTGACTCCTTTCTTGCCGCTTGAACATTCAAGTACAAGCATCGATCTCTGAGAATGAAACCGGAAAAACATTCAGAAAGAACAAATATTCCTCTACAACCTACAAATCTACAAATACCCAAAAAATATAAAGCAAATAATGACACTGCTCTACCTCATTACTTTGCTGCTACTCACATATATGTTTTCCGTAATATTATAAGTGCAGTTAAATCATCTTTATACAGCTTAGCTTAAGCTACTTTTAGAATTATGTATATTATGTCAAGAACATAGACAATGTTTAAATAAAATAAACAAAATGTGTTCACCAACAGAGATATTGCCAAATGAGTGTGAAGAATTAAGTCTTCACATACAGCAGCCCAATGGCATGTCTAGGTAGAGGTGACTGGTTCCCTTCCTCGCCACTTTTCATTTCTTCTTCTTCTTCTTCTTCGTTCATCCGGAGTTTTTTTTTTGGACGTGATTGCGTTGCGCCTGTTTACAGCAGAGCTGCGTTCTTGCGCTGTTAGGCCGACACATCCGACTTCTGCGGGCATTTGTTGACCGGGTTAACCTTCCCGGGGGTTTCTTAGGACGGTAGACTCTCACTGTTGTGGTGTTATCTCCCATCCCAGCTGGCCCATATAGATCAGCCAAAGGCATCCTGGTCGGCCCTCAAGGGAAGGCAGGGGCAGACCATGGGCATTCCCCGCCATCCAAGGAGGCTTCCATAATTGCAGAGCCATCACACAGCGCTCTGGTACTGGGCTCACCCAAGGAATCGTCACGTCCTGCACATGGCTGCTTAGCCTCACTTCCGTATATTGGGCCTTCCGTTCACCATAGGCTGTTCTTCCAGAAACCAGAAGAATGCAGTTTGCAGATGACATCCACACAGTGAGCTTTCGATTCGGACTTTCCACGTAATGGATTTGCTATCCAAGCAATATTCCATTTTGTGCCACTAGGACACTTTTTCCACCTTTTTTGAAGCCCACACAGTGAGCTTTCGATTCGGACTTTCCACGTAATGGATTTGCTATCCAAGCAATATTCCATTTCATGCCTCTGGGAGGCTTGTGTAACCGACATGCCTGTGGTATGAAGTGTGGCAGTCTAAATACTTCTTCATGTATATTTAAATGTCAACCTGAATGTAGTTAAAGTAAGCTGCAGTCAACCTGAGCTTGTTGATATCTCCATAGAGCTTGTCCTCGAATGAAGCAGGTGTGGGCCAAAATATCTTTCTCTGTTCTGCATATATTGGGCACTCTTGCAGCAAATGTTTAGCTGTCATTTTACCAGTTCCACAATTACATTCATCTGTATCTCCTATCTTTAGTTTGTTGAACAAGTGGTATTTCAGCCTGTTATGTCCTGTGCGGAGTCTGAAGATTGCTACTTGTTCTCTTCGGTCGAGTTTGTAATATGCATCATCCTTCTGGTGGCCTGGATGCTCTGATTCCCATTTGGTTCTATAAGTGCTTTTTATCAACCTCTTTGCCTCAGTATAGGTTATGTCTATGTCAGGCTGTGGTAGTCGCCGCCCTCTTTTGCCAGTCTGTCAGCCTCTTCATTTCCAGGTATACTGCAATGTGATGGGATCCACTGTATTACAACTTTTTTGGATTTCTGGCATAGACCATGGAGTGCTGCTCTTAGGTCAGCTATTTCTGTGCTGTTATTGCTCTTCAGTATTGAGACAGCTGACTTTGCATCTGTAAAGATAGCTATTTGCGTTTCTTTTTTTTCCTCCATCAAGAGCATTTCTGCTGCAGTTTTCAGAGCCTCTACCTCCGCTTTGAAGTTACTTGAAAACTTTCCAGTTGCCACTGACTGTGTTTTTTTCACTCCATTTTTTAAATTTAGGAGAATTCCTCCTCCTCCATTCTCTACTGAATTTTTGGCTGATCCATCTGTATATGCATGGGTCCAATTGCTGCTTGGGTAATGTTCTTTTATGTAGTTTAGGGTTATTTCTCTTCTTTCGGTTTCATGCTGAATGTTCTTTTTCTCAATACCAGGAATGTTTTCTATCATCTCAGGCAGTTGCTGCTGTCTCCAAGCTGGGAACTTGTCTGCATTGTAAATGGGTTTGACTGTTGATATGTTAAGTATGGGATCTGCCCTAATCTTTCGTTTTGCAGTTTCTATAAAGTTGCTACGCTTCAGTCTTCCCTTTCCAAAACCACTAAACCTTTTATACATAGGGTGGTCTGTCAATCTTCTAAATTTTTCAGCTTGTTGCTGGGCTCTGCTATCTCTTCTATCCTGCATTGGTTGTAAACAAGTGATCTTTTCTAATTCATTAATAGGCGTTGTCTTCAGGCTTCCAGTTATGATTCGCATTCCTTGATTTTGGACTCTACTTATTTTGTTAAAGTTTGACTTAGCTGCTGTTGCCCAAGCTGCAATGCCATATTCCAGTACTGGCCTCACCCGTCCAGTATATAACTTCTTGAGAACTTTCTCATCTGCTCCCCATGTTGTACCAGCAAGCTTTTTCATGATTGCCATTCTTTGCCTTGCTCTTGTTCGATTTTTCTCAACCTGTGTCTTCCATGTCAGGCGACGATCAAAGGTGACTCCTAGATAGTTTGGATTTTCTTCATGGCGCAATATTTTTCCATTCAATACCAGCTTAGGTTGCTGAGTTTTAGTTGAGAGGGAGAACACTGTGCATGTTGTTTTCTCCTCACTTATCTTCACTAGCCATGATTTTGACCAGTCCTCTAGCGCTAATAGGGCTTGCTGTATTCTGCTGTTAGCTGTACTAATATATTCTTCAGATGTCCATATGGCTAGGTCATCTGCAAAGGATGATGTGTGTACTCTGGCTGGAAAATTTTCCATGATGTCGTTTATATATGCTAGGAATAATGTTGGTGAAAGAACTCCTCCTTGGGGGACACCTTGCTCCAACAGCATCATTTTGCTGGTTTGTCCTTGTATTTTTGTCCTGGCAGTTCTGTTCTCAAGGTAGTGGCTGATCCATTTGTACATTTTCCAGCAAACATGCATTTTTTGCAGTTTTACTTTCAGTCCTTCCTTCCATACTTTATCAAATGCTTTTTCTAAATCTATCCAGACCGCTAGTGTGTGCTTTTTCTCTTGGAAGGCATCCTCTATTTCCTGAGCTATATAGGTTATTTGATCTTCAGTGGATCTGTACTTTCTGAATCCTGCTTGGTGAGGTGTTAAGAGTTGGTTTTCTTCCAGATGCCATGTTAGCCTGCCATTGATAATGCGTTCCATTAATTTTCCTACACAGCTAAGAAGACTGATAGGTCGATAGCCATTTGGTTCTTCCAGGTCTTTTCCTTTCTTTGGGACTGGTATTAGTATAGCTTCCTTCCATGCCTGTGGGACTATTCCCCTCTTCCAGCTGTAATTTAGGACTGCTAGTAGTTTCTTTTTTGCCTTAGTGCCTAGTCCTATTAGCATTTCATTTGTGATTCCATCCTTTCCTGGTGATGTCTTCTTTTTTAGGGTATTCATTTCTTCCATTGTTAGATTTGCCATCATATATTCTGCTGCTGTCTCTGTATATCTATGATGTATCTGTTTATCTTTGATTGCTTTCTTCTGTTCGGCTGTAATATCAATGTGGTTTGCACTGGCATAGTGTTCCATTAGTGCATTTGCAGCCTTTTTTCCTGTAAGCAAGGCATTTCCTTGTTTAATTGTTATTTGTTTGTTTCTAGGTCCTTCATTGTTCATGGCTTTCACTAGTTTCCATAGTTTGTTTCCATCCCTGTCAAAATTCAGGTTTTGTTTTTTTCCTCCAACAATCTCTTGTTGTTTGATTTACTGTTCTTTTATATTTTGCTGAGATGGCTTTGAGAGAGATGTTCGTTTCAGTTGTTTGTTCTCTCTCTGCGGTCTTCCTAGCATCTTCAACTTTGTCCTCCAAAATTTGTAGTTCTTCAGTCCAGTATGGTTTGTAATTTTTCCTTGCTCCTCTTGGAATAGACTCAGTGGCCGCCTGTATTATTGCTCTGTTTAGACTTCCCACCATTTGCTTCATGTTGCCATATCGTGTATTTATGTTTTCACAATATGTCTGTTAGTATGGCAAATCTGTCCCAATCTGCTCGTTTGTAATTCCAACGGGGTAAAGGCTTTTGCTCCTGTGGAACAAACTCCATATTTATTACAAGCTTGATTGGTCTGTGGTCACTACCTGCTAATTGGTCCAGCACATGGCGATCGATTTTGTGGAGTATGTCTCCTGTGCAGAAAGCTAAGTCTGGAGTAGAAGTGGTAATCCATCTTCTGGAGTAGAAGCTCGGTGTGTCATCCGCTTTGTTGAGTAGATGGAGATTTGAGTCTATTTCCCAGTCCTCCACTTCATCTCCTCTTTTGTCAGTATCTGGGTATCCCCATCTTTCTGAACGGCTATTTAAGTCTCCGACAACAATGCAATTTGTGTCAGTTATTTCCATGTTTGAGAGTGTAAGATCCTTATCTGCCGGGCTATACAGATTGTAAATTCTTATTTTCACGTCCTTTATCATTATATCAACACCTATAATTTCCGTTTGGTTGTCAGAGATCACAGATACTTCGCTGCAAGGTATTGTATTTCGTGTAAGTATTACAACTCCTCCTTTGTGTCCATCGCGGTCGAAACGTGTGGCCTGATATCCCTCGACTGAAAATGTGCGATTGGCGTTGAGGTGTGTCTCTTGAATGCATGCCACATCTATTCTATCTTTATGAAGACGCTGTGTTAGGGAGGCTTTCTTGTTATAAACTCCTTCTGCATTCCATTGTAGTATGTTGAGTGTCCGGGGTGTTTGGACAATAGCTCTTAACCTACTCCTCTGTGCCTTGACTCCACAGCACAGAGGAAGGTGACCACCAGTAGTCATGGGTGGACCCCCTCGAGGCAGGGGGCCCGGCACTATCACCGCCTGATGGGACTTCACGGGATTAGCACCATAATGATTAATTTTCATCTGTGGCATCATGAAATGATAAAGTTACGTTGCACTTCTTTGTCAAGCCTGTGGCTCAGTACATCCGATTTCGACAAGCATTTGTTCAGGATGCTTTCCCTAGCCTTTGACTGTCCCCAGTCTACCTACAAGGCAGCAGGTTTGTGCGTCACTTCGTCTGGTCCCTCTCCCTTGACCTGTCCGACATGGGTGACCCTACCAGTAGCTGTGCTACCGTCGGCATAGCTCTTGGGGTCATTGGAACGCGCAAGCCCCTCTACCTCGTCAAGGTGGACGCACGGCAGAGGGGCTTTTCATTTCAATTCCTAGAACATTCTGAAAATGATCTAGTATCCATTTTAAGGCATGATCAACCCCAGAACCATATTAGTCATAAATAATAATCCTAGCACAGATAGAGAGTGAACCTGGTACATTGCCTTTTTACGTAGGAATACTAACCACTGTTACCATGGATTCTCACCAACAGAGTCGGGTCAAATACTGGAAACTATTTTTCTTCGTATTCTTTTGCTTGCTAGAAATAAATGTCTATATCTGCATTGTTGTCTCTCATGGGGAGTAGCTGGTTGAGTGGCTAGGAATGTCGGGTTCTCCTTCGGGAGACCCGGGTTCGGATCCTCAGTAAGGTGTGGATTTTTTTCTGTCGGGGGCAAAACGAAAATCCTAACCTGCAGTTTGTGGAGACTGCAATAGCCAGGCGGCCTTAATTCCTCAGGCTCAAGACCCCCCCCCCCCCACCCTACACTAGATGACAGATGACAGTTGTCTCTCATATAAATTTAGTTGTCTCTTTCAGTTCGCTCATGGTCAGTGGATGGCACAGTAGCATAGTGGCTGGACACTCACCTGCCAGGCCAGTGGTCAAGGGTTAGATCCACATAGGGATGAATCCAAACTTGTTTAACCTGGGCTCCCAGGTCGATCCAGCTCAAAATGGGTACCAAGAACAGCCTGCATGGGACTGACATTACCTACTGAGTGTCAAATTTTTATTTTAGCAAGTTAGTTGCATACCCTTTACAGTCAACCCCAGCATTTTTGGCTGTTTGTGATTTCTTGGCAAGTTTACTTCAGTAGTTTGCCATTGCTTTCTGAATGACTGGCACTCATACCACTGAATGAAAACCAGCGCTAGGCAGTCTGTTTCCATATCGCCCGCAGCTGTGTTTCGAACATTGTACGTGGGATTACGCATCGTGTTCGTAAGCCCTTCACCACAGCGCTGAGTGTCGATTAGCCTATTCAATTTTAGACCTAGCACCATAGGAAACATTAAAACTGATTGCTACTGTCTGCTATAAAGAAGTTCAAACTTGCCAGCACCCAGCAATTTTCTAGGCCTGCTTCTGCGGATGTCTCAACGCGTTATAGTGGTCAGTAAAGCTTAGCTTCCACTGTTCTTTCTCTAAGTCAAAATTTTTTTTTCATACGTCGTACTTGGAGCAGTCTTGGAGTATGTCATATTTGTGTCTGGGGGTGCCAATCTTCATATAAGCAAATGACTTATTTGACAATCTTAAACTTTGTATATATGTTGCTGCATAATCAACTGTATCCTGTTCTGAGGTGCAGAATACTGATTTGTTCTGAACTGTAGAACATAATTATTTCATTGGCTTGCACGGCAAGAAACTTACCTAGCATTTCTAGATTTCTCATTTGGAGCTATATAGCGGCCTCTTGTGGTAACTGCTGCACCACTAGCTTTTGAGATCTGCAAAGTAACATATATTTTTACGTTTCAATATACATTGTATATGGGTGCAATTTAAGTTTTAAAATGTTGCATAAAGAATGCAGGAAAAATCTAATTATCAATGTTTATTCTACAAACATAATGTAAAAGTGGATAAAGAGAACCCAATTACATGCCATTTAGGCATAATGGAGATGTTAGACCCTTATTTTGGAGAATAAACAAGAGGTAATGCTACCAGTATTATGCAGGCCTCCTTTACTTTCCACAGAATTCTCTGGTACCCATTGAACTCTTTGCGCACCAAACAACAAACTGCACATCCATTGGTTATTCTATACTTGGTGTATTTTTCTCAACTCCTGTCACAGCAAGCTGTTATATTTAAGTTGTTACTTTCACTCACTCTGCCACAGTGTTTTTATTCTATTTCATTCAGACTCACAAGGGAATAACTTTAAAGTATATTTCCATGGAACAGAATGGGAAAGCCATGGTCAAAAGGATACAAGCCCACCTAATTCAATCTCAGCATTGAGCTGGGAATTTTTGCAAGAGCCACTGGTATCTAATCATATCACGCAAACCCCTGATCTCTTAAGTAGTGAGATCAGATACCAATGAAAAACAGTAGGTCACATGTGCAATTTTTGCACGTTAAACATCCCCTGGCAGTTGGATATCACAAAGAGTAGGTCATAAGGCCACCATTGTGGCAAAATTGTTAGGAAGAAAACCTACCAGTGGGAAGGAATGTCTAGAGCAGTGTTTCCCACCCACATGGGGGCAATTCACCTGTTATGGGGGGCAATTCGAAAATGGACTTGTCCAGAGTTTAAGTTAACCGTATGGCAACTCTCAGCCGCTACTCGAGATGGGTAAATGTCCAGTATAAGAAATTCTGGCTACCATGTTAGTAGCCGTGATTTCATTGTTAGACGTTAAGAGCTGAACTAATGGTTATACTGGGCCAGCAATAAGCATTTTGCGCTATTTGTTCTGAATGGTGTGAAATGCTTAGTGCCGGAATCTCAGTTTCTGCAGTGTTTCTCAGTAACGCTCAGCATTCACCGTTGGTGTTAATTTGAAGTAAGCGTCAGTTAAATTGTTGAAAAAGTCTCATTGTTTTACAAAATATATACACTGTATAAATATAAATGATATATAAATGGTATGTAAATTCAATTGGTAATTTTTATTAATTTAAGTTTTAGAAGCATCATTTATCAGAAAAATTTGTCAAATGAAAAAAGTATGTTTTTTGGGGGTGGGGTATATGTGCCATACATATTTAAATATGCATTTTTAGTCTATGTTTACTCCAGTTCATATTATTTTTTTTTAGTTTTTAACTGATCTTATATTTATTTATTTCAGCCCATAGTGAAATGAGTGGTGCAAGCAAGAAAAAAATTTGTCAATATTCGGAGGAATATTTAAAATTGGGTTTCATACCCTCTGTCTACGATGAATGGTCTCCTTTTTGTCTTTTATGCCAACGCTTGACCAACGAATCAATGAAACGAGGTCGTTTTGAGGCACATTTGAAAGCGAAACATAATGCTCATATTAGTTCAAGATTTGAATTACTTTCAAACTTTAAAGAAAAATTTTGAAAAAAGAGTAACATTAAAGTCTCTATTTATGCAACTATCAATCGTACTCTTGAGGCTAGTTAGCAAATTTCATTACTCATCGCTAAATCTGGGAAAAGTCATAATACAGGGGAAAATTTAATCAAACCATCAACATCAGCATTTCTTAAAACGGCTCTGGAAAAAGATGACAAAGATATTAAAGCTATGCCACTAAGTAACAATACTGTTAGCAGAAGAATAGACGAAATGAGTGAGGATATTGAAATACAACTTGTTGAAAAGCTGAAAACAACAAAATTCTCGGTGCAAATGGATGAATCAACTTTGAGAGACAGTGAGGCCATACTTATAACTTACGTAAGATATATTGATAAAGGTGATTTTGCTGAAGATATGTTGTTCTGTAAATCATTAAAAAGCTCCACTACCTCCAAAGATATATATAGTAAGCTAAAATTATGTAGATGTTAATATACCAATGAAAAATATAACATCTTGTGCTGCAGATGGTGCTCCTAACATGATGGGGAAGTAAAATGGTTGCTTAAAATTGATGAAAGATGAGAATCGAGAAATGCTTCTTGTGCATTGTGTTATTCACAGGGAACATCTGGTAGCTAAAAACAGTTTGCCTGTTCTAAATGAAGTACTAAATTTAGTTATAAAGTATATCAATGCTATTAAAGCCAAATGTGAACGTCTCTTCAAGTTATTTTGTGAAAAACAAAATGAAGACCATGTGAGATATACTTCACACTGAAGTAAGATGGCTCTTGAAAGGGAACTGCTTGAAAAGATTTATGGAACTATTTGATACTCTTAGTGATTTTTTAAGCGACAAACCTGAAATGAAAAATCTGTTAACGGTCGATGGTAAGGCATTTGTGAGTTATTTAGCCGATATCTTTGAAAAACTAAATATATTAAATTAACAACTTCAAGGAACAAATAAACTCTTGTCGATGCAAAAGCGAAGATATTTGGTTTCATTACCTTTATTGAATTATGTCAGACATATATTTACAATAAAAATTTTGAATAAGTTTCATTGGCTCCAAAAATGTTAAGTGACTGATATTGCTATATATGTTATTGTTGATCATCTGAAAATTTTATCGGATGATTTAAAAGAAAGATTTTCAGATTTGAAACAAATTGATTTCCCAACTTGGATGATGTAGCCAATGTTAGTGGATTTGTCTGATATTTCAAAAATGCAGTATCAAGAAGAATTCGCAGAAATGCAAAATTATGAGTCAAAACTTTATTTAATATAACAGGAGCGATGGCATGACTTTGTGAGGAAACCGAAATCAAATATCCAAATGCAACCAAATGTGCAAAAGAACTATTGTTACCGTTTCCGTCTTCATATTTAGCTGAATGCGGATTTAGTGCCATAAATGATTTGCTACTAAAAAAAAAAAAAGAAATCGGCTGGATATAACAAAACAGGGAGACTTAAGACTGAAGTTAACTAAATTGGAACCTGACATAAAATCTCTTTGCAATAAGCATCATGCGCAAGGATCTCACTAAATTTAAATAATTAATAATTAAAATAATATAGAAAAATCTTTCATTAAAATTATTTTGTACTTGAATTTCAGTTCTCCATTATATTATACGTTTTGAAAATTCACTTACTGTGTTTGCTCAATAATTTCCTAGTGATTTCTTCCTAAAATCTATCATTCAAGTTTCTTTAGTGAACATTTCAATTTTTTAATATTAAAAATTATGTATATGTTGGGGGGGGGGGGGGGGGGGGGGGAAGAGAGAGAGAGAGAGAGAGAGAGAGAGAGAGAGAGAGAGAGAGAGAGAGAGAGAGAGAGAGAGAGAGAGAGAGAGAGAGAGAGAGAGAGAGAATGAGGCATAAGAATTTTAGAAAGGCTTAGGTGGGGCATAGCACACAAAAAGTTGGGAAACACTGGTCTAGAGGAAGCCAAACTTACACAAATACATGCCGCAGATGGCCCACTGGCTCTGAGGTGCATAACTAGGTGTGATGCACTCCCCCCAAAAAAGATGAATAATAAGAATGAGTTAACCCTTTACAAGGCATAGCGTCAGATTCCGGCCGATGCCATAAAACGATCGTAGCGTCCGATTCCGGCCGATACTATTATGCATTGTAAAATCGCGATCTCTCGGCTTTCCGACACTTCCGACGGCTACTTTCGCTTTCGCCTACAGCTTGACAACGTGGCCGCCATTTGTAAACGCGATAGTATCAATTTGAACGGGCTTTTAAGGACAATTTTTGATAGTTTTCGGGATTTTTACGCTGTTTTTCAAAATGGATTTCGGCGATTCTTCAAGTCATAGCCGAGATTTCGCTAGGTTCATTTTAAATGACATTAAAGGGCACGAAGTTGACTATTAATCGGAGCTAGATATCAGTGCAAAGCGTTACTTTGCATTAGCAGTCGTGAGCCGGACTTTAAAGAAAGTGATTATGATTCTGAAAATGTGTTTGTATATTGCCGTATAGGTGACGGAAAATCACAAACAACATGCCGTATTTCGTAAATATTTGTGTTCATGTATGGATTACCGGCAACAATCACGTGAGTAACATATTCTGCATGCTTTTCCCTTCATTGTGTTGTTTATTTAACTAAAATCGGTTGACTAACACCTTATTTGTGATGTTTTTACTAATGCGACCCGAACTTTTTCCAAACCTGAAAAAATCTTGCCCGTTCAGGGCTACAAAATGGACAAGCGTCTGCCCTGTAAAGGGTTAAAGTAACAACTGTTTTTTAACTGAAAGAGTTAATGAGTAGAGTCTACCCTAGAGTTGTATTGGCCAGAAAAATGCAGCTCTGTGGCTACTGGGGATCAAACCCAGGACCAATATGTTGGTAGGTATGTGCACCATGGTTACCATAATAGAAAAGACATAATAATTTAGCAACAAACGAGGTTTTGCATGTTAATATTAAAATCTATATTTTCATTATATTAAAGGAAATTATCACAAAACACAACCTCTTCTTGAGTAGTCCCTTTTGTGAGTGTGTTGCGGCACTGGGTTGTCAAGTTGTTAATCTCCACTTCAGCTACAACTAGACTGTTAGGCCCCCCAGCCTAATGAAGACACAAAGTAAATATATTTACTATCATAGCATAAAAATCATGCATTTATTCAGTTCCATCATTAACTATGTGTTTCCAGTTATATTCATTCATTCATTCATTAGCATGTCCTTTGAAGAACCTCGCTCTCATAACAACCTGTTGGAAAACCTCTCAATCACAAGCAAGATGTCCAGCATACGATACACCCATCTGGAGATCATCCACCACATCCTGCACCCATTGTCTCCTTGGCCTGCCTCTTCCTCTCTTCCCAGGCATAAACCCCTCCATTATTATTCTCTCCAAACTTTTGTGAAGTTACAAGTGACCAAAATATTTCAATTTTCTTTGTTTTATTGTCTTTAATAGCTAACCTTCTTCAATATTCAGCTCTTGAAGTATGGATGCATTTGTTCTTTTCTTTATCCAAGATATTCTTAGAACTCGTCTATAACATTTATATTCAAAGGCATTTATGCGCTTTTCAGCTTGTTTAGTTATATGACAGTACAGATAATTAGAAAAACTATTTGTAGTCATTATTGTGTAAAACAAACTGTGAAAGATATATATTATCAATAGCAGGTCGCATGGCCGAACGGGTAAGAACGCGTGTTCTTAAACATACACTGTGATGATGCAGAGTTAAGCGGTTCAATCCCTACACCGGACAGCTGGACTAAAACGCTGAGCTGTCATCCTTGACTTGGGGATGTAAATTACAAGTTCCTCTGAAGTCGGAGTGGATTCGTCTGATGGCGAGGGACACCGTTAATAGGGAAGCTAATCCACACGCAAAATTCAGTCCATCACTACTATAAATAGTGTGTATGGACTACGCTTGGGTTCAAAGCATGCGAGCGAAAAAAAAAATACTAGCTAATGGTAATAATCAAGGGTAGAACAATCCAACATGAACTACAAGAATCCTTTATGCAAACATTTCAGTCTGGCCCCAGAGATGGCATCAACAACCTAAATGTGACCAGGAAGCCCAACAACAAATACAGGCAAAAATTTTGATGGCTTCAAGCGTAATCGAAGTATTCGCCCGCATCTGTGTGTGTTTTTCCTTTCATTGAGTTTCTGAGTCTTATTTTGTGTTTATTTGGACTTCAGTACTAGCCCAGCAGCAGTTAACCCCCTTTTCTTCCAATCACCTTTTAAAGTGCTCCAGACTATCTGATTTAAGAAGCAATTACAATTCCTACAATTTTCCATTGGGAACACACTCTACGGGGACATCAACTGAATAAATAATATGTCTATTTCATTACTCAGCACAGGGAAGGAAAGAATGACATCACATGACCCAACAATTAGAAGGAAAAAATATACCAATTATAAATAATTCACTTTACTGATATTTATTTACTTTCTTGCAAATGATACAGATCAAAGATGTGCCTAAGGGTGAGAGGATTTGATTCTCTTGTGAGGAGACAGCAAAATATCACCAAGCCTACATAACACTGGTCAAAATATAACAAAACATTAAATGTTAATTAAGTATAACAGTTAAATCAGGTCTAACATTTTATTTAGAGAGTCTATAGCGAGCGGCAGTGTATGGCTATGATCAAGTTGCACCATATTTGTTTACATTTTATTCATCTTTATTGTCTGTCTCATAGCTTTCTTCTTCTTTCTTTGTCCAATATTGTGTTCTGTTTTGGAAGTAATTGAGTTGTGACTAATTACAGCACAGCTGCAATATTTGCACGTTTCATTTGACATATCTAACTTTTCCCCAGCGTTTGTTGACTGGTCAGCCTTCCTGGGTAGATTCATAGGATATGTCACACCTCATGGAAGGAAGTCAACATGCGAACTTATCCGTAACGTAATTTGTGGAGAGGCATGATCTCTCACGCCAGTTGGCAAGGCACTGGATGATGAATAACCATTACTTTTGTTTTATGTTATTCAGATTAAACCCTTTGTTCTGACTTTCCATTGCAATTGTATCTATCATTTCTTGTTAACTGCATTTCATTTTCAGTAATCGAAACGATGTCATCAGCATAACAAAAATTGTTTACATTATACACACCAACCAATATTCCTGGAATGTCTTGTATGGGTCTCATTATTATTTTGCAAAACAAACTTAACAGATCAGGTGAAACTACACAAACAACCCTGTCTACCGCCTTGCCTTGTTTATTTCTTGAAAAGTTCCTATTTGGTTGTCAATTCTTATGGCTGATCTATGTTGCCAATACACACTCTTAATTATTTTTAGATCTTTACCATCAATGTTTAACATTTCCAGAATTGTAATCATTTCTTTGTGTTTCACCTTATAAAATGCCTTAATGTAATCAATAAAGCACAAACATATAGATCTAGCCTACGATGGGTAGCGTTGTGATATTCTGTTGTGATAATTTGGTGTGTCCAGTGTGTGCCGCGTGGTTACACACCCGCTTCACACGCGTGATCCGGGACTGTTTCCGGATCCGGTCAGGGATATGCACTACTGACGAGCTCAAATGAGGGCGAAACTCGAGTATAGTGCTTCCATATTGACGTGGATAGGCCTTAGGTTCATACCAGAATGCGATCGGCGTTGCCAGTAGTGGGTTGTGCTCAATATTTAAATATAGATCTCAGTTCATTTCAACCATTCTTTCTGTTAATGTTCTCAAGATAATACATAAATCACTAGTAATAAATCATGTTAAAACTGACAACTATTACCTTTTTAGTGATAACATTTGTTGCTGAGTGAATCTGGTTTGGCTTCAACATCCCTTTGGCAATCAGCAAAGCGTTGACCTTTGCAGCTGCTTCTGCGGCAGCTTCTAAGCTACTCTTATCATCTTTATCTTGATCGTTAAACATATTGCCATGGTAATTCTGCATGCTCTGTCTGGCAATATCAAGCAACATTATACATCTATTTATTGATATATATTGTGAGGGGAGAAGAGATAAATGAAGCGACACACAGAGAAAGAGAGAGAGAGAGATAGAGAAGAAACAGAAAGATCAAACAGAAACACACTCTCTCTCTCTCTCTGTGTGGGTGGGTGGGAGGGTGGGTGTGAGAGGGGGAGGGGAGAGACTTGACAATGAGAATTAAAAACACATTAATATGGGGAGAACATATACGAAACTAGAGAAGATGGCAAAAGATAGGATAGCTTGGTGTGAGTTGAATGAGGGTCTCTATGACCTAATTGGGAATAAAAATGGCCAAAAATAAACCAATAAAAGAAATGTGCAACTTTAATTTACAAACAATTCTAACACAAAATTACAAATCCTTACATTTATTTAATTTGCAAAAAAACAATTTGACAATCTTGTTTTAACTTACACTACTTTTATAGTATGAATACTGTCGTAGTAAAAGTATACTGTACTACAACCAACAGTATTCATACTATAAAAGTGGCCAAATGTGTGTGTGGTCAGGTTTGGCGGTCAGTCATGTCTATCTGACTGATATCTGGTTGATCTTATCAGTATTCATACGCTTGTCGCTTGTCTTAAAGCTGAAAAAGGAATTGACAGAAGGGTCATTTGCACGAGGCTCTAGGCTACCATTTGTATTTGAGAGCCAATATATACAGAGATAACTGGCCGTGGCAGCCTAACGTCCACTGCATCTGTGTCTGTCTCCAGTCGTCTTGCCATGCTTGCCACTGGAACCAGATGGACGCATACAATAGAGTGAGGTCAACGGAGTTGCGCAACCACTTCCTCACTATAATCCAAACTAAAGCGCAAGTCATTCGTTCTTCGTCAATCAAAATATGCAATGAATGAATGGTCCTCATCATTCGTGATGGACGAAAATCCATAAGTAGTGTAAGTTATAACAATATTGTCAAATTGTTTTTTGCAAATTAAATAAATGCAATAATACTAATCAAAAATACATTATTATTATATTATTATATGTAACACTATAATTTAATAATCTTAATAAATCTTTTATTACATTAATATTTAATAAATATAAAATAAATATGAAATAAATTAAATAAAGTTCCTAAGTACCAGCTCATAATAAAGTATTAAAAATTATATTTTATTTTTTATCATCTTGCATATGGCATGGTTTATTTTAATTTATATACAAATTTAAACACAAGCTAATACTACGGGAAAGTAATAAACTTATTAACCTTCAACATCATTCTAACATGCACATTTTTACTGTTGACTGCTGGTTCTTCACGGACGCCGCTATTCCATATAAAGCATAGTCAGTGTATGCCAGATTTTCAACTTAATATGTTTCATACATCTACTTAAAATGTCATATATACAGATTACAGTAAACACAAAGAATTTACGTGAATTAACTCTATACTTCGTTTCTGTATTGTTGTTTAATTAATATTTGAAATATCTCACAGTATGGTGTATTATCACCTATACTATACGTATAGTCTTATTTATACATTAATATTCCTCAAACATTATGATGTCAACTAGATACACGAACGTGACTATATTTACAACTTCCTGTCAATGTTGCCAACTTGGAGAATTTATTAACTCGTAATCCAAAGATAACCTGGATGGCTTGGCCACATGGCATGGACGAGACAGGAACACTGAGCTGATCCACGACTCTGGTGATCGAGTGAAATGGCGAATCATGACCGCCCACGCTTTCCGGCATGGCACATGATTGATTGATTGAATCCAAAGACAGGCATGCGGCTATATATATTTATATATCTGAGAAAACATAATATTATGCGCTCACTGCAGTTGAAAACAGTCATAATCAAAGTCATCTTCCACTGTTGCCGACAAGCGGCGTGGGGAGGAATAGCTGACGTTCCATCCGATGGGTAGCACTGGATGGCGTCATTCCATGTTAGTTGTTTACTGTATAAACTTTGTCTTTGATGTCGTCAATCCATTTACTTCTCTCGTCTCAAATCTTCTTTAATGTAGTGCCAGTGTTGGTAGTTGATAGTTGATGGTGTTGCATTCTAGCGAGAAGCCGAACTTTTGTACCGTTTGCCTTTCAATATGTGTGGCACAAGGTGTTAATCCTTAATCGTTAACCGTTAATCCTGTCTGCATCTCATCTCTCATCTCATCATATTCCTCTTGTACCTTGGACTTCACTTCCGATGTGAAGTATAAACAGCGGGAGAGTGCCCGCTTATGGGCTTCATGTATCGATATTCCGATGGACTCTGTAATTCCCTGCGTTCATCGTTTACGTGGTCGGCCGTTGTCTGCATGACAACATCAATTCTTAATCCGTCTCGGATAGTTAAGTTGGCAGCTCTCCTCAAACATCTAATCTCGCAGGTGTTGATGTTGCGTAAGTATGATTTGGAAAATTTCCAAGTCTGACAATGGTGGTGTTAGGATTGGTGTAAATACGCTAATTATTAATATTATCTGTGTTGAGAAGAGTAACAAATAATAAATGTTTCAGAGATTATTATCAGCACTGCGATAAACAGTCCTAAAACTTGGGCATGCGATGGGAGTGGTGCGTTGAATAAAAAGGGGGGAGAGGGGGTTGTCTGAGACAAAGCGAGAGAGGGGACAGATTAACCAATTGCCAACGATAAGTCATTATCGAATAATAATATAATAATAATTTATATTAATAAAATTGCTATTGTAAAAAACAAGGCAGATGCGGACTACAAGCCACAGCCGATACATACAGAATAGACAGTATAAACACTCTGGACCAACCACGAGAGGCTTATAATCGCCAGAAATCCTGTGAACCCTTTTTTTAATGTTGCATATCCCTTGCAGGACGTTGCAGTCAACACCAGTATTTTTCAGCTGCTGTTGATGTACTAGGACAATTTTACATTCAGTAGTTTGCCATTGCTTTCTGAACGACCGGCTCCCAGTCAACACGTTATAACACAACGCGACACGGTCTGCTGCACAAATCGGTCGCGGTTGCGTTTCGAACGCCTGGTAAGCGGCTCACGAACCGCGTTCGCAAGCTTTTGGACA
>OY992878.1:59270669-59330669 GCA_963921405.1 Cepaea hortensis | reverse complement strand
GAAACGAGGTCCTTTATTTTAAGTTCCTCAATACTTCTTTGTTTCCTTCTCTTGCAATTAAATACTTCCAATTCGTCTATACGACCCCAGTTTTAAAGCTTCAAATGATCTCTTCACTTTCTTTATTTATTTACCATATTTCTGCACCACGCAATAATGCAGACTACATGTCGCTTTTATATCATTTCATAAGAAGATTACTGTACATAGTTATTTGTTATATTGTGCTTAATTTATGACGATTCGATGAACGTCAGTGCAAAGTTGAGTTGCGTTGTGCTGAGCAAAGAACTAACATCACTACTCTCAGGACATTCCCATACGCACTCCGTCCCCTCGTTCAACAGCCAGCAAAGAGTCACACTACTAATCGTCCCCACCGCTATCTAATTGAAAGTTCTCCTGGTCTTCCCTCTCAGTTTTAAGATTCTTCCAGAACCCCTGCCAATCCCCCGCAATCTCATCCTTTCCACATACGGGTTCTCAATCTGTTACCCCACCTTCTCCACCTCGTCCCACAGGTGCACTACCACCTCATATTGTCTATAAGTAATCGACCACCAAGAGGTGCATTCCATGTCAGTCCTGTCAGTGCAAAATAAATGGACAATCATTAAAACAAGTTAGACACTACAGTACCTGGACCGTGTGTTCACAGAGGACGGAAGACTAAATAGAGAAATAGAAACGAAAATACAGAACGCAAACAACATCAGCTATCAAACAGCACCTATCCTAAAACATCCAAAAATCAATACACATGCAAAAAAGCTGATGAACGCTTTATTCGACCCAACGTTCTGTTACATCGGTGTCAGACATGAACAGTCCTAGAAACACACACACGTAAATTCACATCACGTGAAATGAGATTTAAAAGAATTGCAGCTGAAAAACACCAATATAAGAGGAGATAGAGAGACAAAAAAGAAAATAAGAACTAGTGTAGCTATAACTCCGATTGTTGACTTTATATAACACAAAATAATTAAATGGTTCGGGAATTTAGTTAGAAAGGAACATTATCAACCAGAGGCTGAGGTTCTATGTAACATTACAATATAACGTGAGAGGACGACCCAGGAAGATATGGCTAGTTGGAGCAATAGAAAAATTTAGGAAATTAAACAATACATTAGCACGAACAAGACACCTGAAACATAGAAAATTACATCTACCACGTCTCAGCGACGCTTCACAGAACAAACTGTTAGACAAAAGAAGTAGAAAAAGATAACGTGTGTATATTGTTTCATAAATAGTTTCCGTAATTTCATATGTGGCGTTGTGTCATACAAAGGCCGGCGTTGTCTCTTGGGGGCAGTGATTGTGTTTCAAAATTCCCCGACAAGCTGAGAGTTGGAAAACAGCAGCAGACGATTTGAAAACAGACCGTATTGCGTTGATTTAAATAGTATGGGGGAAGAGGTCGCTCAGAACGAAATAAACCACTATTGGACATGCAAGTAATAATTGTCTGTTAAATCACAAATAGCATCCAAAGGGGCGGGGGGGGGGGGGGCGGGGTGTGATTGATTAAGGGCATGCAACTAATCTTTAATTTGAATATAAATGTGAATCCATGTGAAGCATGGACAATAATCAGACAAGTCGAGAAACATCTGATGGCAGTGGCAGTGTGGTTGCTGAGAAAAATGCAAACGAGTACCATGGGGGAGGGGGGGGGGGCCACAGAAACATGAATGTGAAAGTTCTAAAACAAACAAATGAAAACCGTAAACTGATTAGAAAAATTAGACTTAGACAATTAATTATGTTTTGGGCAGGTTATGAGGAGAAATGAATTATAAAAATTAGTGAGAACTGGCAAAGTGGATTTGAAAAGTGCAAGGGGAAGGTATAGAGATAAATGCCTGGATAGCTTGGCCATATGGCATAATCGGGACAAGAACACAGGCTTGATCCACGACACCGGTGAGTGTGTGAGATAGCAAACCATGACCGCCCACACGTCTGGTCATGGCACATGATGGTAGTGATCATGATTTAGAGTCAGTAAACACGATGTTCTACAGAACGATGAGATAACACTGTCAACAAATCAAAAGATGAAGAAAGCACGCCAAGAAAAGATATGCGGTGAAATTTGAAAGTGGTTGGAATATTTGTACGTTTGGAATAGCACAAGGGTCGTCGCCACCTCATAAATATACATAAACAAGAAGGAAAGTGCAAAGTAAAAGAAAAATGCTTGTCCACACCATTAGGCATATTGATATATGGCGTTAGACCATATTTTCTTTAGACCAATCGGCACTCAATAATTGATGTGGTTTATATCGCGACGGTCTCGGTTAATTCCTGACAGCCATTTTAGCCTGGGTCGACAATGCGGCGGTGATCAATTAATAAAAGCATCCCAGCCTTAGGCATTCGAACAGATGACCGCCGGGCCAACACTCAAGCTTGCTAGCCACTACACTACCGTGGCTCCCATAATTATGTAAGCTAGAGAGAAATTAAAAAAGAGCTTGTTTTCATAACAAATAAACGTGCGTAAAAAAGGAGAAATATATACTGGAGATGAGGCCTGTAACAAACGAGCAACATTACACCCGTTAGCACTTGAATTCAGTTTTATGTCCCGTTTCGAGTAGTATTTGCAAGAAAGTTGTAAAATTTCTCACTCAATTCTTTATATTTAAGCCCAGCAGTCGAGAGATATTTGTATTCAGATGTCAAAACCACAAATACATTAATACAGTGTTTTCAAAGCAGGCGGTTTGAAAAGTTCCAAATACAGTATAGTTTGCCTGAAAGTTTGAGGTTTCAAGTTTGTATGGGGCCACCTTTTATTACACTCGGATACTTCCATAAGTGCTCCAGTCGCCTCTATTAAATCATATAATGCGTCTTTTTACTCATTGTAGCAGCGGCGAGGATCCAAATGCGCTTATACCAAAATCCATACATATTATACAAATTTGATTATAGGAGTGTTTTCTTATTTTCAATTATTTGTCAGGGTTCTGATTTGTTGAGTGCTGCCCGAGCATTATGTAAAATACATGATAGGTTTATGAGGAAAGATCGCCTTGCGCTAGTTTCAAATAGGTATAAGTGCCGGTCTTTCAGAACTATTTTTATTGGCACCTTGTGGTCTTGACAGACGATAGTTTGCTACATTGTGCTTCAAAAAGGCAAAATAACTAAAACCAATGGCGGTAGCGAATGTACTCTTCTTTATGGCAGTGAAGGCAAATTCGCGCTGTAAATGTTCGTCCACAGTGGATGCATGTGAACACATGGTAATTTTCACCATCACTACCATCTTCCTTCTCATACGTTCAGTGTGTGACCTATCTGCAATCATTTTCTCCTTTGTCTTTATTCCATTTCTGATAGTTGCCCTCCATGCAACACGTTCAGCGGTGACTTGCTCAAAATATACATTATCAATGCCTGTATCTATCATGTCCCGCTTACACACATCTTTGTATCGTAGTAGAGGCCGACGATGAGATCTCCTACATATCTTTAATTCACCAAAAAAAGATGTACTTTGGTATTCTACCATCATCCATCCTCCTAACGTGTCCTATCCATCTACGTCTACGAAGACTGAGCATGGAACACCCCGCCACACAACCTGATCTTTCAAATACTTCAGTATTTGTGATTTTGTCTTGCCACCTAATACTAAGTACTCTTCGCAGACACGGCATATGAAAGCTGTTTAAATGTTTCCCTTGGTGTGAGAAAGTTGAACAGGCTTCACTGCCATAAAGAAGAGTACTAAGGACACAGGCTTGATAGACAAAGACTTTTGTTGTGGCAGTAAGCTTTGTGTTCTCCCAGAATCTTTTTGTTAACCTGTTCATTTTTTTTTTGCTGCCTGCCCAATCCTGATGGTGATTTCCTGATCAAGGAATAATGTGCTATTTACCTCTGATCCTAGATATGTAAAATGGTCTACTATCTCCAGTTCAGTGTCGTCAATAAAGATTGATGATACCCCATGTGCACATTCTGACATAATCTGTGTCTTCTTTTTGCTAATTGTTAAACCAAATTCAGAACAAGCATTGGAGAATGCATATAGTAGATGTTGTAATTCTTCATAAGAGTGCGTCGTAATTGCAACATCATCTGCAAATAACAACTGATCAGTACCCTCCTAATTTTGGTCCTGGCCTTCAATCTCTGAGCATTGTATAGTTCGCTATCTGAGCGTGAGTGGATGTAGATACCACCATCCTGATCACGAAAGGCATATTTCAGTAGCTAGTACACAACCTTGCTTAACTCCACTCTTGATTTCAAACTCTTCTGAAGTTGCACCATCAAACTTGATTATACCCTTCATGCCCGTAGGAACGATTCTACAATGGACAGAAGAGTTTGTAGGCAGCTAATCTTCTTTAGTGCCTTGAATAGACCCTCACGACTGCCCAAATCAAATACCTTTATGAGGTCGATGAAGGCAATAAACAGTGGCTGATTCTGTTCACGGCATTTTTTTTTTTTTGCATTTGTCGCAATGAGAATATCGTATCAATGGTAGACCCGTTCTGTCGGAAACCACACTGTGATTCGGAGTAGACTTGATCTACCAGGAATTGAAGTCTGCGCATAAAAATTCTGGCAATTACTTTCCGAAAAATACAAAGAAGTGAGATACCTCTAAAGTTGTTACAGTTGCTCCGATCGCCCTTGTTCTTGTACAGTGTTATGATGCTTGAGTCTTTGAAATTCTGTGGGACTTGTCCTTCTCGCCAGCAGAGCTCTATTGGATCTGCAGAGTGAGTGTGTCTTGCCCACTCCTGATAACCTCTATTGGAATCCCATCCTATCTGGAGCCTTGCCAGATGCAAGTTCAATTATGGCACACTTAACTTCTGTTACGGTGGGAAGTGTGGCCAGGTGTTCAAGAGTTGGCAGAACCTCTATGGCAGTGGTTCTCAACCTTTTTTGGCCCATTCCCCCCTTCACCATATTTTCAGAACGCCATTCCCCCCCCCCCCCCCTTCCTATCAAAAATTTGGCCCGTTCCCCCCTTCACCGTATTTTCAGAACGTCATTCTCTCCCCTTTCATATTTCCTATCTAAAAATCCCCTCACCCCTACACAGTATACGTAAAAGTGGAAGGCAAATGTAATAGCATATACTAAAACAAGTCTAGACATCCACATAAAACATGATTTGTGGGTCTACTTACTTTATAAAATGAATTTTAGAAGGACGAGACATACATAACTGTAAAGTATGAAGGGAAAAACTATGTCACGTAATCGGTTCTTGTATTAACACGATCTTGAAATGGTCTTCATTCCCCCCCCCCCCCCTGGAAACCCTGAAATTCCCCCCTGGGGGGGAATTCCCCACCGGTTGAGAACCACTGCTCTATGGTATTGAGGGCATCATCCGCTAGTTTGGTCTCACTTGAGTAAAGCTCCAAATGGTGCTCTACCCATCTGTCCATCTGCTGTTTCTTATCAGTGATGATTTCTTCAGCCAAGGTTTTCGGTTGTGTACTTCTTTTGATCATTGAACCACAGGCTTTCTTTATCCCTTCATACATGCTTCTGATGTTTCCCTTATCACTTGCATTTTGAATGGACTCACATAAATTGATCCAATAGTTATTTTCAGACTGCCTGGCAGCCTTTTGCACAAATTTTATAGCCTGCTTCAGTTTACTTGTTACACGTTGTTCTTTCCTTGTTTCTTAAGAGAGCTATGCTGGCGGAAGTGGAAATCCAGCAACTAATTCAGGATATTGCTCGCTCGGGTGATGTCATTATCTACACAGATGGGTCGGTGTTGAGAGCTAGGAGAAGTGCCTGTGGGTTCTTAGCAAAAGCTAATGGTCGACGTTTGGTGCCGGAGAGCCTGGCATATGATACCACAACATCTAGCTTAAGAATGGAGGTGGAGGCGGTCAGTGCAGCTTTCCGATGGATGGCGAATACGAAACACAAACACATCTTGATTGTAACTGACTCAGAAAGCATGCTGAGGAAGGTGAGGACAGGCAAGTTTCGGGCAGAGTGGCTTGATTCGCTTCGAAGGTCACGGGTGGCAAGCATCGCCTGGATATTTTCTCCGGGGCATGCCGGTGTGCTAGGGAAAGAACAGGCGGACAGATTGGCTGGCTCTGCAAAACTTGGTGGAGTATTGATGCATGGCAAGGCAGACGTGGTTGCGGCCTTGTGGGAGCACGTGTACACCTCGGTGGAGCAAATGGATCACCATTGTCTGGCAAGAATGAAACAGTGAGGAGTGACGAGAGGATCTGGCCGACGCTTGACGCTCAGAGGAAAGGCGAGACGGGCATATAATCAGATTGCTACTGATACTATTAGTGTTGGAACTCTTCGCTGGCTGCTGAGGATGGGGAATGAGCGCTTATAGGAATGCCCCGAATGTTGTGATGTCGGTTCCTAAATCAATCAATCAATCAATCAATCAATCAATCAATCAATTAATCATAAGAGATATATCTTCTTTTCATCAAACAAAGGCTGCAGTGTCTAGCTGTTTGCTGCAAACCAGTCCTGGCTCTTATCATCCACATTGCCGTAAATAAACCCCTACCGCTATTTTATAAAGAGTGTACTTAAATTACCCCACTTTTCACTTGCTGTACAATTTTCTGAAGTATCAATGAAAGCATCTTGCTTTTGAAACTCAAATTACTTATCAGGATCGTGGGTGTTAATAATATTAATCCTGGGGCTAGATTTGTGTTTAGCTGTGTAGATTCTCTTTGGTCTCAGTCTAATACCTTGCAACAACCAAAGAATGATCCGTATCACAGTCAGCACTGTGGTAACTTCGAGTTAATGATGTTTGGTTCAGATGTTGTCTCCGTGTGATGATGAAGTCCAGCTGATGACAATGACCGGTTCTTGGATGTTTCCATGTGACCTTATGCAGTTCTATTATTTTTAAACAGGAGTTTGTAATACATAGGTCATTTATGGTGCAATGCTCCAACAGCCTTTGCCCATTTTCATTCATGCGACCGATGTTGTACTTTCCAAGGCACACTGGCCATGAACACGAGCATTGAAATCACCAAGCATATAAATGTATTCGGATTTTGGAACTGCCTTGATCACAGAGTCTAACTCCTCATAGAATGAATCCTTCACATCAACAGAGGAGGTAAGTGTCGGTGCATATGCAGTGGTAATGGTGGCAAAACCACAAGAGGTTGCCAAGCGCAGGGATAATATTAATAGTCTTACATTACCTCCAGCTGGAATTTCAATAATTCCTAGTAGCGAATATTTCACCGTAATACTCATACCATGTTGCCCTTTTTCTGCCTGCCCTCCACCCTTCCAAACAGGTGTAATTGTTTTCCCTGAGTGACCCTTCCTCAGCGAGGCGAGTCTCCTGCAGGCCAGCAATATCAACGTTAAGACGATTGAGTTTAGCATCAATCACAGACGTTTTTCTCACATCGTCAATATTGGTCAAGTCAGTGGAAAATCCTGGACACATGGTTCTTAAGTTCCAGGTTGCAAGCCATATCTTGAGGTTTCTTCTTTTTTTTCTTTTTAGTATTACCTGGAGCATTGGTTTTACAGCCTGCCATTCAGATGTTGCCCTAGCCTCAAGCACCCATTGAAGCAGGCAGGCTGTGGCGGATCAGCACCCAATTGGCCGGAGGCTGCCCAGCTTGAGACGGGCGGAGGCTGATCAGTGACACCTGTAGAAATCACAAACAGTCAGAAAACATTCTGGGGTTGAATGCGACGTCCTGTAAAGGATGTGTAGTTAACTAACATTAGGAGGAAAATACGCACCTTTACTGAACGACATAGATGATGACTTACAACAATGTGGAAATGTGTTCGCTGACAATGATAATGGCTGAGTCCGTGTCGTGTGTTGAATTGAGTTGAGTTGAGTCAAGAACCTACATCACTGCACTCAGGACATTCCCATACGTGCTCCGTCCCCTCGTTCAACAGCCAGCGAAGAGTCATACTACTAATCGTTCCCATCGCTATCTGATTAAAAGTTCTCCTGGTCTTCCCTCTCAGTTTTGAGATTCTCCCAGAACCTCTGCCGACCCCCCCCCCCCCCCCCCCCGCAATCTCATTCTTTCCACATATGGGTTCTCAGTCTGTTCCTCCGCCTTCTCCACCTGGTTCCACACGCGCACGACCACCTCCCCCTTGTCCATAGGCAAAATTCCACCAGCCTGTTCATTCCCCCATACACCCTCATGGCCAAGGCAAAGTATCCATACAATTCTCACTATCTGTGACCTCTGAAGCGACGAGAGCCATTCCACAAGAAACATTCCTTTCTCCACATTACTAAGCATACTCTTTGAATCCGTAATGAATACAACGTGTGTTGCAGTAATCTCCTCTAGCCACCGGAATGCCGCTGTTACTGCCTCCACCTCCATTCTCATGCTGGAGGTCTCATATGCCAGACTCTCCTTTTTCAAGACTCGCCCATTAGCCTGTGTAATAAAGCCCCAGCCATTACGTCTGTTTCTCACCACTGACCCATCGGTGTAGATGACTATGTCACCTTGATTTGTGTTGCTCTGGATCAGCTGTTGCACTTCAAACTCAGTGCGTCCCTTTGCCCATTCTCTGCACTCACGACCCAGTGTTATTACACGTGTCGTGTGGAGGGCGGCAAGTGTAGCCGGGCCTGGGAGAGGGGGGAGGGGAGAAGAAGCTATGAACGGTCTGGCTTGAGTTTAGAGAATATGCAACTGTCTAGGGAACGACATACTACACACTGCATTAGCTGGATCTTGGTGTAACTACAGACACAGGTTTCCGAGAATTAGCCGCGGAGGGATACAAGGATAACGCCGACTAGCTTACAAGCGGCGTAGATGCTATTAAAAATGAGTGCGAAAAACAAAACACATAATATGTCTTAGGAACTCTTCCGATGAATCGAAAATAAACATATCGTTTCCACCGACGTCTTTATCAACGGAAAAACAATAACAAAGCGATTTAAAATATAAAAGTGATCAACACAAATGTTTAATTCAGGAAAATGAAAACTGAAATCTGTAAACAGAAATGTCAAAGAGGATTGGAGGTAAACGGGAAGGAAAAGAATCCTCGATTACGGATACTGTTTTGCATTAACAAATGAAGTGGATATAACAATGCATTATGTGCTTAACAGAAGTAACGGCGCAAAATGATGGGCTGTAGACTAAACAATACGTGAGGAAGACAGATCATATCCATCACCTCAATACGCATGTACACAAAATCTTGTGTCGACAGCCTGGACCATGTATTCAACCATTTACTCACATTTACAAGTTATGTTATCATTGCAAAGTTATTGATGTCATCGACCGTGAACATATTCAGGCTAATTTGTATTTATCAATTCACAACTGACGGTGTCTATTAGTGCTACAGACGCTTTCATTCATCCCTACACCACCTACTCTCGATGCCAATAGTAGGCCAGCCAGTTACAGTCTACGACAATTCACTTCTGGCATATCATATTCCAAACTCCACATATACTTGCAATATTCCATCGTCGGTAGATGTTATGATGGTGAAATGTTTATCACACACATACTTGAAATATTCCATCGTCGGTAGATGTTATGATGGTGAAATGTTTATCACACACATACTTGAAATATTCCATCGTCGGTAGATGTTATGATGGTGAAATGTTTATCACACATATACTTGAAATATTCCATCATCAGTAGATGTTATGATGGTGAAATGTTTATCACACATATACTTGAAATATTCCATCGTCGGTAGATGTTATGATGGTGAAATGTTTATCACACATATACTTGAAATATTCCATCGTCGGTAGATGTTATGATGGTGAAATGTTTATCACACATATACTTGAAATATTCCATCGTCGGTAGATGTTATGATGGTGAAATGTTTATCACACACATACTTGAAATATTTCATCGTCGGTAGATGTTATGATGGTGAAATGTTTATCACACACATACTTGAAATATTCCATCGTCGGTAGATGTTATGATGGTGAAATGTTTATCACACACATACTTGAAATATTCCATCGTCGGTAGATGTTATGATGGTGAAATGTTTATCACACACATACTTGAAATATTCCATCGTCGGTAGATGTTATGATGGTGAAATGTTTATCAGGCCTGTACGGCCTACTATGTACGATTACCAGCCATCGGGGGATTTTAGATTTGCGCAATGTGCACACAGGACCTCCTATTATTCACTTTTGATCCAGTCAATGTTCCCTCTAAGCAGTGTTGTCAGCTAAAGCTCCACTTCTTGAGCTGATAACATTACTGTTACAGGCGAGCCTGCATTTGACTATATAAAATAAGACCAAACAATCATCATTATGATGGGCTATGCCGAAAAGCGTGGTCGACCATGGTACGCCATCTCCCATGACCACCAGCTGTTCAGCTGGATCATCCAACTTTCCATGAGGCTATGATCCCACTTTGAAAACCACATCGAGTTAAAACACCTGCTCATATATTTTATATCCCAGTAAGGAAGATTACTTGTAGTTCTCATTTGACATAAAGCTCTCCCCACCCCCCAAACACAAAAAAAAAATAAAAAAAAAAAAAAAAAGGGCTGTTAAAGTTATAGATCTTGAGCCAAATGTGTCACCTGGAGTACTTTCAGGTTTTTGTATAGTCTACCTTTTGTTGTGAGTCTACGCATCTTGCTCTTGGTCTTCCTCTAACTATCCAACCAAAGCTTATGTGACTGTACACACACACAAGAAACCGACTGGGCTTCTTCTCTCTCTAAGATGCCCGAAGCACGTTATTTGTCGCCCCTCTATAAAACCAATGCGGATAATGGTAACTATGAAATTTCTAATGAATCAATTTCTAATTATGTTTCTTTTAGTGAGGCGGGCGGCTATACTCAAGAATTTCATTTTCCATGTCACGAGAGGATGAAGTGGCGCAGATGTGTCAACATCTGGGTTGATACCGAACATCACGCCTGTCCACGACCACTAGTGACATCCTGGACAGATGATAGTGTGGCTGACCAAGGGAGGGTCGACAATGATATTTCCTGCGATGAAGCCTGCCGAGAACTACTAACTTGGACCTCTGCTCCACTGCAAGAGAATGACAGTAATTACCCTTGACGATTACATGGAACTTAGCGAAATTCAAAATCTTGTACAGAGTTTAGAGAGCTCACGACGTGCAAGCTGAGAATGATTATGTTGCTTGTCTTACCGAGGTGGTATCAAGGCATCACCAGTCTTCAATTTTTCAAGTCATACAGAAGTGAACAATTCGAATCGACGGGGTTCAACAACAACAACAACAACAACAACAACAACAACAACAACAACAACAACAACAACAACAACAACAACAACAACAACAACATGCAACGAGTTTCCTCTTGTGTGATTTAAGTTAAGTTAGTCGCATGTCCTTTACAGGACGACGCAATCAACCCAAGTAATTATAGACTGTTTTCTACCCAACTTCATACTCAGTAGTTTGCCATAGGTCGACGCTTTACTATTGTGAATATCAACGCCAAGCGATCTGCTCACAAAGCGCCCACGGTTAACTTCACACCTGTAGATTGGAATTATGAAACTGCGTCCATTACCCCTACGCCACAGATGCCGACGTCATAATTACAACAATTTAAATGAAGAGCTACGCTGGTGTCTTGAGTGTGGGTGAACGAAGGTTCGAGTCGTCTTTCGTCGTCCGCCAACAGAGGAAAAGATTGGTCATCCATCCTTGCTGTTAGACCTACAAAATATGACAGCCCTAACACATCACCGATTTATAGTAGGTTCAACCTTCGAGACATGTGTTTTTTTTTTTTTTTTTTTTTTTAAAATAAAAATTGAAATGAAAAGTGGAAATGTCGAGCTTCACACTAAATCAAATCAAATCAAATCAACTTTATTTTGACTAGCCATAGGCTGCTGACTTCCATTGCTGCCATGAACAGAATCTTTCTAGTCTCATACAAAGAATGTTGTCAGTGTTTGACACTTTCTCTATCTGGCTGAGTATGACATCCTGTTCTCGTTATTATTTCAAGGCGAGTTCCAGACTGTTTCTGTGTAGTCTTCTTCTGGAACAGACATTTATTACTTAAAAGCAGTGGTTCCCAATGTGTGAGTCGTCTCTAACACAGAAGTAGTCCACTGTTTTATAGAGGCAGGGAACCTGCTGCTGCAAATAAACTTGAACTAATCTCAAGACAGTCTTCAGGCATTTTATTCCCGGTTTCACGAAGACCGCCAGAAAGCTAATTGGATGACAATTTGAAGTAAGAGTTTACTTTGCGCTTTTATTCCGCTGACAAGGAATTCCAACGGTGCTTCTGTGAGCTTCAAAGAAGAAGAAGCGAAAAACCTTTTTCCTATTTCTATAAATGAGCCTGCATTCCCGATACAGGATGGATTTTTGGATTTGTAGAATGAATTTTCGGTATGTCCAATTGCCACCATGCATACCTTTCTAGCTTTACTGCCACATGGCTCAACATATCGCTCGGACACTGAATTCTCAAATCGTCTCCATATCAAAACATAATGAATCTTGAGGAAGACGTGCAGTTGGTTACGCTCATCCCCGAATTGTTGAAGCTGGTTGTCCGGACACAAGTACAACTTTTGGATTAATATTGGTTAAAATAAATAGAAGGATAATTAAATACTAGGTAATTTAACTATTATACTAGAAGTGTATGCTGTAAATAATTTTCTTTCTTTCTTTCTGTCTTTCTTTCTCTTTCTTTCTTTCTTTCTTTCTTTCTTTCTTTCTTTCTTTCTTCACCATCTTCCGCCATTGTCCCTCAAAGTAGCCAATACCCTCGACTCATCTCACACTAATCACTCTTACCTTCCGCTATCTCCTGCTTCTTGCAAACCTTTTCCATATTATACATCATTGTGTCTAATTGATTTCTCACAGCTTTTCTTGTCTCTCTATATTTGTTTTGTCTTGTGGATTCAAAAGGGAAGAGGCAGGACTGTCTAGTTATGCTGTTAATGGGTTTACTCACTGTAGGTGCTCTGCGCCGCCACTCCTTTTCCTCACCATTTCTTTTAAATCAATTGGATATATTTGGTTCCTTCCATGAGCTCCCCTTTGATACTTCTGTAATGCAATTTTAGCCTTTCTATTCCGCGCAGGTGTACATTAATTACTTTGTGTAATTTATTAGTTAATATTGTCTGTCGTCCTCCACTCTTCTCATGTTTATTTTCTTGTTTGGTTGTGTTTGCTCGCTTTGAATTCACACGTAGTCCATACACTTGCTACTACTTCTAGTGCACTGGACTGATTTTTGAGTGTGGATTAGTTTTCTCTATTACTAGTGTCCCTTGCCACCAGGCGAAACCACTTCGACTTCTGAGGTTGGTTCCCATCTTTATAACAGAACTGCCTTGATTGCGTATTTTAAGTGTGGTACTGCTTTAGCTGCGATGGCACAGTGTTTAGCTCGGTTACTTGCCAAGGCAGTGGTACAGGTTTAATCTCAGGCGGATGCGGGGTTATTTTATCTAATCAATCCGGATCAGGCGCCGGTCTCCCTGGCCTAGTGGTTAGCGAAGTTCTCCGTAATCCCGTATACTCTCGTGAGTAGCGTGACGTGCGCGAGAATCGGTGGCGGTTCTAGCCGCGTCGGTGACTTAGGGGTATGTGAGCCTGTCGCTCAGAAAGCATTGGCAACCTACTGAGCGTAATCTTGCCAAGAGATCAACAATCAGCTGAAAGATGCTGATGTTGACAGCGATGTCCTGTAAAGGGTATGCGACCCTCCCTCCCTCTCCCCCCCCCCCCCAAAAAAAAAGACAGAAAGAAACAATACGGATCAGGGGTTAACCCAGCCTCACAAACATGGGAACCAGATAATTGACAGGGTTTTCTGGGATGTGTCTGGGAAGGTAAGGCTACCAGAGAGAAAACTGGCCATCCAATTTCGTATATCTTGGCCTAGAACATGTGAAGACCTAGCACTTCATACGCTAATGGTTCTATCTACTATTTGACTATCTTTACATATTTACTCATTTAAATTTTATTGGTTACCTCTACACATTGTCAAGTGATATTAAAATGCCCAAAAGTGCGAGTATGGCACGAGGGCCTACTGTTACCTGACTATTGTGAACAATAGTGGTGATAAGGAACGGCTGGGGCACACAGCTTTCTTGCAATCGTCTTGTGAGAGGTGCACAATGAAAAGTATTTGGTGTATTACGAGTTAAATGGTTAGCTCTGCGGTCTGTTGCGTGACATACGTGGAGCTGTGAGTTTTCACTGCCCAAGTTGGAAGGAGAAATGTTAATGAAGACAACGGAGCTTTTTTATTGACTAGAAGCAGTTTACCCATGGAGGTTATTGCAGTAACACAGCTTGGCTGGACTCGCAGACGTTCACCCATGCATGTTTTCTAAGTGACTCCATGAGTATGTTAAAGAAAGATCGAGATGGGCAGGGCCAGAAAGGCATGACTTGAATCTCCGAGGAGGTCAAGACTATGTTTCACATTTGTGCCTGGGCAGACGGGTGAAAGAGGAGTGGAACTGATGGACCTGCGGGATGTCCTGCTGTGGTGAGCAGACGAACATCGGACCAGGCTCACACCATGGACGCCCTCGTGGAGGCAGAGCCAAGAAAATGACACATGGGATGGGTGTGATTCTGGATGCTGTACAAAAAAAATTGGTCGAGCTAGACAAGAGCAACACTCGGGAAGCCAAAGAAGAATAGTCAACAAACGCAGAACTGGCGTCATCGGGTTATATGTACTTCCATGTCAATAGACTCCAACTGAAAGCCTAGGGAGAGAAGTACAGCTGTTAAAATACTGTGAATAAATCAACAACAGAAAATATAAAGGATCAGATTTACTAGAACACGATCCCAAATGACAGAAAAGGCTTTGTGGGCAGAAAGGCTACGCTAGGAAAGAACACTAATGCAGTTACATAAACAATAAATACAATATACTGCAAAAATTAGTACTTAGCTAAAAAATGTGGTCCTCGTGGCATTCTGCTCAGAGGACAAAAATTATCTCTCCTCATCCGGTCGGATGCACGATTGATGAGTTGCTTGCTACGCAATGAATTAAAATAAACATTGTTTGTATTCAATAGATAACGCGTCCTTTAAAAATGTTATTTTATGCATGTGTTAAAATAAATTATTTCGACATGTGATTTGTTTGTGTATTCCAATCTCGGCCATTTTGAATGTTGTTCTGTCTTGACAACCAGTGACAGCGTAATATCGTTACACTTGCAGAAATCATTCTTGTTTATCTTCAAAATTGCCCTTGTTTATTGTACATTGGAGTCGGATTTCGCAACACCGAGAGTTCTTTATTGTTTTTGCAAGTTTAGTGTCTGAGGATATAATAGGTGTTCTAAAAGGTAATTTCTGATGACATTGAATAATAAACGCAATACTATGACAGACATGTCTCAAATTGTATGGCGCCGCATTCTGGCTCAGCTTGAGAATATGGCAGCTGTCACAGGGGTTTCCTTTCCAAACCAACACTACTTCTTTTTATATTCCATGCTGTGTGTCACAGGTGATCATGTCTTTCCACAGCCTAGTGTTCGGCCAGTCATTTCTGATACCTATATTCCTCCATGCTAGGATGTCAGACTGTCTAGCATCTTCTCTCTTGGTCTCCCCCGCCCCCCCCCCCCCCCTCACCACCTTTCCCATTGTGACGACGTACTCCAGCTTTCATTTCTCACGATATGCCTAATGAGATTGGATTCTTTTCCTCTGAAAGACAACGCTCTAGTTTATGGCTAACAATATATAATGACACAAAGTAGTGCAGCTTTACATAACAGAGTTACGACACATACAGAACGTTGCGGCGGTTAGCCTTCATCAGCAAACAAACACATTCACAAACACAACATACAGTCAAGGAGAATTCCTGTGACTACATTAGAAGGTGATGACAGGGCGAGAGGAACAAATGCATGGAAAAATGGAAGCAATGAAGAGAAAATGAGAATAGACAAAATGTTAATTGAAAAGAATGTTAGTCGAAGAAAATGTTTAATAGATTCTCTTCATTGCTTCCATTTTTCCATGCATTTGTTCCTCTCGCCCTGTCATCACCTTCTAATGTAGTCACAGGAATTCTCCTTGACTGTATGTTGTGTTTGTGAATGTGTTTGTTTGCTGATGAAGGCTAACCGCCGCAACGTTCTGTATGTGTCGTAACTCTGTTATGTAAAGCTGCACTACTTTGTGTCATTATATATTGTTTAAACTTTTACAGCTTTACCGCAGTTCCACCAAATTTTATGCATAGTTTATGGCTAAGGCGCCGTTATGCTTGACCTGATAACCTCAACGGCTTAAGGACCGACCATCAACCAGAGAAACCTCCAGAGATGTCGTGGCCTTACATCTACAGCAAGTACTAATCATCATCATCATCATCGTTTCCTATGCCAGCTGGCGTGTTCCATCATGTTTCTTCACATCTGGCCATCTTCTGAAACAATATTTACAATTGTTTTGCATTAAAACACTTGATTTCTCCTTCCCCTTCTTCATCCATCTGTCGGGGAGGGGGGAGAGGGGGGGGGGTGTACGTCACACCTCTGAGATCCCTCAGATCATCTCGACTGACTAAATCACTGGCACCTTACATAATCTAACTGTTATACAAAAACAAAATACAAGGCCTGCAGAAGGAATCTGCTATGGGTATGGTGAAGCGTTAGGACCATCATACGTTTGTAGGCCTCATCGCATAGAGAAATAGATGATCAGTCTGTCTTACATGTAGCAAGATACAAGAGCTGGCATCGAACACTAGTCCGACAGCGCTCAAGCCATTGTCAGCATAACATCCTAACCGATACCACAAATCTAACCTATGACCTTCTGGATACCAATTAGCTGTACCAGCATTCCGTCACTGAGATGTCAGACCACATCTTCATAATCGTCATCACCACCTACTAAGTCCTTAGAAGATCATATCTCTCGTCACAGCTCCAGGCACAATCTCCACCCCTTCCAGCCCCCGTGCCATTACAATGTATAGCTTTATATTAAACACAGTTACCAGCAATAGTGGCCACTTCAGTACAACAAATATCACTATAGAAAAGTTTACTCACTGCATGTAGACCTGAAAAGAGCATGTTGCCCATCCTTACCATTATAGCAGGAATGCTGTGTAGGGGAACTGAAATTCTGAAGGTTTAATTGGGGAATCTAGGATTGAGTCTAATTGAGCTATAGGGGAAACACTAGATGACAAGGTACTCAAATATATAACGTGGAGGTTTGTAGTAGTTACATCGCCAAGCGGCTTGTGATGGAACTGGGTAGCGTAGTGGCCACTGCACTGGCCTGTCAGTCTGGTGGTACTGATTTCAAAACCTCTTCTGGACGGGAATTTTAAGTGGCAATAGCTCCGAACCTACAAACGAATATACTTTCATAGAATTAGGAATTGTTCACACATAAATATGAAAACTCTGTTGATGCTACTCTATTTCTCTCTCTCTCTCTCTCTCTCTCTCTCTCTCTCTCTCTCTCTCTCTCTCTCTCTCTCTCTCTCTCTCTCTCTCTCTCTCTTTCTCTCTCTCCTCATGCCATCACTGGTGTAGATACGCTTTTCTTGGATCTAGCTGTTTTATTAAATTTTACATCAGCCATGAGCTATTTTGCTGTCATTGGTTGAGATATCCAGCTGTTTCGTTCATTTTGCCCGTAGGTTTAAATATCCAGCTGTTTTAATCAACTTTACAACAGCCAGTAATATCACTTTGCTCATAGATTTTATAGGTTTTAAAATCAAGCTGTTTTAATCAACTTTACAACAGCCAGTAATATCATTTTCCTCATTGGTTAAACATCCAGCAGTTTTAATCAACTTTACAGCAGCCAGTAACACCATTTTGATCAGAAGTTGAAATATTCAGCAGTTTTAATCAACTTTACAACAGCTAGTAATATCATTGTGCTCACAGGTTTAGATATCCAACTGTAATAATCAACTTTACAACAGCTAGTAATATAATTGTGCTCATAGGTTTCAAAATCCAGCTGTTTTAATAAACTTTACAACAGCCAGTAATATAATTTTGCTCATAGGTTGAAATATCCTGCTGATTCTTTCAACTTTACAACAGCCAGTAATATCATATTGCTCATATGTTTAAATATCCTGTTGTTTCTAACAACTTTACAACATGTACGAAAGTAATCTTGCTCCCAGATTGAAATCTCCATTTGTTTCAACCAGCTTCACAGCAATCACGGAAGTAAGTTCAGATATCCAGTTATTTCAGCCACCTTTAAAACAGCAATGAACGTAATTCTGTTCAAAGACTGAGATAGCGAGTTACTGCAGTTAGAGCTACAGAAACCTTATCGGATAGTTAATAGGGAGAAACAACACCAACTGAAATAAAATTACAATAACATACTCTTTCCCGTTACTGGCATGCGGAACATTGTCTGGCTTAGAGGTTAAGAAAGCAATTCATAAACCTGCAAACCACGGTCGAAACACAGTTGCGGGCATTTTGGAAGTAGACTTGCCATGCCTTTTTATCATACAAAGGACATTCAACCAAAAAACTCTTTGTATCCCGTAGACATTATGAAAATATGATGCCAGGCTAATATACTCAGCTACTTAATCAGCAAGCATATATTATAAAGGTAATTAAACAGTTAGTTGCACGTCCTTTACAGGACGTGGCAATCAACACCAGCATTCTTTGGCCGTTTGTGATTTACTAGACAAAGTTTACGTTCAGTAGTTTGCTATTTGCTTTCTGAACGACCAACACTCATGCCATCGAAATTAACGCAAGGCGGACTGCTTCCAAATCATCGTAGCCTGATTCTAGACGTGTCTCTATATACATCTATTGTTGTCTTCGGGTATGATGTTCTGTATTCTAATTTAGAAAAGAGTATCATACACATTTTATTTATTTATTTATTTATTTATTTTGGTGTTCGCTCGCTTTGAGGTCAAGCGTAGTCCATACAAGTGCTACTACGTCTAGTGCACTGGACTGATTTTTAAGTGTGGATTAATTTTTCCATATTTCCCAGTTTCCCTCGCCATCAGGCCAACCCACTACGGTTTCTGAGGTACTTGTAATTTAGTCCTCATGTCAAAGACGAGATGTCATCATTTAATCCAACTGACCGGTGTAGGGGTTGGACCCGCTATCTCGGCATCAGCACACCGGCAGTTAAAGAGCGAGCGCTCTTACCCAATCGGTCAAGTTGACCCCCAATGTTGCCACCCTCTATGTCACTTAGAAATATAAACAAGCATAAGCTATAAATGTAATTAACAACACCAGGCTTAAAAACAGTTTACTGGAAGTACAAAAGAACAGGTGTGTTATTAACTCAACGATATCAACAAGCACATCACATTTCGACTCATTGAACAATTTGTTTGTCAAAGCAACACAAACATCAACGAAACTGCAAGGATAGCAAGCGTGAAACCAGTACATAAATATCAGACAAACAGAGATGCAGTAAAGTACTGACTTGTCTCGTGTGTATCACAACATTGGCATGCGGAGTTGTTATCGTGTCACTCCTGCATAATTCTATTCTTGAACTGCTCATTAAATCTTTCTGTAGGAAATGAATGAGATGGTTTTCATGTGCATTCCACATCGAGGTATATACAAGGGCTGCTCCGTGGCGATGGGTTTACGGACGCAGTTCGTAATCCCACATACCCGCGTTCGAAACTCAACTGTGAGCGATTTGGCAGCACACCGCTTTACGTTGGTTTTTTTAAATTAATGAAATGGTATGGGTGCCGGTCGTTCAGAAAGCAAGGGCAGACTACTGAACGTAAACTTGCCCAGGAATCACAAAGAGCCAAAAATGCTGGGGTTGACTCTAAAGGTCATGCAATAACTTTCTTTCTTCATATACAAGAAATACTTGATCAATAATACATAGGGTGTAGTTTTAATGCAATTAAATATTGCCGGTCCAAGTTTTGTATTTACTTATTACGTTGCATGGACTTTACAGAGGGTGACTACAAAACTTGGACCGGCAATAATTTCAAACACTGCAGTCATTAAAAATACACCCTGTACTTGTGATTATGCACTTCTATAAATATAAACTCCTATAAATACTACTACTATTCTACTTCTATAAATACTTCAGAAAAGCGAACGTCGTTGTTTAACTAGCTCAGTGCCCACCAGCCTGAAATGGAGACCAGCAAATGTCGTGAGAAGTAAAGGCGCCGGGCTGGGTATTGATCACATTATCCCTGGAGTAGCACTTTTTTTTTTTGTGTGCATATCCTTTACAGGACATCGCTGTCAACACCAGCATCTTTCAGCTGTATGTTGATTATTTGGCAAGATTACGCTCAGTAGTTTGTCATTGCTTTCTGAGCGGCCGGCTCACATACCCCGTAAGTTACCGATGCGATTCGAACCACTGCTAATTCTCACCGTCATCACATTACCTACGAGAGTATACGAGATTACGGAGAAAAGTCATAACCTCTAAGCCACGAAGCCGGCTGGAGTGGCAATTAGTCTATAAAATATGAGATAGCACCATAAGCCTATTACGACTCAAAGCGTGTAAATCATGGCCCTTTGCTTTTCTATTTTTTCATATAACAATTTGCAAGGGGCGTCTAAAGGTGTTAGTTGGGCGTTAGCGACGTTGATTGGAAACTGCGCTGATAATGTCATGAGTGCAATCGGACGAGCTCGTCGCCTGCTATGTGAGGGAAAAACTGGTTACATGTTCCGCCGTTCATTCAGGTCTACACAATGTGATGGCGCTATGACATCGCAGACCCATAACAGGAAACTGCTTGAGGGCAAATTAAATCAATTATTAGTTATGTTTCTGTGCCATGATATCATACTGGTATATGTCGCTTGGCCTATAATTTCTGTACAAAAGGTACTCGACAAATGGTGCGGTCTGTGTCTCGATTGTCGAACATTCTTCCCTTAACATTTCCTTCTACAATCATTTCAGGAGATCAGAAAGCAATGGTAGATTACTGAAAAAACACTGCATAATAAATCACTCATTCCATCATGGCCATCTCATCATGTACCTTGCGGTGTCGAGGTGAAGCATAGACATCGGGAGAGTGCCCATGTATGGGTTTCACGCCATCACATGCATGCCAAACTCAGCCAATAAATGATGAGGCTGACTGCAATATCCCGCGAAATGACAGACAAGCAACACGTCATCTACTACATGACCTGTCTTTCCCAATACATACACAGTTCTGATATTCTAGGTCTCAATTCTGCAGATTTTCCCAGGTGAATGTAGACGAGTCTGCGATCCAGACTCCTAGCATCTTTCTCTGCACGTGTCTTACCGCTTTTAGAAGATGGTGGGAGACTGCTACCAAAGACCGAAATTCGTGGCGTATATCATTACGCAAGGTTTAGTCACTTGTAAAGCAAACATGACTGCAAGAGCTGTGAAAAAAAAAAGGCTGGACAAAAAAAAAAAACACCGCAGGAGATCATCCTCCTGGAACGACAAGCATTCTTTTCCCACATTGTCAAAGAACATTTCGAGCAAAAATATAAAAAAAAGTCGATTAAAAGTCGACAGGGTCGACTTCATTGCACCGGGTTTTATCCCATATGGCTCGGTCTCTTTCCGCAGAACGGAAAGCGTCGCACAAAGCACGAACTCCGTAGCTTTTAGCGACGACCCACAGGAGTCTCCGAAACATTTAACTCGTAAACCGAAAGACGCGGCCCGGAATCGAACCCACAACCTTCGGAGCACGAGTCAAACGGCTTGACCACTTCGCCACAGAGACTCCCGAGAATACCATACATGCACTGTAACTACAGCAAAAATATAAGCCTTACCAATCATCTTAGACCTCATAACTCCAACATTTCAACCCCACTGGATGAAATGAATGGTCATCATCATTCTTGATGGACAAACACCAGTAGAGATTCCTCTGGATTGGCTGGGCTATTCTTCTTTCCTGGTGTTTAGACTTGCTCATGGTTGGTTGAATTTAGCAACTACAGTTTTCTACAAGATGAGAAAATCTGTCAAACCTGCAGCCTTCTTGGTAGCCTCTTAGGGCATGTATGGTAGGCTGGTGTTACAGTGCATGTATGGTAGGCTAGTGTTACAGTGCATGTATAGTAGGCTAGTGTTACAGTGCATGTATGGTAGGCTAGTGTTACAGTGCATGTATGGTAGGCTAGTGTTACAGGGCATGTATGGTAGGCTAGTGTTACAGTGCATGTATGGTAGGCTAGTGTTACAGTGCATGTATGGTAGGCTAGTGTTACAGTGCATGTATGGTAGGCTAGTGTTACAGTGCATGTATGGTAGGCTAGTGTTACAGCGCATGTATGGTAGCCTAGTGTTACAGTGCATGTATGGTAGGCTAGTGTTACAGGGCATGTATGGTAGGCTAGTGTTACAGGGCATGTATGATAGGCTAGTGTTACAGGGCATGTATGGTAGGCTAGTGTTACAGTGCATGTATGGTAGGCTAGTGTTACAGTGCATGTATGGTAGGCTAGTATTACAGTGCATGTATGGTAGGCTAGTGTTACAGCGCATGTATGGTAGCCTAGTGTTACAGTGCATGTATGGTAGGCTAGTGTTACAGGGCATGTATGGTAGGCTAGTGTTACAGTGCATGTATGGTAGGCTAGTGTTACAGTGCATGTATGGTAGACTAGTGTTACAGTGCATGTATGGTAGGCTAGTGTTACAGTGCATGTATGGTAGGCTAGTGTTACAGCGCATGTATGGTAGGCTAGTGTTACAGTGCATGTATGGTAGGCTAGTGTTACAGGGCATGTATGGTAGGCTAGTGTTACAGTGCATGTATGGTAGGCTAGTGTTACTATTCTTTGCTTCCCCTAAAAGCCCCAGTATCTTTACTCTAGAACTTTAATTCTTTATTTAGTTTTGTCAATAAACAATATGGAGACGGCACCTCAGGTTTAACGAGCAGAGAGTCTTGTAGAGAACACCTCTCTCCCTCTCTTAATGCCACTCACTCTCATACACTCTCTCTCTCTGTCTCTCTCTCTCTCTCTCTCTCTCTCTCTCTCTCTCTCTCTCTCTCTCTCGCAACTCTCGTGTATTCTTCCAATTGCCCAGATTTTTTGCCCGTGTGTGTATTTAACCTGGTTACCGTAACAGAAAGCAATGGCAAACTACTGAGCGTAATCTTGCCAAGAGATCAACAGACAGCTGAAAGATGCTGCTGTTGACAGCTAAGTCCTGTAAAAGGATACGCAAAAACAACAACCGTAACGACACATGACTGATTATTGACCCGGAAATAATTAAGCTAGTTCCACCCCCTTCCCCTTCCCAACCCCATACCCCCGCTCTATTCTAACTTCTCTAAATGTTATGCATCTCTGCGTTAATCAATGACCAACCAAATGGGCGTGTCTTTGAGACGCCTATATTTGACTGTTGACTGTTAACGACCACGTGGAAATAGCGAGCGCTGTAGCGGAGTTAACAAGGAGCTGCCCTGATAATATCATGAGCACGGTCGGACTGGGGATCGAGGCCTGCAACAGTGAGGGAAAGACTGACCACCTATACCTCCGTGGAGACCCACTACCACCAACCTTCACTATGGAGACCCACTACCACCAACCTTCACTATGGAGACCCACTACCACCAACCTTCACTATGGAGACCCACTACCACCAACCTTCACTATGGAGACCCACTACCACCAACCTTCACTATGGAGACCCACTACCACCAACCTTCACTATGGAGACCCACTACCACCAACCTTCACTATGGAGACACACTATCACCAACCTTCACTATGGAGACACACTACCAACAGCCTTCACTATGGAGACCCACTACCACCAGCCTTCACTATAGAGACATACTACCATCAACCTTCACTACGGAGATGACACTGTATGGTCATGCTGATTCTTCAATAAACTGGATGCTTCCCACGTCATCAACAAGCAAAATGGAAAGTCGTACAGAACACTATTATATTAGGCCGACGGCAAGCGAGCAGAGGTAGACAACGAAACAAGTGGGAAGATAACATCAAGAGATGGATGAACAGCAGCCTGACAGAATGCAGTACAATCAAGGCGAGAGACAGACAGTGTTAGAGATCCAATGCAGTCAACGTTTATGGTTCTCTAAGCTTTCAAAACGCAATACTGTCTGATCCGCAGAGGTTAAGCACAAGCTTCTGTAAAACTAACAAGAGCCCTTACAGATCACTTCTATATGCTTAGATGAAGTGCACAGCGAGGGTACAGGGCGATCCTTACATTTTCCACTATTTTACTCTTCTTCAGCAAACCTGTTTTGCCTCTCAGCTTTAGGTTAATAAGAGATATAATTAGAACTATACTGGCGGTCAGCATGGCTGAATGGATAAGAGTGCTGAAGCCGAGGTAAGCTGGTTCAACCTCTACACCAGTCAGCTGGACTAAACTGTTCACTTATGGTCCTTGACTTAGGGACTTAAATTACAAGTACCTCAGAATTCGGTGTGCGTTCGCCTGATGGCGAGGGGCACTGGCAATAGGGAAAGCTAATCCACACGCACAAATCAGACTAGGACACTAGAAAAAGTAGCACGTGTATGGATTACGTTTGAGTTCAAAGCGAGCGAACGAAAATGAAAAAAAAAAGAACTTTACTGTGTGTTTCATTTGTAAAAAAAAAAAAAAACTTAATTGCATGTCCTTCACAGGACATGTATGAATCACCATAAAAAAAAAAAAAACGAGAAGTAGATTGTGAGCTTTACTAAAACACGACTACAAGAGAAAAATTGGACGTTGCGGCCAAAGCATTCGTCAGCACAGGACAAACAAATACAAACCAACACAAACCTACATGAAACACACTATGACAATATTAAACTATTAGACTAACTAATGTACTTATCTGATTCTGTGTCCTTGCTTGGAAAGACCGAACACGCGTAGGGCTCCAGTGGTTTAATAGACCGGATGTATGGTACACGTTGTCAAAGGTCAAGCGGAAGGGGAGTGGGGGTGGAAAAGCGCTCATGTTTGCGAAAAAGTGAAAATTAAGACCGGCAAAGATGTCACGGACGCAGTTGGAATTCTTGTTCACAGGACATAGCAATCAGCCTAAGTTTTTTGGCTGCTCGTGATGTCCTGGGCAAGTTTTACGTTCAGTAGTTTGCCATTGTTTTCTGAACGTCCGGCTCCTATACCTTTTTTGAAAAAACCAGCATTGCTGTGCTTCGAACCCGGGTATACGGGAGTACGAATCAAGTCCGTAACATCTTCGCCACGGAGGAAAGTGTGTGCTTTATACATAGTGTAATTTTTAGACACAGATATTCCATCAGTTTGGAGTTTTCTGGAGCAATCTGTTATCCATGGTTCCATCATGTTTAAGTGCTACAGCTTTTTTGTGGGCCAATGACTGTTGATAATATTGTTGCATGGCCAAACCATCTAATTTGCTGTTTTCAACAATAAAAAAAAAAAAATAAATGAAAACATAAATAATAATCTAATACTGGTATTCCCATTGATTAACCGCATGCTCCATACCATGAAAATAACATCACTCTGTGCTTGTGATCACATAAATGTATTACTAAAGAGCTTGCAGTTTTGTTTTGTTTTTCTTAAACAAACTGTAAATTTACATTTTCATGTGAATAGAAACAAAAAGCAGCATCTGGTCGATACACGATCCATACATATACACAATGTGCACGAGTATGCTTTATGTGCTTTGTTATATAACTGATATTATGTTTTATTGTGGTGTAGCTACCTTCGTTGTATTAACAAGACTGGCCGTCGCTAGGGCGGGTCTAGTGTAGGGCATTTCTGTTGTTACCATATGCTGTTTTGCAACAGCTGTGTTCTACAGTTATCGAGTGCTATGAAAGAAATCTCTAACATTTATCTACAGGCTTGTTTAATTGATGTGTTCCTCAGCTGTTTGTTTATACAGTCAGTTGCAAGCCCTTTACAGAACGTTGGAATCAGCCCCAGCATTTATTGCCTGTTTGTGATTTACTAGGTAATGTTAGTTCAGTAGTTTGCCACTGATTTCTGAACGGTTTACATCACATATCATCGCAATGAACGGAATGCGGCTTGCCTCCACATTTCCCACCACTGACTTCGAACACTTGAGTCGGTATATCGCGCAATTATTATGTTTATATAGTGATTGTTTACATAGTGATTGTTTATATTTTGATTTTTATGTAGTGATTGTTTATATCGTGATTATTTACATCGTGATTGTTTACATCGTGATTGTTTATATCATGATTGTTTATATCGTGATTGTTTATATAGTGATTGTTTATATAGTGATTGTTTATATAGTGTGAGTTTATATAGTGTGTGTTTACATAGTGATTATTTATATAGTGCTTGCTTATATAGTTATTGTTTATATTGTGGTTGTTTATATAGTGTGTGTTTGTATAGTGATTATTTATCTAGTGATTATTTATCTAGTGGTTATTTATATAGTGATTGTTTGTATAGTGATTGTTTATATCGTGATTGTCTACATAGTGATTGTTTATATAGTTTGTATTTATATGGTGTGTGTTTGAATAGTGTGTGTGTGTAAATAGTGATTGTTTACATAGTGTGTGTTTATATGGAGTGTGTTTATATAGTGTGAGTTTATATAGTATCTCTTTATATAGTGTATGCATGCTTATATAGTGTGTGTGTTTATATAGTGTGTGTTTATATGGTGTGTGTTTATATAGTGTATGAATGCTGATATAGTGTGTGTTTATATTCATTCATTCATTCATTCATTCATTCGTTCGTTCGTTCATTCATTCATTCATTCATTCATTCATTCATTCATTCAGTAGCATGTCTTTCGGAGAACCTCGCTCCCATAACAACCTTCCGGAAAACCTCTCGATCATAAACAAGATGTCCCGCGTCCGATACACTCATCTAGAGATCATCCGCCTCATCCTACACTCATCTTCTCTTTGGCCTTCCTCTTCCTCTCTTCCCAGGCATATACCCCTCCATTATTGTTCTCTCCAAACTTTTGAACGTTTCAAGTGACCAAGATATTTAAATTGTCTTTGTTTTATCGTATTTAATAGCGCTAGCCTTCTCCAATATTTAGCTCTTGAAGTATGGATGCATTTGTTCTTTTCTTTACCCAAGCTATTCTTAGAACTCGTCTATTACATTTATATTCAAAGGCATTTATGCACTGTTCAGCTTGTTTAGTAAGTGTCCAGGTCTCACAGGCGCATGTTGCAATGGGAAAGATGCATGCTCTTAAAAATCTAATCTTTGTAGTTCTGTCTGTCCCACCCCATAATGTATTCAATAGTTTTAGTCTTTGAAGAGCAATTGATAGTCGTCGTTTAATTTCTTTCATTGTGTCAACGTTGTTGGTAATCAATGACCCAAGATATTCAAAATTGTACTTCACCTCCAATTTTTCCTCATTAACATATATTTCTTTCTCCATAGTAGTTTTATCTGTATGCATTATCTTTGTTTTTGCTATGTTAAGGTATAAGTTGTGATTTTCACTATTCAATTGGGTTGAGGCTATTAGGTTTTCTATACCATTCTGTGTTGTGGATAGCAATACTGTAAAATCAGCATACCGAATCTCAGGTATGTCATGACCACCGATATTTAGGGCATCATATAGCTCCCTGTTTATATCATTTCTTACATCTCTCATTATATTTTCGGCGTACAGGTTAAACAAACAGGGGGACAGCACACATCCCTGATGGACTCCTTGTTTGATGTCAAACCAGTCAGATGTCCCGCCATCTATTCTAATCGCTGCTTGTTGGTCTAGATAGAACATTTTTATGAGTTGTATTACATGTGATGGAAAGCCCATATTCCTCATGATTTCCCAATGTTTCTGATGTTGTACACAGTCAAATGCCGTTGAACAATCCACAAAACATGAGAATATGTTTACATTAAATTCTCTGCACTTCTCTATTACCAAACGCATGTTGAGAATGTGATCTCTTTTTTGTCTTCCTTATCTAAATCCAGTTTGAATCACGTTAATTTCTTTTTTCATTTTCTTACGAAGTCTTCCCATTATGATTTTTAGTAGAATTTTACTTGCATGACTGATCAGGGCAACAGTTCTATAGTTGGTGCATGCATTTCAGGTTGCCCTTTTTTTGGTATTGGAATGAAGATAGTTCTCTTCCAATCTTTTGGCCATATACCATATTTCCATATCTTTTTACATAATGCGTGATAGATTTGTATGCTTTCTTCACCTCCCGCTTTAATTAGTTCAGCTGGTATCTCATCACATCCAGGTGATTTACCATTTTCAGGTTCTTTATTGCCCATGCAATTTCATCTAATGAGGGTTCAGGTTCTGTCTCTGCTGTCATTGGCTCATGTATCTCATTCATATCCTCACTGTCACTCATATCATACATTCCACTGCAGTACTCCTGCCATCTTTCTAGAATTTGTCTAGATTCTGTTAAGGTATTTTTCATCTTGTCACAGATAACATGCACTTGAGGTTGAACATTTTTTGTCAATAACTTCATTTCTTTGAACATTTCGTAATCTCTTCCAGTCTTATGATATTGCTCTATTCTGGTACAGCAATCTTGTATATATTGATTTTTGTCCTTTCTTGTGTTCTTTCTTATTTCTCGAGTTAAAGATTTATACTTCATCCTGCTGTTATCGGATTCACCTTCTTCCTGTTTCAGTTCCCTTCGTTGTTTTATTAATTCTAATGTGTCTGATGTAATCCATTTCTTAAGTTGCTTTTTCTTGGTCGGAAGCTTGTACTGCCAGTTCATCAGGTGTCATTTCCTCTTGTACAGACATCAAGACCCCTAAACGATTCCTAATTTCTACGTTGTATGCATCTGGTATTTTTGTGAGATCAAAACGAAGTGGCCTTGGTCTTCGGGTAAGCTTTTTAAGTTTTAATTTCAGATCTGCTTCTAATACCGTATTTTACGGAGTATAAGACGCACTTTTTCTTCAAAAAATTGCCTCCAAAATTCAGGTGCGTCTTATACTCGAAATTAATATAAAAATGGTAAAAATGTTATTTAAAAAAAAAAAATTGCTTAAAAATTAAGGTGCGTCAATCATGTGAATATGTATAATTTAATTTCCCGCTGACAGTACTGTATTTTATTAAACTGCTAAGACTGTTATTTTCACGAAACTTTAACAACGATGTTCATTAGCATAAAATTTCAGAAATGTCTTATAGTTCGTAAAATACGGTAACTGATGATTTATATCACAGTCTGCACTTCGTAGGGTTTTTGCAGATGTTATGCTTGATCTCCATCTTCTTTGTATTAAAATATAATCTATCTGATTTTTGGTAATTCTGTCCGGGGACTTCCATGTGAAGAGTCTTCTTGGGTGTTGATTAAAAAGTGTGTTGGCTATTTTTAACTCATTTTCTGTGCAAAATTCAATTAATTTATCACCTACATCATTTCTATTTCCCAATCCAAATTTTCATAAAACGTGTCTCTCATTTTCAGCTCTTCCTGTACCTACTCTAGCATTAAAGTTTCCCATTATTATTGTTATATCATTATTGCAAATCTTATTTAATGTGTCTTGCAATGTGCTGTAAAAATCTTCAATTTAGTCCTCCTCTGCTGTTGAAGTAGGTGCATATATCTGTGCCAGAGTTGTGTTTTTTGGACGTCCTATAAGTCTGATAGTAAAGATTCTGTCACTAAGTGGGTTATATCCCATTAAAGTTTTTGCAGTTGTTACATCTAAACAAAATGGTGTGTCTGCATTGCTATGGCAAGTCGCCTACTGAATTCTTTTTTTAAATAGCCTCCATTGTTGTAAATTATGGAACAAACTTATTCACAGTATGTGTCAGTTCAATTTCTTTATGATTGATTGTTATTTTTGCCATGAATTTTTTTTTTTTTTTAAATTAAGACGCACATATCTTCACCATGTCTCAGCAGTCTGGACAAACTGTGTTAACCATTTTGTACTGTTTGAAAGGAAGGAGTATGGAGAAGGGGTGGGGGTGGGTGGCGGAAATCGTGCTTACTGCACCTATGCGTTCAGGAATTCTCTATCCACTAATTACGAGCAGGGTGTCGTAGCAGCGTAGCGACTAGACGCTGGCCTGCCGTACAGGTGGTTTTGGGTTAAATCAGTATCTATGCGGGTTTGGAATTGTAAACATTGATCTGGAATCTAGCCTAACATTTGATACCAGGAATTGTTTTGGGAAGTAAAGTTATCCACCTCATCAGCCACTAAGTGCCGTTTGGTCTATGAAAATATGGATCTAGCTCCATATGCCGGATGTGCCATAGGTGTGTAAAGAGCGGCGTCTGGCCTTCTTGATAAATGGCAATTTGTAAATTGGAATTATACCTTTCCATAACACAAGGCCTGGGCTGAATTTAGAGATCATGAGTTGCCCGAGCAGCATGATCCCTCTTTCGGCCTACCTAATTTACTCCAGAGGAAAAGTAATAGCAATGCGTTTGGAACAAGACAAGCTGCAGAAGCTGACGGATCATCACAGCAATGCTCTAACTGTCCGCCTGAGCGTAGATTCCATCATATACCAGTTGCTGAATAAGGCTAAGAGCCTGGTCTGCCATGCCATGACATTTAGTCTTTGGGTGGCATTTCCTCAAACAAGGATAAGGTTTGTATCCTCCGAACTTCCTCCGCCCGAAGCCGTTGGCACAATATAGGGTCCAGGTTTGGATAGCGACGCCCAACATTTGGAGCTAACAGAAAGCACGTCGTACCGTCTACTGTTATACGGTCTGACTTAAGGCGTTTAAAAGGGACCTTTTAATTATGAGTGGATACAACACCTCACAGGCCTCGTCATTGTATCATTTACAATTGCACTTACTGCATAGCTATTCTACAAGAAACAAATGAAACCCTTAAACTGTTTACAGAGATTAAACGTAGACAGTTAAGATTTGTTTGACAACTAAGAGACGAAATAACCTAGAAAACTTAGTGACAGCTGACAGTTTTGAGGGGAAAAGAACAAGGGAAGGCAGAGAGATAAATATCTAGACACTTTTGCCACATGGTATAATCAAGACAAAATCACAGAGCTGATCCACGACTCGTGTGAAATGTCGATTATGACCGCCCATTCTTATCGTCATGGTACATGTTGAGGATGTAATCTGCTGAACATGTAATTACATGTATATGATTAATACAAAATGTATTATAATCTCGCATATCTTCTACTTCGTGTTTGCTGATATCTTATTTTGTTAGTGAACTGTTTTTATGGATAAAATATTGTCGCCACGCGGGCTGAACTTCATGCATTTCAACACACAGTTGTAATGCCATAAACATCACGATTTCAAATAATCTACATAATTGTCTAAACATATATAATGAACAAATAACAAAATAACGCACTTTTGTCATTGTCAGACTAACTGCCTGTTGGCACAGACTTTAGATTTTTGCGCTGAGTGAAATGCTCCGACCAGCTGAAATCATGACTAATTTAAAACAATAATACATTAGATATTCCTTCCGATCTGAGAGCACGCAATATAATAATTACTGGGAAGTGATTTGCTGGTGAAAATGTTGAGTAGCTTTTTAATTAATCAACACAATCAGAATTAGGTTGTTTCAATGTTGTGAATTGTCTGTGCCGAGAATCGGCTGTGATTGTGAAACCAGCCATGTTTTATTAGCATTCCATAAGTGTGATTATAAATTAAAATAACTAACTTCATAAGACAGGTTTTCATTAATCATGACAGTTTGTTGAGAATATGTTTCAAACAATCAAAACTGTCACGTAAATATGTGATTTCAGCAAACAACACAAGCAGGTAAATCAATCAATCATGTGAATATGTATAATTTAATTTCTCGCTGACAGTACTGTATGTTATTAAGCTGCTAAGACTGTTATTTTCACGAAACTTTAACAACGATGTTTATTAGCATAAAATTTCAGAAATATTCTCTAATACGATGGAAGTCCAGGGTAAACCACAATTTCCATTTATGCGTGTCATATAATTGAATTAATGACAGAGTGACATGTTTAAAAATAAAGTGACTTTGTTTTCAAACTGAATCGAAATTTTTCTTTGCAAGGAAAAGCGTTGAAGAAATGTACCGACCACGTCATCTTATGAAATATTGGCCTAGAATTTGTGAAGGAATAACACATCAGCATCAGCATCTGCATGAAGACTACATTTTCCTTGAATTACGTTTAGATTAAACTTGAGAAATGTGCTTACTTCAAGCAGCTGTCGAATTATCAGAATGGTTAAAACCATTGATAGTATTTAGAGCACAGAGTAAAACTTACCAGAAATAGAAGAAAACCGTAAACTGATTAGAGAAATTAGACGTAGTCACATTTTGTGTGTGGACACTTTATGAGAAGAAATATATTGGAACACTTGGTGACAACTAGCAAGACTGAGGGGGAATAGCAGAGAAGTAAATACCTGTATGGCTTGGCCACGTGGCATGGTCGAGACTAGAACTATGAGCTGATCCACGACTCTGGTGATCGTGAAAGATGGCGAAATATGGCCGCCCACGCTTATTGGCATGGCACATGCTGATGTAGACAGTACAGATCTTCCACACCTGGAGACAGGAGAAATCTCACTGGCGAAGTTGATAGAGAACTCCTCTGGTAAGCATGAGCACGATCAGACGGGGGTCCGACGCCTGGCTCGTCGCTTGTTAAAGTGAGGGCAGGACAGACCACCTTATCTTCCGTGCATTCAGGCCTGCAACATGTGACGGTGGTACCACATCACAGACGCATAGCTGCTTGGGAAAATATAAAGGTTACTGAATACACACACACACACACACACATACATACACACATACAGACATAAAGACATACAGGCATACAGACATACAGACACACAGACACAGAGACACACAGACAGACAGACAGGCAGGCAGGCAGGCAGGCAGGCAGGCAGACAGACAGGCAGACAGACATGACACACATAATACAAGCACACAAACACACATATACATAACCCACATTCCTGCTGGCGCATTGATTTCACCAGCAAACATTAAATTGGAATCACGTGTGAAAAGAAGTGCTTATCTTCAATTATAAAATATCCGAGAACGGCCTAACAGCAGGGTATATACATCAATTCACAGCGTGAGTGCTATTTATCAACAATTGTACTCTACTTACATTACCAGTCTGGTAATTCTGTCACCTAAGAAATCTGGCTGAGTCGTCGCACACAATGAGCAGACAGCTTCGATCCATACAGCACAACAGACGTAAGCTCCGGGTAAAATAGAAGGGTCATTCTAATTGTCTCAACCCAACAGTATCTAGTTACACGTTTATTGTTAATAAAAACATTGATCTGTCGTGTCATTCCCTTTGCTTCGGGCAATATTTGCCTCATTCCAAAGTAGTTATCGCCTAAAAAGGACAATTTATTTTTCAACAAATTGCTGTAATGGCTATAATGAACAAATAAATGAGCAAACATATACTAGACACATAATATTGTGAAGTCTACGATCTTTTTTTTTTTTTATATACTCATTTGTAGTCATCATAAAAGTTGATTACACCATGTACAAACAAGCAATGTTTCTTTCGAAATTCGTGTAAGCATGAAGATGGAGAAAACTCTGGAAGTCTGGTGTAACTATTTTCAACTATGGAAATGCTCGTGTTTTTGTTAAATAGTGGTTCTTGCTCACCATGTTTTTCGAACTTTTGTTGTTTATGGAATGAGAGCACTGAGATCAGCATCGACTCAATCGTCGACTCACCAGACTGTTTATCATTGGCTAGATTAGATAGGGCTAAGTATGTATTCTCTACATACTTGTCTTCTCTACATTTTTTTGTGTGTGTGTGCATATCCATTACAGGACATCGCTGTCAACATCAGCATCTTTCAGCTGATTGTTGATTTCTTGGCAAGATTACTCTCAGTAGTTTGCCATTTCTTTCTGAGCGACCTGCTCCATACTCTCATAAGTCACTGGCGCGACTCAAACCGCTTCCAATTCTCGTGCGCTCACGTCAACCCCGCGAGTATTCAGGGTTACGGAGAAAGCTGCTAACTCCTAAGCCAGGGAGACTGGCCTTCTCTACATTACAAAAATTGTTTGCATATCCTTTACAGGATATTGCTGTCAACATCAGCATCTTTCAGCTTGGCAAGATTACGCTCAGTAGTTTGCCATTGCTTTCTGAGCGGCCGGCTCACATACCTCGTAAGTTACCGACGCGATTCGAACCACTGCTGATTCTCACCATCGTCACGTTACTTACGAGAGTATAAGAGATTACGGAGAAAAGTCGCTATCCTCTAGGCCAGGAAGAGGGCTTCTCTACATTACAGGGCTAAAAATGTTTTCTCTACATTATTTGACAATCAGATTTACAGTCGGACGGACGGACGGACGGACGGACGGATGGATGGATGGATGGATGGATGGATGGATGGATGGATAGATGGATAGATAGATAGATAGATAGATAGATAGATAGATAGATAGATAGATAGATAGATAGATAGATAGATAGATAGATAGATAGACGGATGGATGGATGGATGGATGGATGGATGGATGGATGGATGGATGGATGGATGGATCCTGGAATAGAATGTGTAGATCGATAGAGCCACTGGTACTGGAAAAATAATTGACATGTTCCATCCTATTAATTATTTATATGCAAAATGGTTACAATGAGGGTATGCATTATGGCATTTTTACAGGATTATTTGTGACAAAAATTAAAAGCAAAAGTCACTTTTACACGCCTTTAGCTATGTGGGATATATGGTGCTAGTCATTATTTTCATAGAACCTGTCGGTACTCGAAATGTTATGTGGTCAATTATCAAACTGGTCACCTTTCCTTCACTGAAGATCTCCTGGTACTCTATTAAACTGGGACGACCTGAGAGTACATGTCAGTTAAAAGAAACATCTCTGTCTCAATGGGTAGTGGAAGCGATGACCATCGGCCGTAATAGCCACTGCTGTACCACGACTTCCGACATGCATTAAGTACAATATGAAACTTTTTAGTATAATGGTTAAAACAGCGAGAAATGTTCTGTAAATTAAAAATATGCCAGGTTTTATCCGTTTTCTTTCCTGACACATCTCACGAATTCATCATCATCATCATCATCATCATCATCATCATCATCATCATCATCATCATCATCATCATCATCATCATCATCATCATCATCATCATCATCATCATCATCATCATCATCATCACGTTGCTTGCCAACTGACTAGCGCGATCTTGCGCTTCGACATCTCTCCACATCATTTCTATCCCATAAACAGTTAGTTGCGTGTCCTTTACAGGACATTGAAATCAACCTCAGTACTTGTTGGCGGTTTGTATTTACTGGGCAATTTTCTACGTTCAGTAGATTACCTTTACTTTCTGAACGACCGACATTAATACCATCGAAATAAACGCAACGCGATCTGCATCCAAATCGACTGCGGCAGATTTCGAACCCTCGACCTTGTAGGTCAGGGAATTGTGAAACTGCCTTCACTAACCCCTAAGCCACAGACGCCGACGCTATTCAATAAACCTGAGTACATTGTTTCTCTCTCTTTCTTTAAGTGAGTTGCAGTCAACCCCTGCATTTTTGGCTGTTTGTGAATTTCTTGGGAAGTTTACTTTCAGTAGTTTGCCATTGCTTTCTGAACGACCCGCACTCACACCACTGTATGAAAACTAACGCAAGGTGGTCTGATTCCTAAACATCCGCAGCTGTGTTTCGAACGCGGTATGCGGGATTACACATTGCGTTCGTAAGCCCTTTGCGACAGAGCCGGTTTGTCTTTAAACTACAAAGACCATGCCATCTCTGTACGACCAAAATAGTTTGCTTGTATTTGCCAGTCGATTTGTCCGCAATGTAAATAACATATGGTATTCTCGCATACAACTGTTGGCTACTGAAACTGCTGAAGTTCTATTGATTTATTTGTAAACATATTGCATCATTTTATATCACAACACCTACCAGAGTCACGGTCAATGACCACAGATAGCTCTGCTTGTTGCCTTTCCCCAACTAACAGTTGCTAATCAATACTTATACACGTGTTAGTAATCTCCGGCACTCCCCGGCGACCTCCATTAGATTGTGTAATATGTCACAACGAAAACATTACTAGTAAATCTAACATATGCAGTCACAATTAAAAATAAAAACAAAAACAAATAAGCCCCAAAGCAGAAACCAACTGTGCGTCTGTGATATGATACGGCCATTTACATTTTGTAGGCTGGAATGCATGGAGGAATAGGTCACTGTTCTATCACTCTATTAGCGGACGTCGAAAAAAGGGTCAAATCCTAGTTATCACTGACATGATCAACATATCCTCCTAGAAATTACACTAACGCGACCGCTATGCGGTCACAATCAAAAGACTTTTTTGTACTAAGCTTCGAAGTAATTTATGTTTCGTTACTCATTTAAACACATTTCGTAACTTCACAATACGAAGTGTGTCTGTAATGTGTTTACCCGAGGAAGGCAATCTAAATTTTGTACAAGATACGTGCCACAATAAATATAGTTTTAATTGTGGCTGAATAAACGAGATTTTCTACTGCAAATTTTGTTCCGTGTATTTCACGGCTCATATTATGTATTCATCATCATCATCATCATCATCATCATCATCATCATCATCATCATCATCATCATCATCATCATCATCATCATCATCAGCACCATCATCCTCATCCTCATCATCACCATCATCATCATCATCATCATCATCATCATCATCATCATCGTCGTCGTCGTCGTCGTCATCATTATCATCATCATCGTCATCATCATCATCATCATGACACTACGATAGGCTGCCAGGAGTCTTCCTACGTTATCTTCCTGTATTCGTGTACCGCTAACAGAGTCAGACTTGAATAGTTGAAAGTTAATTGCATGTCCTTTACAGCCACACAGTATGCTACTGCTTACTAAATGGCCGATGCTCACGCTATTTTACAAATTAACGCATTTCAGTCAGCACCAAATCGCTCGCTATTGACTTCACACCCCTATTGTCGGTATCGTTAAATTGCGTTCACTATCCCATCAGCCGCAGACACCGAATGTGAGTTAAATATTGCAATAAAACACAACCGTGTCACAGTACTTTACACACAGGCTAGAACCACTTAAACGGTAGTCTGAAGTGAGAATTGTAATTCACGTTCCTATCGTTTCTGAGTTGTCACACCTAGAATAGCAATCGTCCTGAGGCTTGCCACAGTTTTCAAGCGTCATTTTTCACAGCTAGACATTGCTAATGAAAATATTATTTTCTTTATTCAATAGATAAATTAAGCGAATTTCACATGTAATGGTATCAACAAGAGATACACCAGGCTGTTTAAATACACTGTGTGCATCATTTGTTGGTTTATACTTTTCATAATCTTGGAGGACAACAAGATTACATTGATTCTTACACAAAAAACAACCTAATTTCTGAACATTGTTGCACAACATTGATTTCTAATGTATCACAAATTCCTATTGGTGGACATGCTTACCAAACGTTGATTTCTGGAATATTACAAAATCTTACTGGTGGACATAATTACCATGCGTTGACTTCTAGGATATCACAAATTATTATTGGTATTATTCAATATTATACCATACGTTGATTTTAAAGGTATAATTTATTCTTATTGGTTGCCATCAATACATTGCTTACCTAAACATTACACAATCTCGATGGCCGACAATACATTGCATTCTTACAAATTACAAAATTTTGTTGACAAGCAGCTGTCAAAATAGCCGGTGAAACACTAAAATGGTGTGATGTGTAAAGGGCAGTAAGACAGTGCTGGTTGCATTTTCTCACCTTACCTATTCAACATGTATGCAGACAATATACGAGGAACTTCAAACATAAAGAGGCTAGAAACAAATTTGATCTACTTGTATATCATGGCAATTCAGTTCCAGACCTTAGATATGCTGGTGACACGTACCTCCTCTGAAACAGGGACACGGGATTGGAAGCCGGACTGTCTGTCACGTGATACAGTGGAAATCGACATCTTTTAATGAATTTAAAAAATATATATATTATTATAATAATGTCCACAGACAAAACTAAATGCTAACCAAAATAATTACAATCAACAATGAAGAAGCAAACCATGTGACGAACTGTTATTATCTTGGCTCATTATGTGGATTGTTCGCATGAAGTCAGACGCCGACTGCGCATAGAAATTCAGAGATTAAACTGTTTGAAAAACCTATGACACAAGACAGCAAACAATTTCAAGTAAAATATTTGAGGATGCACATTTTTGTATGTGGCAACATACGGATGTGAGTCATGGACTATTTCGCAATTACTAAATAGGACAATTTTAGGCTTTTAAATTTAAATGTCACAGAAAAGTGTTTAGAATATCCTGGACTAAGAAGAAAATAAATGTACTGACATCCTACAAGATCTGAACATGGAAGAAAACTGGCCCATAAACAACAAACTGGCCCATAAACAAGATCATGGTCTCTGGAACTGAAATACTTTGGCCACATTAAATGCCACAGTGATTGGGAAATAAGTGTGGAGGAAAGCACGGTTCCGGAAAGACGATCAGCGCAAAGATGGACACAGGACGTAGCAGACAACTTGGACGTGAAGGTGCTTGTGGCAGAAGAAATGGCAAGAAACTTTGCGGTGGGTCGTGTCGAGAGCGATATTCTGCGAAGAACTTACTGCATGATGATGAATAGACCGTCGTATGTGCAAGGAACTTACTACATGATGTTGAATAGACCGTCGTATGTGCAAGGAACTTACTACATGATGATGAATAGACCGTCGTATGTGCAAAGAACTTACTACATGATGATGAATACATTGTCGTATGTGCAAGGAACTTACTACATGATGACGAATAGATCGTCGTATGTGCAAGGAACTTACTACATGATGATGAATAGACCGTCGTATGTACAAGGAACTTACTACATGATGATGAATAGACCGTTGTATGTGCAAAGAACTTACTACATGATGATGAATACATTGTCGTATGTACAAGGAACTTACTACATGATGATGAATAGACCGTTGTATGTGCAAAGAAATTACACCATGGTGATGAATAGACCGTTGTATGTGCAAAGAACTTACTACATGATGATGAATACATTGTCGTATGTACAAGGAACTTACTACATGATGATGAATAGACCGTCGTATGTGCAAAGAACTTACTACATGATGATGAATACATTGTCGTATGTACAAGGAACTTACTACATGATGATGAATAGACCGTTGTATGTGCAAAGAAATTACACCATGGTGATGAATAGACCGTTGTATGTGCAAAGAACTTACTACATGATGATGAATACATTGTCGTATGTACAAGGAACTTACTACATGATGATGAATAGACCGTCGTATGTGCAAAGAACTTACTACATGATGATGAATACATTGTCGTATGTACAAGGAACTTACTACATGATGATGAATAGACCGTTGTATGTGCAAAGAAATTACACCATGATGATGAATAGACCGTTGTATGTGCAAAGAAATTACACCATGGTGATGAATAGGCCATATGTCGACGTATACGTGTTCCGTGTGTCGTTAGTTGGAAGTAAACAGTTTGAATCTTCATGTGCTCGTGTTGACAATTGTTCTCTCTTTCCTCTGTTGTCACTTGGTGTAAATCATTAGATATGAATGTTTTTATGATACTATTCCAGTAGCCTCTGAGATCCTCCTGACCTGTGTTTCCATGTTGTACTGCGCTGAATAGATATGTACGATCTTCTAAATACTTTGTCTTGTTGTTGTGATGTTTTGTTTAATCCAACTTTGCAATCCTCTGCGCCTTTTCATTCTGTATATACTATCCTGAAATGTCCCACCTTTACCTTATTCCCACCCCCACCCTCCATTATAAACAAACCAGCCAATAATTGTGAAGTAACTAATACAATTTTGTGTTTAATTCTAGACTCATTTAGTATATTTTTGCTTAGATATATTGATTTACAGTAAAGTGTGTATGTTGTTTTCTTTCAGGTACCTATCATGGCAGATAAGAACCGAGATAAATGTGATCGTTATCTGGAAAAAAAAAAATAACCTACAAGTTACCACCATTATGATGTCTTCATAGAGTTTGCCAGTATGAGAAGAAGCTTTCAAGTTACTGCCATTATGAAGGCTTCATAGAGTTTGCCAATATAAGATGACACTTTCAAGTTACAGCCATTAAGAAGTCTTCGTGGAGTTTTCCAGTATGAGATGAAACTTTCAAGTTGCTGCCATTATGAAGTCTTCATAGAATTTGCCAGTATGAGATTACAGTATCAAGTTACTGCCTTTATGAGCTTTTATTATTATTATAAGTTATTACCATTAGAAGTTTTTCAACAAGTTAGCCGGCATGAAATGAAACTTTCTAATTAGTGCCCTTTTCATGTGTTCATGCAATTCTCTGGCATGAGACGTTCGAGTTACTAATGTTATGAAGTTTTCATTGAGTTGGCCGGCAAGAGATGACACTTTCAAGTAATTATGAAGTTTTCATATAATTGGCCGACAAGAGATGACACTTTCAAGTAATTATAAAGTTTTCATACAATTATATGGCATAAAATGAGACTTTAAAGTTAGTGATATTATGAAAGATTCATGGAGTTGGCCAGAAGCAATGAAACTTTGAAGTTACTATCAGTATGAAGTCTTCAAAGATTTAGACGGCGTGAGATGAAACTTTCATGCTACTGCAATTTGACGTCTAAACTGATTTTTTGAGCAAGATATGAAGCTAACTTTAGACACAGTCTACGCGGGTCCAGTCTTTAGTTAAAAACTAAAAGATTTTCTGTGTAAGATTGCTCAAATGCATTGATTGGCACTCATAGAAGGCCATGGGATAGGAGTCGATATAAGAGTACACACTAGGCAATAGGCTCATGTATGTGGAAGTACTCTTGTTCTTACTGTGCTAGGGCCTCTCGCTGTTTGGTGGTGGAATCCTGTTCGAATACCTTTCAATTTTAATATTGCATAGTCTCTATTTCGTTCCTCTGCTACTTTGATTGCTGATCAATATCTACCAATTGTGTATTTGTGCGGGCTGTTGTTTGTCGAGACTCCTGTCTTTTCCACTTTTCACATTGGGCAGTGGGGAGCGTTTTGTGAGATATTCACTGGCACAGGAACGGAGCATAATGGGGACGACCCGTTGCTGTGAAGTTGGAACTGCGACTAACTAACTAACTAACTAACTAACTAACTACCAATTTATTTCTCACCGCATTTCAAAGGCATCAATGATTCCTCAACAGAAGACAATGCAAAAAGTTCCAGATTTAAACCGATTAGGTAGAGCAAAGTGCTTCCAAATGTCCCCGTCTCCTCTCTGAAGGATAAAAGAATACTTCGAAGGCATCGATCAACTATCACCTTAAAAATGGTATCACTACTAGTCAAGTCTATCATACATGTGAAGTATATCGAGAAGGTGACGGCATGTTAAAATGGCGGGTTCACATTGTAATGTGGCTATAATTTTATTTTAATTTCTGTTGTCTTGTGTTTTGTTTGTTATCTTTGCAAGTGTTATATTGTGTTCTAGCTCAACTATATCTGATAACTTTACTCAATCTACTAGTCCTCTATTATATCTGATAATTGCGGGTGATCGGCAGGGGTTTTAGAAGAATCTGAAAACTGAGAGGGAAGAGGAGAACTTTCAATCAGATAGCGGTAGGAACGATTAGTAGTATGACTTTTCGCTGGCTGTTGAACGAGGGGATGAAGCGCATATGGGAATGTCCTGAGTGCAGTGATGTCGGTTCTGTGGTCACCTCAACTCAATTGAACTTAATGTATCTGATAGCGTTCCCTTGTCATCTATTCCATATCATTACTTCTAGTTCTTTATTATCTTTTATAGCTTTCCATTGTCTTCTAGTCCTCTCATATCTCTGAAACGTTTTCGTTTCTTCTATTTCTCTGTTATTTCTGATCGCTTTCTCGTATCTTCTATTTCACAGAATATTTCGAATACATTTATATTAATGTATAGTCATCAGATTTCAGATAACCTTTTCTTGTTATCTAATCCAAAGATAACATTAAAATATTTATCTAGGCTTCTAGTCCTATGATATGTCTTAAAGCTTACTCGTGTATTCTAGTCATCTAATATCACTAACGACAACCTTCATTTATTTGTATTGCCTTGAGAAGTTGTATGTGTTGATGTATACTCTACCACTACGATATTGCCTGTTGTCTTGTTTCGGACCAAAATTGTCGATTCAATATAAGAAACTATGCCCCTAGAAGGTCAGTGCTGAGCTCCATATTAGCTAACCGCTGTAGGTGGCGACATTATCCTGATGTTTGCTTGTACTCAATGTTGAGTTTTTGTTTCACGGATAACGGTTGCTCTACTACACAACTGATTACACCTGTAAGCTTCTTCAACACTCTAAATGCAGTTTACATAAAGGTAGGATTATCAGAGACTGTGTTTTGTCGTTCTCATTTTCTTCTCCTTCTTTCCTATCTACACCTCCCCCTGCTCATCCGCCACCTCATCTTCTTTTTTCGCCTTCTTCTTTGTGCTTTTTGCGGGGGACACTTTCTTGACTAAAATTATGTAAATGTATGCCCTACTGTGAATCTATTTAACGCTAACATCTATAAGTAAAGTTAGTAAAGGTTCCTTGTACAGACCTTACGGCGCACTGAGCATATGTAGCTAGACACAATGATTGTATAGACCAATAGATACCCGTGAGTGGTGTGCTTAGTATCACACCGGCCGATTTTACTTCCCATGTTAAACATTCGAATCCACCTCCATTGCGAATCGAACACTAGACCACCCGTACGGCAGGTGAGTGTCTAGCCACTGAGCTACCTTGACTCAGTAGTAACTGTAACTCTTGCTTTCTCAAATAGTTTGTTATATAAAGCATTCCATGTTTGAGATGAGGAAGCTAACACACAGCACTATGGAATACTGGGGGTTATTGCTAATTTCGGTTATACCTTGTTCACACACATCATTGAGAAACAGCTGTTGAATCCATGTTGTTACATTGTCGTGTGTATTTGTTTAACATCTCCCAGAGAACCATCTGAAATCTTAGGGAGACAACAATCTGGCTTCTTGGGGAGACAACCATCTGACATCTAGGAGAGACAACCATCTGACATCTAGGAGAGACAACCATCTGACATCTAGGAGAGACAACCATCTGACATCTAGGAGAGACAACCATCTGACATCTAGGAGAGACAACCATCTGACATCTAGGAGAGACAACCATCTGACATCTAGGAGAGACAACCATCTGACATCTAGGAGAGACAACCATCTGATTTCTAGAGAGACAACAATCTGGCATCTAGGGGAGACAATCATTTGACATCTGGGGAGACAATCATCTGACATCTAGGGAAGATAGCCATCTGACTTCTAGGGAGACAAGCGTTTGACAACTAGGGAAAACAACCATATGACCTCTAGGGAGACAATCATCTGACATCTAGGAAAGACAACTATCAGACTTCTAGATAGACAATCATTTAACATCTAGTGAAAACAACCATCTGACTTCTAAGGAGACAACCATCTGATATCTAGTGAAACAATCATCTGACATCAAAGGGAGACAACATTTGACATCAGGGGAGACAACCATTTGATATCTACTGGCGGCAACCATCAGATGAATGTGCTCACCTACTCCTTGGTGTTACAATGTCATGACAGCGCCTGTTTCTCATATTTCCTACATGATAAATGATATTCTGACGTATTCAATATTGTAGTCTCGTTAAGATATCATCTGGTTTTCAAGCACGGTATGAGAGAGAAGGGGGGACAGAACTACATGGAGATGAAGACATGACCAGGGGTAACAATAAGTAAAGTGAGATATAAAGAAAAAAAACAGAGAGAAAGAGAGAGAGAGAGAGAGAGAGAGAGAGAGAGAGAGAGAGAGAGAGAGAGAGGGGGAGGGCAGTTTTTAAACATAAATCAATGTGACTATATTTTTTGTGTGTGGATTATGATTGATTGAGAATTAAATTAACGGTTTGTGCAAACCTCTTGTCCAGTTATTATTAAACGATGATTTATGACATTACACTTCTATTATTTATCTCTTTATCGAACAACGTCGTACCAGCTGTTGTCAAAATATCAAATGGCATACTAGCTATCAGTAGACACACCCAACCAACTCTTAAAGTATACTTTACGATTTGTCTGATTCATTTACTCTGAGAAGTGTCCAAAGAGGGGATCACCTTTGGAGGACTAACAACAATAATACAAGATATGCAGATGACACAGTAAGGATTGCAAACAATAAAACGTTTTCGTAGAAATTAGTAGAAGGATTAATGTACAAGGTGAAAAACTAGGGTTAGAAAAAATAATATTGCTTGGGCACGTTATGAGGATAAATACATTAGAAAATTTATTGACAACAGGAGCAACTGATGAAGAAAATGCATGACGGAAGCAGAGAGATATATACTTGCATGGCCTGACCACATGACATAATCGTCACCAGAGCACAGAACTGATCCAAATATCTCGTGATTATGTGAGATGGCCAACGATGAGTGCCCATGAGTAACAGTATGCCACATGATGATGATGATGATGATGATGATGATGATGATGATGATGATGATGATGATGATGATGATGATGATGATGATGATGATGATGACCAAACTTACTTAATGCTAGAGAAATCTGCAATAGACTTTATGTTCTCAGCAGTCAGGAAACCTTCATCAGCAAACACATTCACATATAATAGTCAACAAATACAAACACCATAGTAAATACACCCAAGTTTACCAGCATATATATATATATATATATATATATATATATATATATATATATATATATATATATATATATATATATATATATATATACCACAGTATAACACCCACAGCTACAAACAGTTGCAGATACCAGTAAACACAAATGTAAATAAGTGGAAGGTGTAAATACATACATACACAACTGTGTGAAATTACAAACATCAGTAAATACACACAGAAGCAAATGAAACATTTACAAACATCAGTAAACAAACGCAAACACAACTATAAACAATGTATTACAAATAATAATAAGTACACACAAACACAACTATAAACAAAAACAAATAACAGTAAATACATATAAACATAATTATAAACAATTACAAACGACAATAACTACACACAAACACTGCAGTAAACAAGGAAGGGGTGACAGTTTACCATATTAGGAAGCTCGTAAAATACAAAGGACCCTTTTATGCGCCTTTAACATACAGGGATCGTGGTGCTAGACCCATACTTTATTAATCAACCATTGTCACGTCGGCATTGTCTTCCCAAGATATTTCCTGGTACTAAGTGCATGCCCTGGGATCCCAGGTCAATTTTTAAAATCTGCTTCGACGAGGACTCAAAGCCATGACCACCGATCCAACAGGCAAGCGTCTAGCCACTAAATCTACAGCTGCGTCCAGGGAGCAGGTATTAGGTTCATAACTTTCGGAGACCGAACGGCGTTTGCTGGGGGGAATAGCCAGCCACTTACTGGTTGCTAGATAAAGCTGTTCACCTAACACCAATACCAGCACAGAAACGTTGGAAAGAAGAGAAAGGTCTAAAACCTTTGTTCAAACAGAAATTCGCAAGTCACATAGTAAGAAGCAAACACAATTTAAATAGTATAGAAATGATAACATCAACTTTTAGGCGTCTTTATGATACAAAGGCGACGAATATTGGATAGGACTATACACAGATGGATCGGCACACAATTCTGCACTGAATGTAGGGGCTGGGTTAGAGGCATAAATTCCAGACACATCTAGTTCAGCTATTATCATATCAGCTGTAAAGTACGGCTACAGCTATGATTCGTCAGAGAAATTCGTCAGCTGTAGAACTCATCATCATCTTTCATTTTGACGTCAAGCGTCCTGAGAAGGTATAGTTGGCACGTCAGCGCCCGATGAGTGGTATACATTCCGTGTGATTGTATAATGTCTTTGATGTCGTCATTCCATTTTCTTTCCGGACGTCCTCTTCTTCTCGTAGCAGATCTTCTTTGATGGTGGCCATTGCTGGTAGTTGATGGTACTGCATTCTAACGAGATGGCCAAACCATTTGATCTTCTGTCTTTAAATATATGTAGCACGAGTGTTGATCCTACTGTCTGTCTGAAAACATCATTTCTTATTCGGTCTCGGATAGTTAGGTTGGCAGCTCTTCCCAGGCATCTCATCTCACAGATGTTGATTTTTTTAACTGAATAACATCAGAAAATATATATCTAATAGTAATTAATAGTTATGCAATGCCTGTTGTCTGAAAACTCAATTCCAACAAGCACACATAACTAACTACAAGATCTCATCGTGTATCACAGTGGTTCTCAACCGGTGGGAAATTACCCCGTAAGGGGGTGATTTTAGGGTTTCCAAGGGAGGAATTAAGATTACTTCAAGATCGCATTTATACAAGAGCCAATTACTTGATATTGTTTTTCCCTCCATACTGTACGGTTCTGAACTTCTCGACCTTCTTAAATTCGTTTTATAAAGTAAGTAGACCCGCAAATCACGTTTTATGTAGATATCTAGACTTGTTATAGTATGTGTTATTAAACAGAGCTTCCATTTTTATGTATACTATATAGGGGCGGGTGGAGGGGGGGGGGGAATTTATAGGAAGGAAATACGAAAAGGGGGGAATGACATTCTAAACATTTGGTAAATGGGTGCATGAGACAAAAAAGGTTGAGAACCACTGGTGTATCGGGTCCTCTGCAGAACGCAGATGGCACCCAGGACCGTGGAATAGATTCTCGATTTCTTGCCAGTTTTCCTCGCCTATTCATGCCCTTGCTCAACATGTTTGCAGTCTCCTGTATCCATTTTCGTGTTGGTCGACTCCTGCCTCGTCTTCCTTGGAAGTATGTTTTCCATTATTTTTTTTTTTTTCTTCTTTTAAATAAGTATTTTAATTCACCGTGACATTTAACACGACTAAAGTATTTCTGTCCATGGGCCAGTTTTCTTCTATGTAAAATGACAATATATTTCTTCTTCTCGGTCCACGGAATTCTAAGACTTTTCTGTAACGTCTAAGTTTTAAAAACCAGAAATTCTTCTTTAGTGGCCGCGAAAAGGTCCAATACACACATCCCGATGTTGCCACAGCGAAGATGCATGATTTGAAAAGTTTTACTTTTATTTGAATTGAATTTGAATTTGAATTTTATAATGACATGGAGCGTGCTTTGAAGAAATGTAAAACATCAGAAATAAATATTATAATGAGTGATTTCAACGTAAACGTGGGAAATAAAGGCGATGGATGCAATGTAGGCAACCATGGTTTGGGAGAGCGAAACGAAAGAGGATACAGACTTGGAGAATGGGCAGAAGAACAAGAAATGGTTGTGGGAAACACCTGCTTAAACAACATCCTAGACCAGATAGATTATATCCTGATTAGCAGAAGGTTTCGAAATGCGCTAACAGTTGTTCCCAACGCAGACTGTTACAGTGATCACAGATTAATTACAGGCACACTGAGGGTAAAGTTGAAGAAAGTCAAGTATACAACCTGAAACACTAAACATGATTTGTGCAAATTGAAAACTGACAAAGAAATACAAGATATTTTAACATAGAAGTAAAGAACAAATTTGATATATTGTCTGATCTAGAGATCCTATTTCAAGATGTGGATAATCAATGGGATATGTTGAAGAATTCAATCAGTTTAGCTGCAGAAAAAACTATTCCAAAATTAAAGAAAGTGGGTCGTCAGACATGGACGACTGAAGAAATTTTACAGCTAATGGAAACAAGAAGACAGAACAAAAATAATCCTGCCAAATATAAATAAATTCACAGAAAAGTCAGAACATTATGTAAGGAGCCAAAAGAAGCGTGGCTCGAGAAAAAACGCATAGAAATAGAAAAACAACACAACAGTAAAAATACCAAACTAATACACAAAAGAATTCAGGAGCTTACTAATAAAAGAACACATACATCAGTAGGCTGCCTAAAGACAAAAGATAGAAAAATCATAATAGAAAAAGATGAGATTTTACATGTATGGACAGATTATGTGAAAAACCTTTATGGTGATAACAGAGAAGAACAGTATGATATTCAAAATAATAATGAAGAACCATCAATTTTGAAGATGGAGGTTCAGAATGCTCTTAACCATATGAAATCTGGCAAGACTCCCGGTTCAGGCAGCATCACAACAGAAATGATTAATGCTTTAGAAGAATACGGAATAGATAAAGTTACCAGACTCCTGAATACCATATATGATACTTTAGACATACTTCACGAAGTATGTAATTCTGTATTTATTGCAATCCCAAAGAAATCTGGAGCTTTGGAATGTGATCAACATCGAACAATTAGTATAAAGAGTCACATCACGAAAATTTTGTTAAGAATTATCATGCAAAGAGTTAGGAAGAGAATACAACTTGAAATAGGAGAGGAACAATGTAGGTTTGTAGAAGGCAAGGGTACAGTAAATGCTATGTACATACTGAGAACAGTGATTGAACGTTCTATAGAAGTATACAAAGATCTACACCTCTGCTTTATTGACTACACAAAGGCTTTCGATAAAGTGAGACATGTCGACATGATAAGAATGCTTGAAGATCTACAAATTGATGGAACACACATTAGAATTGTAAAAATCATATATTGGAAACAGCAAGCTGCCATAAGAATTGATAATGAAGTAGGTCAATATCAGCCTGTTAAGAGAGGTGTGAGACAGGGATGTGTTAGTTAGTTAGTTAGTTAGTCGACAAATCATCCTCGTTGCACATCGAACCATTCAGTCCATAAGTGCTCGGATCCCCTCCTCAGCAAATCCCGCAGCGTGTAGCGGCTAACGACGCCAGTTCTGTGTTGGTTTATCAATCTTCTTTGGCTTCCTGCGTAGTGTTCTTGTTTGGCCACCCCTCTTTTAATTTGCTGCTCCCGCAGTCTGGCCATTGTTGTAGATTCACAGTCATCACTTGGTTCTCGCAAAAGTCTCACTTCTCGTAGAGCATTCAGAATGTCAGCCTGGTCCATGGCGCGACCGCCCTCCACAGTAGCCTCACCTGCGAGCTTGTCAGCCCGCTCATTCCCTTGTACTCCCGCATGCCCTGGCACGAAGATGAAACTAATCGTTGCCAGCCGAGACCGCTTCAGAGGCAGCAACCATTCTCTTCGGATCGACCCCTCCTCTATCCTCTTGATCATGTTCATTGAGTCGCTAAGGAAACAAGCCCTAGTGAATGTCTGTGTCTCGAGCCATGTTATTGCTTTACTTACTGCCATGACTTCCATGGTCAGGCTACTTGTGGTTTCAGTGAAAGCACCAGAGTCCTCCTTCACAATTCTCCCTCCGGCCCGAGCTGTAAAGGCCCATGAGCTTCTCACATGTCGGACGACCGACCCATCTGTGTATATGACCGCGTCACCGTCTAGCGAATTCTCGAAAATCAACGCTAGCACTTCAGCCTCAACAGCAGCCGGATTTTCTTGTCTGCATTTTCTATCTAGTTGGATGCAAACTGAAAAGGATGTGCAGAAGTCTGTTGGCACTTGCACCCACTCCTCGCCAGGTTCTAAGTCCTCAAGTGAACACACCTGTTGAAGAATGTCTTCGGCTTGACCCATCCACGACCGTCCTCTTTTTAACCTGCTGCCCTTCATCTTCCTAATTTACAGGGATGTGTAATGTCTCCATATCTTTTTTCCCTGTACAGTGAAAATATTTTCAGAAATATATAAGATATGGAAGGAATCAACATTGGGGGACGATACATCAATAACATTAGATATGCAGATGATACAGTCTTGATTGCAGACAATGAACAGGACCTGCAAAATTTAGTAGCTGCAGTTGTTGTACACAGTGAACAACTAGGGTTAGAATTGAATTGTAAGAAGACACAGATTATGATCGTCACGAGGAAGGAAGAAATACCACAATGTAATATACAAGAAAATGGGCATATTCTTAAACAAGTGAATCGGTACTGTTATCTCGGAAGATTCATAACATCTGACCCATGGCGAAGGGTAGAATTTTGCAAGATGAAAAACATTTTGTGTGTGTTTTGTTCACATATCCTTTACAGGACAGCGCTGTCAACAGCAGCATTTTTCAGCTGATTGTTGATTTCTTGGCAAGATTATGCTCACCTGAGCGACCAGCTTACATATCCCGTAAGTTACCGACGCGGAGAGAACCGCTACCGATTCTCGTGCACGTCACGTTTCTCGCGAGAGTATACGGGATTATGGAGAAAGTCGTGTAACGCCTAGACCAAAAATACCGGCGTCAAAAATATACTGACCAATAAAAAGATATCAATTGGCATGAGAAAAAGAGTGTTGAAGTGCTACATAGAACCTGTACTTTTATATGGATGTGAAGCGTCTACAATGAGCAGACAAGCTGAAAAACAGCTGATGGCTGTGGAGATGTGGTTTCTGAGGAAAATGCAAAGAATACTATGGACAGACAGAAAAACCAATGAACAAGTGGTACAAGAAACAAGGAAGATCGTAATCTGATTAGAGACAAAATTGTTTGGGCATGTTATGAGAATAAATGAATTGGAGAACTTGGTGACAACTGGCAAGATCGAAGAGAGGAGACCAAAGGGAAGACCAAGAATTAAATACCTGGATGGCTTGGCCACGTGGCATGATCGAGACAGAAACATGGAGCTGATCCACGACTCTGGTGATCGAGTGAGGTGACAAAACATGGCCACCCAACCTAATTAGACATGGCACATGATGGATGGAAGGACTTTAATTTGTTTGCTGGTGTTATACCATGGCCTCTTAAAATTTTTTGACTTCTGCTTTGCTACTACCAGTACCGGCCCTGTCTGCCTGGCACCGCGGCAGTTCCAATAGTCCGTCTGCCCTGACATGTTTCAGTGCCATACTCTCCATTCTGCTTCTGAATCTTCTGCTCCTGTTTCTCTGCCACCTTCTCTCACCATCCCCTCGTCTTGTTTTCGCCACTCTCCCTTCGCTGGCTGTTGAAGATGAAATCAAGTATAGAGCACGCACTCCTTATCTGATTCTTATGAACTGTTTCCATATAAGTACTTATTATACTGCAGGTAATACAGTCACCCTAGTAGAGCCTGCCTGCTAAGGAAGATGCCCGGAAAGTCCAGAAGACTAGCATATCCCCGGTGTTTCCCCCACACCCAGACGTCTAGAAGACGTCTATACCCCCGGTGATTCCCCCACACACCAGACTCCCCACGTTAACGACCAATTAACCTATGGTCATCCAGTTCCTCGGCCCATGGGTTCACCTTGAACTTGGGAGGTTGGTATTTTTAGTGATGGGAAACGAGCAGGCGGACATATTGGCTGGGCCTGCTAACTTTGGTGGGGTATTGGCGCATGATAAGGCAGCTGTGGTCAAGGCCCTTTAGATACTTGTGTGCAGTGCAGAAGAACTGGTAAATAATCACAGCTTAGAGAGAATGGTGCTGCAGGGAGTGACCTGAGGATCTGGCCGACGCTCAAGACTCCGAGGAAAGGCCTGAAGGTCATATAATCAGTCTGCTGCTGGTACCATTAGTATAGGGACTCTTCACTAAATGTTACAGATGAGGACGGAGCACATATAGGAGGAATGCCCCGAGTGTTGTGACAACGGTTCTGGGCTCAAGTCGATTCTAAGACAATGTTCGCCTGACTTATTTTGAACAATTATTATGTTGAATGTCCTTGGATGACTAATGCGGTAGTTCCATATTGTTGTCCACATTAAGATGGCTGTGGACTATATCCTTAGCCTGTAGCAACCCTTTAAGTTGCCTTGATAATTTGGAACCCTGTCTAGCTAATAGCAAAGTGTCCACTTATTTCAATGGAGACTCAGTCCCCCCATTTGCATGTGCTAGGTGGTGGTATTTTCCCCATCCTCTACCGCGTGAAGTTGGAATTTGTCTTCCGTCAAGTAAGTTTCAAAATCTACCCAAATACGAGAGGAAGTCATTAAATAAAAGGATTTTGCAGATAACTGTTTACACTAGTGCGAACTAGAAATTGTGTATGTGTATTATTTCTCAACATGGTTCCACTGCCTGCCAACAGACTTGGTATACTGTCCACTAGCCTGATGATGCCTTCTAGGAAACAGTTTGTGGGTGCGACTTTAAACCAACTTAGCAACTCTTCCATTACCTCATTGTCATCTGCAAACCTCTGACCCCGTAAATGTTCTTTCAATTTTCCAAACAAATGGAAAAAGTTCCTTTACTTACTGATTGATACTATTTTCTTGTTTATTTTTAGCCACCTTATTAGTATGTTGGTTTAGCAGACCCACCTGAAATCAGCTTCCATAAATGGGTTTAATGTGTACTGGAGCAAGGTGAACAGGACGATGGCCCGCATGCGACTCCAGCTGTGTTACATTTGCATATTGTTGACTGAGAAACCAGAACACCAACCTCATTTCTATGTCACTCGGCAAACTTGTAACTGTTTTTTCACAATAGTTGCCCTCCATGCAACACGTTCAGCAGCGACTTGCTCTCAGTGTGCACTATCAATGCATGTACCAATCATGTCCCGCTTACACACATCTTTGTATCGTAGTATAGGCCGACCCTGAGATCTCTTACCCATCTGTAATGCACCAAACAAGATTCCTTTGGTATTCTACCATCACCCATCCTTCTAACTAACATGTCATATCCATCTAAGTCTACGAAGACTGAGCATGGAATATACCGCCACACAACCTGATCTTTCCAATACTTCAGTATTTGTGATTTTGTCTTGCCACTTAATACCAAGTATTCTTCGTAGACACCGCATATGAAAGCTGTTTAAATTGTTCTCTTGGTGTGAGTAAGTTGTCCAGGTTTCACTGCCATAAAGAATAATACTAAGGACACAGGCTTTGATAGACAAAGACGTTTGTTTTGGCAGTAAGTTCCTGTTCTCCCAGACTCTTTTTCTTAACCTGTTCATTGTTGTTGCTGCCTTACCAATCCTGGTATTGATTTCCTGATCCAGGGATAATTTGCTATTTACCTCTGATTCTAGATATGTAAAATGGTCTACTATCTCTAGTTCGGCGTCGTCAATAAAGGTTGATGGTACCTCGTGTGCACCTTGTGACATAATCTGTGTCTTCTTTTTGCTAATTGTTAAACCAAATTCAGAACAAGCATTGGAGAATGCAGATAGTAGACGTTGTAACTCTTCCTCAGAGTGGGTCGCAATTGCAGCATCATCTACAAAAAGCAACTCTCTGATCAGTAACCTCCTAATTTTGGTCTTCGGCTAAGCAGCTAACGCTAATCGAGCTGACCGTTCCATGAGTCGAGTATCGAAGGGCTGCACACATACAAGATGAAAAAGTAAGGTGACATGGTTGCAAGTCTGAGACTGGAAGGGTACACTGCCAGGCAATTCGCCATAGAGGTAGGCGCAAGAAGTCTAATCTCACACCCAGTGACTTGCTAAAACAGTAAGGCATCAGAGGACAAGCAAGAACGCGGGCACAAAAACAACTCAGTGAGGCAGCCGGCCGAAGAGGCATCGTGCTGGCTGTGAAACAACCGAATACAGAGTGGGACACGTCCTTGCAGTAATATGGTTCACATTTCTGTCTGTAACTGCAGGGCAACTAATATCGGAACCACTCACTCAATTGAGAGCTAGAACTTGTACTATCTCGTGTCGACTCTATAGCCTCTGAACCGAGGGCAACGGATCTGATAACAGGACTGTTCAGTGAGGGAAAATCGCCACACGGTAGCAGTCGCCAAGTCAGGTAAATGTCGGCCGAATTTCAACCTCCATAGTTGTAGTCGTCTAGCGGGGACAGCACCCCACAGCAAAGACCAAGAATTGGGGTCGAGGAACCCAGAGTATTAGCCGGCTTCCTAGAGTGCGGTGCCATGAACGAGGTACGAAGAAGGAACAGGGCAACGGAGACGAATGCCGGCGCATAGCGAAGCGTCGGCGAGGAGGCGACAGAGGCAATGGCCAGAGAAGAAGCTGGCTTCCCATGGCCACAGGTGCCAGGATCTGTGTGAGGGCACGAAGCACCGGGTGCACAAGGCTCTCCTCCCCGAGGGAGGGGAGGCTTGGGATGAGACATTTCGCAGGTACAGAACAAGGCAAGACAATGCAAAAGATCGAACGCGCACGACATGGAAAAGACACCCGGAGTCATGACCTGGGTGTCCCCTCCCCCAATGAGTATCAAGAAAATAAAGGGCCTAAACATTCTGTGATAGGGGACCTTTTCTATCAGAAGTCCCCTGTCGTGTTTGCTCCGAGGCGGCGTTTTTATCAATATTGTGTTGAAAGCCAGAGCAATAACCACTACACCATTGTGGTATACTGAAAGTGGTAATAATGATAGGAAATCACCCGAGGCCGTATATCTCATGCTAATAAACAAATATATTTTTTAAATATTTAAAAAACAACAACAACATAAAACATATATCTCGAAGCAGGAACCTGCTATGGTTCTGTAATGTGGCAGAGAAATCAAGTTTTCTAGCCCTGAAAGCACGGAGGAATAGGTGGCCAATCTGTTCTTCTATTGGCAGACCACGAACGCCGGCGTCCAACTCAAGTCCGACCGCGCTCATAACATTAGCGTGCAAATGACGAAACAATATATAAATACGAACCGTGCAGACGCATACAAGATTATGCGTGTGCATACACACAGATATGTATTGTGGTGTGAGTCAGGTTCTCCTTGACGACAAGGCAGTTGTGGATCCGGTGCTTCTCGCTGCAAGATAGAGGGGGATAGCACGTATGGCTGATATCCCTTCTGGAATACCCTGTACGTCCCATTCGGGCAGCATCGTGCCAACATAAGCCTCGTTAAGTTCAACACAAGGGGCAATGATATTTAGGTAAACAAAGAATGCTGCTGTCTCGTAGGTACCCTCTGGAGGTGGGCTATGGAGTCCACGCGACCCAAAAAAAAAAAAAAAACTAAACTCAAAGAGGGAATATGCTGGATGCGACACAGACGTCTGGAAATGCAAGCAATCAAGTACGCACGCACGCACGCACGCACGCACGCACACACGCACGCACGCACGCACGCACACACACACACACACATACACACACACACTATTATGTTGCATGAACTTTACAGAGGGTGAATACAAAACTTGGACCGGCACTATTTTCAACCACTGCACAGTCATTAAAAATACACCCTATTTTTATATCCCTGCTGTCCCCGTGCTCTTTTCCCAAGCATGTTGCCAATTACATTAAGACTTAAACTAAATTTTCTAGTTTAATTCTCCCACACGTACCAAAATTATCTGGACTGTCTGCGCTTAATTCCTCAAATAAATTTATGGTGTTTAATGTTTACCTGTAGAACATTTTTGTCGTTTTTTTTTTTTTTTTTTTTTTTTGGGGGGGGGGGGGGGGGGGGTCTTTTGTTTCTGTTTCCCTTTAGCATTCTTAGCATTCTTTGCATTTTCCTCAGAAACCATATTTCCACTGCCATTATATATTTCTAGGATCGCCTGTTTATTATCCATGTTTTACATCCATTTAACTGTATACTTTCAATTTAGCACTTCAACGCTCTTTTACTGTTTTGCAGTTTAATCTGCTGTCGAAGTGTCGCTCCTGGCCGCTATAACATAGTAGGAGAGATTCGTGGTCGCTAGCTCGAAGAAAGTCCTCAAAAACAACGATGTCAGACGTGGGCATTGTGTGCAGAGCTGAAGTGAACGTTATGCAGTTTCAGCATGGAGATGGAGAAGACGGGGGACTTAGTCCTAAAATAGGATTGTAGATATAGTATAGCCCAGAGGTTCCCAAACCCCAGTCCGCGGGCCACTTGTGGCCCGCCAGCTGTAAGAAAGTGGCACGCGAGGCCTTGTTGTTTAATATAATATGTTTTAATAAATTTTGTTTAATGCTGTCGGAGCGCCCCGTTAGCGTGCGATAATTTACTTCGCTCGAGGTTGTTATGCTTATATATTATCGAATGCGCCTGTTCAGTTCACAACGAAAAGTTATGAAGTTCCCATATCCCAGCCATGTCGTCATGTTGTCATATGTTACAGCTATTTAGCAGAGTCGGTAGAATTGTGTTGAAATTAGATTTTTTCAAAGAAAAATTTACCATTAAAGCCTATAAACATGAGTGTGGAATACCTAAAATCGAACAATGGTAAAAAGCGAAAATGTAAAGATGTAGCTTGTCGTGAATTCAACGAAGATTGGACGCAGAAATCTATGTTTATGCCTAGCCGTAGTGGTAAACCATTTTGCTTAATCTGCGGATTTTGTGTTTCTGTTACAAAAAAAATTTAATCTGGAACGACACTTCACGACTACACATTCAGACATAAATGCTCAAAATCCGATCAATTCGGAGTTAAAGATTTCATATAGAAAGTTCTCTGACCAGGCAGCAGTCATTTTTCATCAAGGCTAACGAACAGAGCAAGCGTGCTGTTGTTGCGTCGTACGACTTCGCTCTTCTGTTGGCTCGCAAAAAGAAGCCGTTCGCCGATGCAAAAGAAATAATCAAGCTTCCCTTAAAATTGCTGCTGGAATGCTTGGCGATAAAAAGTGTGAAACAAAATTTGATCAGATTCCTTTGCCTAACAATACTATGGCCGTGCGATTTGAAGAATTAGCCAACGATGTTCATCGTCAAGGAACAGTATATATCAAATATTGTAAATTTATCTTTCATTGGCAGTGGATGAATCCACTGACATTTCTGACAGAGCTAAGGCCGCAGTTTTTGATCGAGCAATAAACGATAATTTTGAAGTCATTGAAGAGCTTATAGGACTTGAATCAATGCATGCAACTACCAAAGGGACTGATCTGTTTGAAACTCTGAAGTTGTGTGTAGAGAAAAACAAAGTAGAATGGACCAAATTGGACAGTGTATGCACCAACGGTGTTCCGGATATGATGGGTAAAAAGTATGGATGGCTAGCATTATTGGAACAGTTTCTTGGCAGCACTATATCAAAATATTATTGTATCATTCACCAAGAAGCTTTGTGTGAAACGACTTTAAATCTGAAATATGTTATTGATGTTGTTCTGAGATGTGTGAACAACATTCAAAGTAAAGCGCTGAACAGGCGTTAGTTCAGATATTTTTCTATTAGAACTGAACAAGGAATACGGTGAGCTACTGTTACACTGTGATATCAGATGGCTATCTCAAGGGAAAATTCTGTTAACGTTTCTGGGCACTGAAAAATAGTGTCTATCTGTTTCTGTCTGGGGGGAAAAATGCATTCCTACAGAATGGGAATGTCTGCTGAACGATAACTGGCTTAATGACCTGGTATTTTTGGTGGACATCACGTCTCATTTAAACTTTTTAAATGCGAGGATCCAGGGAAAAAAATATCCACAAATGTATGCGATGACATTTCTTTATTTAAAATGAGACTACGACTGTTTATCGGACAGTTGACTGAAGGGACTTTAGAGGCTTTTCCAATTTGTGGTGGAAAAGAAATATGATTTGTTACAGTACATAGTAAAAGTTGAAAGTCTTCTGGATATCTTTTAGTCGAGATTTCAAGAGTTCACAATAGAGGAGGATAATGTTGCCCTCTTCATAAATTCGTTCGTATTTCCTATTGCCAAGCTCTGTCAATAACATCAAAACCTTCAGCACAAAGTAATTGGGTTGAAATGCAATTCTGCACTGATATGTAAATTTCTTGAGCTGCCTGCTTCACCTTCAGCTGATCATGTGATTTCATTATGACGACTATTGCCTGTCGAACAATTTGAACACTTGCGTTCATTTGTCCAGAGATACATTTGTCGTTTTTTTTTCGACTTAAAGATGCGAGCAGTCATTTTCCCCAATGAGCGTTATAAAAAACAAGCAACGTTCCAGACTCACCGACAGTAACCTAGCTGCGCTTATGACTTTGGGCACGACATATTTGTGCCCAGACATTGATAAACTGGACTTAAGTAACTGGATATGAAGAACAGTTACATTTGTAAATTAATTGCATTAATAGGGATTTTCGAAACTGATTAAAAATTTATTGTTAAATGTTATTGTAAACCAAAAAATGACCGCAGTGTAGTACTGACACTGACTGCCTTTAAAGTTTTAGAATTGTATTGACCAAAGTTAAGGAAGGTAAGAATGGTAATGCACGACTTTTATAATTTTATGACGTTTGGCCCGCTTAACTACCGAAAATAGTAGATATGGCCCTCTGCTTGAAAAAGCTTGAGGCCCACTTGTATAGTCGATGACGCAACAGCTAAAGGATTGGCGTCCTCTGCCAACCTAATGATGGTGCTTTGTTGTGCTCAGCCCAGAATTGAACGAGTATTTGTTATTTCCGATTGTAAAATGCCTCTCTGAAATCGCGGAAGCCGCGTTAGAGCATTAGTTTGCTCGCCCGCCTACTGGCTCCTTCGTCGTGTGTTCGAAACCCTTTTAACTGATTAACTGATTCAGCGCCAACAAAAAAAAAAAGTTGGTTTGGACCAAACAGGGTACACAATCATATGAACACGCATTGTAATATCAATTTATGTTCACTGAGCATTGAAATTGCTGAAAAATCACGAAAAACAAACAAACAAATAGCACAATGACCCTATTATGACGATACATCACCTTTCTGTTTAAATGGTAGGTTACATTTGGCGATATATTATCCACCGGCACTGTATCAGTTAAGGCATTGGTATTATTATTATTAACCTTTCCTTGTAAGTCGACACAGTCTTTAAAAAAATATCAGGAAATTATCTGCCAAGTAAAGACGGCCTACACGACGTTGATCACATCACATATCGATTGGTCTAAAAAAAATATGGGGCTAGAAACATGTACCCAATAGTCTAATAGTGTGAAAATGAATACTTTACAATTCCTGTTGTGAAGAAAATAATACATGCGACATCTTAATTACTTGACTGTTATCACTTTATCGTTCAGGCCGGTGATGCCAGGTGGAAAGTAAACATCACACCATGATTGGCAACTGTTGTTTTCGTCATATTATAATGTAGCATTTGTCATTTGGTTTCTGGCAGGCAAGGTGGAAAGTAAATAAAACCGAATAAAACCGTGACATTACAATAAACAAGTGGCACTTTGTCTTTTCCCAATGAGGACCGGTACTCACATACAACTGTGCTGTCTCACTACTGTTTAAGTTGCATTTAATACAATAGTCAGTTTATTCATTAAAAATGATTATATCCTTGTTGTCACGCTACTGTGCACATTTCCCCATCTTCTTTAGTTTCTTTGTTCAGTGATCCTAATTTGTAAAATTGTTGACAGTGACGATAATTAGGTTGCCTTCAATTCACCACCTTCCCAACAAATATAGAAACGACACGTACTACAAAAAAATTTGTAACTTCTCAAACCTATGACAAAAAAGGACGCCCCGAGAAGGTTAACAATTGGACGTGCATGGTGTAATCTTGAAGATAGCAGATGCACACCTGCGATGCGGGTCTATCTGCTAGTATCTTCCTACTTCACTCGTGCCATTGTTTCATGATATCAATAATGATCACACTGCATGTGTCCCTCGGCAGAAGTTAGTGCCGCCTATTCTACGATCGATTCCGATCTTGTCATTCTCTGGTAATCGGTTTTGTCAATGGCTAGCAGTTAACAGTATGTCCCATTGAAGCCAGGAGAGCGTGGCGTGCCCTCTCCATGCTCAACAGACCAAGAGTTAATTGGACATAACTAGAAACAGGCATACAGGTATGCAAATTGCTAACTTGT
>OY992878.1:59233169-59255669 GCA_963921405.1 Cepaea hortensis | reverse complement strand
TACGCTCCAACAATCAAGACAGATGGAGCGCTGAAAGAAGATGCATATGATAAACTCTTCAGAAAAACACATAAAACATCGTGAAGGAACTAGCAGATTGTCATGAGTGATTTCAAATAGAAGACTGCGGCAGAGAGCATTAATTATAAGCTGATTACATGAACAAGAAACAAAATAAAAATGGAAACGTGTTTGTGAATCTCATTAGTTTTACTAACCTAACAATCTGAAAGGTCATCTTAACACATACAAAACACTCAATAGATCTTCAGCAGGTATTTTAATGAACACGCTAAAATACGATGGTTCCGCCATTGAAAGTACACTCGTAGTTAAATATTTTGCTGACACGGTGAGACTAAAGTGAAGGAATATTTTGCTAAAATTATACGAGAGTAAAGCAAACGAACATTTTACACACATGATATGAGACTAAAGCAAACGAACATTTTGCTAACACGATGTGAGACTAAAGCAAACGAACAATTTGCTAACATGATGTGAGACTAAAGCAAAAGAACATTTTGCTAACATGATGTGAGACTAAAGCAAACGAACATTTTGCTAACACGACGTGAGACTTAAGCAAACGAACATTTTGCTAACATGATGTGAGACTAAAGCAAACGAACATTTCGCTAACATGATGTGAGACTAAAGCAAACGAACATTTTACACACATGATGTGAGACTAAAGCAAACGAACATTTTGCTAACATGATGTGAGACTAAAGCAAACGAACATTTTGCTAACATGATGTGAGACTAAAGCAAACGAACATTTTGCTAACATGATGTGAGACTAAAGCAAACGAACATTTTGCTAACATGATGTGAGACTAAAGCAAACGAACATTTTGCTAACACGACGTGAGACTTAAGCAAACGAACATTTTGCTAACATGATGTGAGACTAAAGCAAACGAACATTTCGCTAACATGATGTGAGACTAAAGCAAACGAACATTTTACACACATGATGTGAGACTAAAGCAAACGAACATTTTGCTAACATGATGTGAGACTAAAGCAAACGAACATTTTGCTAACATGATGTGAGACTAAAGCAAACGAACATTTTGCTAACATGATGTGAGACTAAAGCAAACGAACATTTTGCTAACATGATATGAGACTAAAGCAAACGAACATTTTGCTAACATGATGTGGGACTAAAGTAAACGAACATTTTGCTAACACGATGTGAGACTAAAGCAAACGAACATTTTGCTAACATGATGTGAGGCTAAAGCAAACGAACATTTTGCTAATATGATGTTAGACTAAAGCAAACGAACATTTTGCTAACATGATGTGAGACTGAAGCAAACGAGCATTTGACAAAAACGATGTTTGCTAACATGATGTTAGACTAAAGCAAACCAACATTTGACTAACACGATATTTGCTAACATCATGTGAGCGAAACTAAGGCAAGTGAGCATTTTGCTAAGATAATTTAGAAAGCAATAGCAAACTACAGAACGTAAACTTGACAAGAAATGACAATCAAAATATGCTGGGGTTGAATGCGACGTTTTGTGAAGGATATGCAACTAACTTTAACTTTTAATTGAGACTAATACAAGAACCTTTTGAACAATGTTAAGAATGGAAGCATATCAAGTACGAGTCAAGACCTTAGGGCAGTGAATTTTTTTACCGAATAAAAAGCGTAAAGTTGGTACACCGTTTGATTATCCTAGGTTATTGGATCTGACCTCAAATCTTCTCGGATAAAATCAGAACATCAGAAGGAGTTCGCGCTAAAATTCCCTGGTATCTGGCATTCAAAATATTTGGCCCACTGGGTCGCTTCCCAGATTAAGTGTTAGATTAGAAAACTAACCCACAAAATAACAATTATGGTAGGATTGATTCAGGCATTCACACATGGGATTCTTACAAGTGTACGGTTCTAATATATTGCATTGGGACATTTATAGGGAGGTTGAAGCACTGGTGGAGAAAGTGATGTTTTAGAGAACCAAACTCATGGTCAGTGGTTGTGTAAAAGGTCCTTCGCAGAACACCGTTTTCAGCGCGGTCCTCCCGAAAGATTCTCTATCTTTTGCAAGTTTCACTGCCTGAGACTAAAGCACACGAACTTTCATGTCTAGGGAGTCTTTAATATCCGGTGTCCACATTCCTGCTGGGAGCCGAGGTGGCGTAGTGACTAGACACTTGCATGCCAGCCTAATGGTCATGGGCTCGAATTAGCATAAGGTGGATGTTTATAATATAAACTTCCGGGTCGACGCAATCTAACATGGTAACGAGGAAATATCTTGGGAAGTGAAGGAGGCCGGCGTGATGTGGACCATATCAGCCCTGGTGTGCCAATTGGTCTATAAAATAGGGCTCTAGCACCGAATGTTGAATGCGCTTTAAGGTGTGCAAAATCGCCTTTTACTTGACTTACTTGCCGAAGGCCGACCCCTGTCGTTTATTTCCGGAACTACGTCTTCCACTACTGTTCTGTTTAAGCCACTGTGATGATTACTGTGTTTAAAATACTACAGTTTCCCATACATGATACTGTTTGTTAGCCAGTATTCTTCAATGTTCACATCTTGTAGAACGCCATTTTTACCTTCTTCTTGATCTAAGAATTTATTGTTACATTTATGATCGGAGGAATCTCAGGAAAGGGGCTAGCCACGAGCGCTGAAACTTCCATTAGCCCTCCCACCGCGACGTCTAAAGGTATACATGGAAAACAAAACAAAACAAACAAACGACACTGAATAACAGTAGACCCGGCCTTCTCATGTAGTGATTGCGCAATGCTTCGCGACTCACTCAATTCCATTATTTCTTCGTCGGCTGTCAATTTCTTAGATCTAACATTCTCTTTAGGTTCCGCTGGTCTATGTACAACGGTTTATTATAAACCAACTGACTCCCGCATAATCCTTCTCTATACCTCCTCACATTCCCCCTCTTTTAAGGATTCTATTCCTTTCTCCGGTGATGTGATTATCTACACAGATGGTTCTGTGTCAAGAGGTGAGAGAAGTGACTGGGGGTTCATAGCCACAGCTAATGGTCGACGTTTGGTGCAGGAGAGCCTGGCATATGATACCACAACATCCAGCTTAAGAATGGAGGTGGAGGCAGTCACTGCGGCTCTCCGCTGGATGGAGAATACAACACACACACACACACACACACACACACGAACACACACATCGTCATTGTAACTGACTCAGAAAGCATGCTGACGAGGGTGAGGACGGGCAGGTTTCGTGCGGAGTGGCTTGCTTCGCTTCGGAGGTCACGGGTGACAAGCATCGCCTGGATATTTTCTCCGGGGCATGCCGGTGTGCTGGGAAATGAACAGGCGGACAGACTGGCTCGCGGTGGAGTATTGATACATGACAAGGCAGACGTGGTTGCGGCCTTGTGGGAGCACGTGTACACCTCGGAGGAGTAAATGGATTACCATGGTCTGGCAAGAATGCGACAGCGAGGAGTGACGAGGGGATCTGGCCGACGCCCAACCCTCAGAGGAAAAGCGAGACGGACGTATAATCAGATTGCTACTGGTACTATTGGTGTTGGAACTCTTCGCTGGCTGCTGAGGATGAGGACGAAGCGCTTATGGGAATGCCCCGAATGCTGTGATATCGATTCCTAAATCAATTTATCAATCAATCCTATTCCTTTCTCCCAACTTTTACGTCCCCGGCGGCTTTGTCTGGATAATAACGACTTCCATCAAAAAGCCCACGAAATGTTGGATTTATTCCGCCTTCATGGCTATCCTGATAAAAGTTTTTTTTCTGCAGCCCTTTACCGCTTTCAGTCTATCAGTCGTGCTGAGGCTCTCTCCTCCAGTCCTAAACCACGAAATAATAGGCTGATCCTTTCACTAACCTACCATCCCCATAATATTGCTGCCAAGAATATTCTCCAAGCAGACCCGATCACTCACAATGTCTTTTCAGAGCGCCCCCCCCCCCCCCCATGGCTTACAGACGGGATCGTAACCTCAGGGATATGCTGATCTATAACAGTCTACCCCAACCTCATAAGTCTCTTCCTGGCACGATGGCTTGTCTTCGATCACGTTGTAAGATCTGCCCACATGTACATCAAACCCAGAGTCTGCCATTCCCTAAGACCACTTTCCACATCCGAGAGGGTTTCTCATGCACGAGTCGCAACGTTATCTATGCGATCATATGCACACGTTGTGACATGAGATATATTGGAGAAATAGGTCTACGTCTTGCTGACAGATTTAGGCAACACATCTGATATCAACAATGGTGCCCAGAAACCGGTATCCACACTCTTTAACAGTTCTTACCACCGTGGCGTGGCGGACATACAGGTCACGGCGCTCACATCGTGCGCATCTCACGAACATGATCGTAAGACATTGGAAAACTGCCTCATCTTCCAGGTGGGCTCACTCTCCCATCACGGCCTCAATGTCCAACATAGTTTCATTTAACTTCCAACCTCCCCTCCCCTCTTTTCCATCCCCGCTAGTTGTATAGCCCACTAGAAAAACGTGGTAGCATATCATTTACAGGACGTCGCAACCAACCCCAGCATTACTTATGCCGCTTGTGATGTCTTGGCAAATTTGCGTTTTGTGGCTTGTCATTGCTTTCTGGGCGACCGGCACTTATGCCATTCTATGCAAACCAACGCAGGGCGGACTGCATTCCAAGCACCCGCAGCTGTTTTCCTACGCGGTATGCGGAATTGCGAACTATACCTTCGCCACAGGGGCGGCTATAGTTCACTGCTAATCCGCTTCTTACCGTTCGCTCACATGGGAGTCCCCCCATCCTTCCTATCGACGGCTAAGCCAATCTCTGTTGCCCATCGACCCGTTTCAAACATACATCCGGTTCTTACCATCCACATAAAACGGTAAGCGCTTAAGGGACACTCAACCAAGCAAGGATTCAGATAAATAACCTTTGTACTTTCATGTAGTCTTTTTCGTGTAGTTGTGTGTCTGTTTTTGTTTGTTTGTTCTGTGCTGACGAAGGCTTTAGCCGAAACGTCCATTTTGTTTCCTGTAATCGCGTTCTAATAAAGCTCACAATCTACTTCTTGTTTTTTTTTTTTTTTTTTTTTTGGTGATTCATTCACGACTCACAGCAGTGTGTTACTATAGAAAAGAAGCATGTTCTCAAAATTTCCACTTTAATTTGTTTGGTAATGGAGTGACATAGGCTTGATATACTGCTTAATCTCTACATTGCTTTAACCAGTTTGCTTTTGACTTATTTTGAACATTATTGATTGCTTTTAATTCTGGAGCCAGGCTATTAGAAGTTTGTGACATTTTTTTCAATTTCTTCACTGTTGATTGTAATGTTTGGTTGGCATGTACTTTTGCATATGAAGATTATCTGTATATCTCTATGTGCGTGCGTGCTTGCGTGCGTGCGTGCGTGCGTGTGTGTGTATGTGTGTGTGTGTGTGTGATCCAGAGTAATACTGTGGGGATTCCGACCGTCATGTCTGCCACTCGTACTTGAACTGACATCGTGACATCGTTCCCCTCCCCAGCTCGCCAAGTTGATCTGTCAGGCCTGACGGTCACACCATCTGATCTGTATGTTTCTCTTATGGCTGTTATGATGAGCGTCATGAAATTAATAATGTAGTAGATTCGCTCTGTTTTCCACTTTCACCTGGCGTTGAACTACGTCTTTGATCAGTCTTTTCAGCTGCCAGGATAAGTGAATTAGTTAATTAGTTAGTCAATAGATCATTCTCACTGCACATGGAACCATTATGTCCGTAAGTGCCCAAATCCAATCCTCAGTTTAGTTTAGTCGACGGATCACCATCACAGCACACGGGTATAACCCATAAGTGCTCAGTTCTACTTCTAAGTCCGAAGAATCTCAACTCGGTGCACGAACTCCGTAGCACCGGCGAGGATCATGAAATATTTTGGGTAGATTTGTAACTCGAAATTTTGCCCGGGCAGCGCCGTTAGGCTACTATTTTTCGATTTCCAACTGCCAAGTGATATTTTACGTGCGCAACAATACACACGGGCATCCGATCTCACTACCCAGAGACCAGGGGAAATTTTGTTACTAGAAGCCCACGTGTAACAATTCCGGCCCTCACCGGGGCTTGAACCCGGGACCTCCAGCACTCGTGGCGGACACCATACCTCGAGACCACTCATCCTCCTAGTATCTTCCTCCTCGTATGACGCCTGACGACCAGTTCTATGTTTGGTATACTATTCTTTATTTTGGCGCTAATGTGTATTCTTGATGTTTTCATGAGGTCTTCGTTTATACACTAGCAGACTACTCAACATAGTTAGTTAGTCAACAGATCATCCTCATTGCACATCGAACAATTCAGTCCATAAGTGCTCGGATCCCCTCCTCAGCATATCCCGCAACGTGTAGCGGCTAACGACACCAGTTCTGTGTTGGTTTATCATTCTTCTTTGGCTTCCTGCGTAGTGTTCTTGTTTGGCCACCCCTCTTTTAATTTGCTGTTCTCGAAAGTCTGACCATGGCTGTAGATTCGCAGTCATCACTTGGTTCTCGCAAAAGTCTTACTTCTCTTAGAGCATTCAAAATGTCAGCCTGGTCCATGGCGCTTCGACCCTCCACCGTACCCGTATCTGCGAGCTTGTCAGCACGCTCATTTCCTTGTACTCCCGCATGCCATGGCACGAAGAAGAAACTAATCTTTGCCAGCCGAGACCACTCCAGAGACAGCAACCACTCTCTTCGGATCCACCCCATCTCTATTCCCTTGAGCATAAGGAAACATACCCTAGTGAATGTCTGTGTCTCGAGCCATGTTATTGCTTTACTTACTGCCATGACTTTCATAGTCAGGCTACTTGTGGTCACAACAAAAGCACCAGAGTCCTCCTTCACAATTCTCCCTCCGACCCGATCCATAAAGGCCCATGAGCTTCCCACATGTCGGACGACCGACACATCTGTGTCAATGCAGGCATCATCGTCTAACGAATTCTCGAAAATCAATGCTTGTACTTCCGCCTCCACAGCAGCCGGATTTTCTTGTAAGCATAATCTGTCTAATTGTATGAAAACAGAAAAAGACGTACAGAACTCTGTTGGCACTTGTACCCACTCCTCGCCAGGCTCAACGTCCTCAAGTGAACACACCTGTTGAAGCATGTCTTCGGCTTGACCCATCCACGACCTTCCTCTTTTTAACCTGATGCCCTTCACCTTCATAATTTCACTATGCAGTGGATGTTGTGTGTTTGCGTTAACTCTGAGGTAGGCACGTGCTCTGCAAATTTGTATTCTGTCTTCAATGGTTGGAAAATCAAGAAGGTAGCGCGCATCGCCTTGCATGCTGTATCTCTTGTACATCCAAGAATAATGAGCACAGCTTCGTTCTGTATCCTTTCCCTCATTTCTATCTGCTTACTGCTGAGAGTCAGGATCGCCATCGCATACTCAAAAACAGACACGACCAGCCCCTCGTATAGAATACATAGATGGCACTGCTCACAGTTTGCTGCCGCCATCACCTGCATCGCAGCCAAACCCCGCTTGGCCTTTGTTATCACCTGGTCTATGTGCTCATTATAAGCAAGGCTCCGATCAAAACGTAAGCCCAGGTAATTCATTGCCTGCGTTCTTTCCACAGTCTCTGAACACAGATTTACATTTGGTGTTGGAGTGTTGACAATATGATTATTCAAAGAGCACCATAATACTGTTGCCTTTGTTGGGTTGACCATTACCCCAGCTTCAACACACCAAGTACTTATGCGATTGAGTTCGGTTTGTAGTTCCACAGCAACGTGATCTCTGACTAGTCAACATACCAACAAACGCCTTATGATGCACATAATCATTTTTTTAAATCATACATTCTATGATTGTGCATGTTCCTAACTGTATTCCTGCGTTTTATTTTCCCCACCTTCTCCCAATCTCCGTCGTCAGTCTTTACTACAAAGCAGTTTTCCGCAGCAGATCTATTGCAAGACACTGTCAAAGGTCATGACACTAAATTGTTGTAAACCATTACCTTGGTAATGTGCTGTGTGTTAGGTGCAGTAAACGCGTTTCGCAGTTCACCGTCACACTGTGTCGAGGGTTCGGAATCAGCTGCGGGACAATTGGAAGCAGACCGTTTTTCGCTGATTTCGAAGGTGTGAAGCGTCGGTGGTTCAGAAAGCCATGACAAACCACAGAACGTAAAAATTGTCCAGTAAATCACAAACAGCCAAAAATGCTGGGGTTGCTTGCGACGTCCTGTAAAGGACAATCAACTAACCGTGACTATTGTAACAAAGAGATTTCCAGTCAATTGTAGCTTCTTCTTTCCCCGGTATTGCCTATTGGAGCGTATTCCTCAACCACTCAGCAAACTCTCTGCAAGCCGGCCAACCTTTTACTTCTCCTGCAGCTCCGCCCGACTCCGCCTATTGCAACTGGCAGGAAAAAATTATATCAAGTGAGTAAAATAATATCATAAACAAAGGTACTACATCGAATACTAAAATCTAATAACATATGAAACAATCAGCACACTTATCTCGTAGAATGGAGTTTCTGAATATTGGATGAATGAAGGCGGAAATAAATCAACCAGATAATTAGCAAATATTGATAACATTTTGTACCAATATGTACAAAATAAAAGGAGCTAAACGATGTGGGCAGTGTGTGGTGATGAGTATCTCTCCTAACTTAGGCGACCAGAAATGTACTAGATGGCAAAATTATTGTTGAATGAGATCAATATTAAAAGATAAACGCCTATTGAAAGGACAGACGCATCCCACTAATTAACACTGAATGTACGAACTATTTTATTACTAGGATTGTCCCAAAATTAATAGGACAAGTAAGATTGTCATTCCGTCAGTCTGATTAAGGAAAGTATTGTACCAATGACTCATGTGTTTTTGGGTGAATGACAGGATCTGCATCTGACAGGTACATCACGTCAGGTGTTTTCTGTTTACAGACTCGTATTTACTTTTCCCGCCTTTCTTTCTTTTACTTCTGTCCACACGAAGGGAGAAAACAATGCATTCTGAATGTAAATAAACAATGAAACGATGAAGTTTCACTATCTGAGACAGCAAAGGCAAACGAAGTAGCGGGAGACACATAAGCATATATATATATATATATATATATATATATATATATATATATATATATATATATATATATATATATATATATATATATATATATATATATATATATATATATGCGCTCGTGTGGTGATAAGGGAGTAAAAGAGTCAGATTCAGACTGAGAGACAAACATCTAGAAATATAGATGTGCTGGCAGACAGACAGAACTAGCTGAAACAGTATGTGACATGACAAACAATGCAGAGTTTTCAGACACCTCTAAGAAAACAGATGCATACTATGCAATACACGAAAACTGTTATCATTTCAGTTAGTGATGTGTTCCAGGTTATTTCATTTATTTAACAGTGTGTCATAGCAATTAACTCATTAAGCATTCTAGCAGTCGTGGTGCAATCTCATTATCAAGATTCATAAAGTAAGGAATCGAGATCTTAATTAATTTGCCAGGAGTAAAATATGAAGACATTTTCGGATATAATTCTTAAAACAAACAGGAAACATTGCTCTCAAGTAAGGGAGAGCCAGGTCAACAGATTCACCAACAAAGAAAGACATCGATCTACGTGGTCTTCCCAGGGAGCAACATCTCTGCTTGGTTTTTCAGCTAATCTCCATCATTTTAATTTCTGGATGCTGTGTTAATCACTTCTGTCTTTGGATTATAACGCAACTTCAGGAGTTGTTTGCTTCTATCATTGCTAATTGTTGTTGATGCGTCAGGTAATATGATGAAAACTGCATAAATGAAGCCAAAGCATAAATCATCACATCTGAATAAACAATGCCACACACTTTATTTATTGTGTTTTCTTTTAGTATTTGACGTCGTTATTTCATTTGCTAAGCAATTATGTATCGGTCTGAGCCGATTGTTCGGAGACGAACATGCGGAGACAATGCTCAATGCAGTCAGCAACTCATAGCATGACTGTTTGCGTTAGGGATATGGGAACGTAGATAACGAAGACGCTATACCACCTCCCAGTGATGGTCGTGGAAACAGCGTATATCGCTGCACTCTGTCCGAGAGGTAAGGGATTAAATGAGAGGGCAAATCTACCCCTAAAGTGATTAGATAAATTAGACGTAGACAGTCCAGATTTTTGGGGGCAAATAAATTAGAAAACTTAATGTCAATTGGCAATATTGATGGAAAAATAGTAAGGGGAAGGCAGACAGATAAGCATATGGATGGCTAGGCCACATGACATTATCGGGACAGGACCACAGACCTGACCCAAGAATCTGGTGATCGTGTGAGATGGCGAAACATGGTCATCCAGGTAAATTGGCATGGCACAGGATTATGATGAAACATGGTCCCAAGACCGCAACAGTGAAGTTGAATGTTTCGGCCAAAAGGTCCAAATACCGTGCTACAGTGTGTTGTTTGTCCATAAAGTATGATGATGAACATTCATTTAATCAAGTGAGGCTTTAAAGTTATGAGCCGTGAGTTCTAAAATGGCTGGCTGGCAAGGCCTATTTTGCCTTGAAGTGTTCTTTGACAAACATAAAGTTTCGCTCTCGTTGAGCTCGTCAGTAGTGCATATCCTTGACCGGACCCGGAAACACTGGCGTGTGAAGCGTGTGTGTAACCACTAGACCACGCGGCACACGCTGGACACGGCCAAATTATCACATCGTAGGCTGTAGCTCAAGATTTGCCCGATCGCCGCGACTGACATGATCCGTCAGTGATCCGAGGTTTGTTTCCGAGTCCGGTCAAGGATATGCACTACTGACGAGCTCAAACGAGAGCGAAACTCGAGTCTAGTGCTTCCACATTGATGTGGATAGGCCTTAGGTTCATACCAGAATACGGTCAGCGTTGCCAGTAGTGGGTTGTGCTCAATATTTAAATCTCAAATCCCGAAACAACCAAATAAATCAAAAATAAAGTTATGTGGAAGAATGATTTACACGATGAGTTTAAGTGAGGAAGAGTTGCGCAATTCGTCGACCAGACTCTCTCGCCTTAATCCATCTGAATCCAGTGGCAAGACAAGTCAAGACAAGTCAAGACAAGTCAAGACAAGTCAAGACAAGACGACTGCAGTGTTGACTGAAAAACTTACATGGTTTTATTTTTTTTTTTTTGTTCGTGAGTAGCCAGGGGAAAAAGAAGAACCAATTTGTTGCTCACCATAAAGATATCTTTAAGATTAAAACAGAGACACGATTTAGGATCGATTTCAAACATAGATGACAACAATATATGTATATAATACATACAGTTTCTTATGCTATTTTGTTTTATTGATTAATTAAAATAATAATAATCATCATGTGCCATGCCGGTAAGCGTGGATGGTCATGTTTTGCCACCTCATTCGATCACCAGAGTCGTGGATCAGCTCAGTGTTATTGTCTCGACCATACCACATGGCCAAGCCAACCAGGTATTTACTTCTCTGCCTTCCCCTTGTTCTTTTCCCCTCTATCTTGACAGTTATCACCAAGTTCTCCAATCTATAACGTGACCAAAACATTAAGACTGTCTACGTCTAATTTCTCTAATCAGTGGACGGTTAACAATTGATTCTTGTAGGACTTGGTCATTCGTTTTTCTGTCTGCCCATGGTATTCTTTTCATTTTCCTCAGAAACCACATTTTCACAGCCATCAGAGGTTTTTCAGCTTGCCTACGCTTAGCATCCATACAAAATCAAAGGCTCTATGTAGCACCTCAACACTCTTTTTCTCGTTCGAAATGACATCTTTTTATTGGTCAGTATGTTTTTCATCTTTCGAAACGCTGCCTTCGCCATGGCGATTCTTGTTCTAATCTCTTCAAGGCATCTCCCATCAGATGCTATGACTGTTCCGAGATAATTGTACCGATTCATTTGTTTGAGAGTATTCCAATTTAATTATATATTAGACTAGCTGACCCTGCCCGGCTTCGCCCAGTCCCTGGTGGGAAGCATCTCATTTAATTCATATAAGTAGTCATATAAGTTCCCGTTCCCGTTACCGACTATCTGTCTGTCTGTCTGTCTGTCTGTCTGTCTGACCCGGCCCGACATCGCCCAGCTCCTGGTGTGAAGCATCTCATTTAATTTATATAAGTAGTCATATAAGTTCCTGTTCCCGACTGTCTATCTGTCTGTCTGTCTGTCTATCTGTCTGCCTGACCCTGTCCGGCTTCATTAAATTCATACAACAAAAAAAGTAACTTAAAAGAACGTTCTTCTACACACCATCCATTATTTTTAATGAAAACTCTTTCTAATCACCTGCATGACTACAGTAACTTCTTAAGCAAAAAAAGATGAGTTACAATGTTATGCATTGTGCATCATTTTTATGAAAACTTTGAAAATGCCTTACAGATTGTATCATTATTTATTATAACTCATATGCCGGTACATAACTATGGACAAAGAGTTTATAAATCTTTGAAAACGATGCCACAATATGACTATAAGTTATAAAGAAAAGTTATGCCCCTTGAAATAACTTTTACAGAGTTAGGTCCCCTGAAATATATGAAATTATGATGAAAAATGAAAAATGAAATAATACTGAGTAAGCAGGCGATTTCACACTAACAAAATATCACAGTTGTCAGCTCTGGAATGAAAGGAAGGCGTGTAGAAAATTTCATCTCAATCGGATGGGCCGTTCGCGAACAAATAAAGGCCATACGGACAGAGATACATAAATACATACAGAGATACATACGCACAAGTCTTTTTTATATATAAGATTGTGGTATTTCCTTCTTCTTAGTGGCGACCATAATCTGTGACTTCTTACAATTTAATTCTCACCCAGGTTGTTCACTGTGTGCAACAACCGCATCTACTAAATGTTGCAGATCCTGCTCATTGTCTACAGTCAATACTGTATCATCCGCATATCTAATGTTATTGATGTTATGTCCCCCAATGATAATTCCTTTCATATTGTCAACATTTCTGAAAATATTTTCACTGTACAGGGAAAAAAGATCCCCGTCTCACACCTCTCTTAATAGGCTGATATTGACCTACTTCATTATCAATCTCTATGGCAGCTTGTTGTTTCCAATATATGTTTTTTATTAGTCTAAGGTCTTTCCCATAAATTTGTAGATCTGCAAGCATCTCCATCATGTTGACATGTCTCACTATATCGAAAGCCTTGTGTAGTCAATAACGCAAAGATGTAGGTCTTTGTTTACCTCTATAGAACGTTCAATCAATGTTCTCAGCATATACACAGCAATTACTGTACCCTTGCCCTCTACAAACCCACATTGTTCTTCTCCTCTTTCGGGTTGTATTTTTTCCCTAAATCTGTGCATGATAATTCTTAGCAAAATTAAAATAATATATCACGTAAATCTTCTGCATGAAGACAATTCATACATAAGTAAATTAAAACTCGCTGTCTTATTCAGGGGTAACGAGAAATATAAAGGTTAATTTATTCTGAACTGAAGGATAATATATCACCAAATGTGACCTCCCATTTGGACAGAGGGACGATATATCGCCATACAAGGGTAATCATGTCATTTGTAACTTTCCGTACCATCATCAACTATTTTAATGTTCAGTGAATGCAAATTTACATTATAATACTTATTCATTTGATTGTGCGCCATGTTTGGTATTAACGTATTGTTTGTTTGACACTTAATCGGTTAATCAATGTTTCTTTGGTCTCCCACTAGGTTTAAATGTATCACTTAGTTTCACGTAAATGCTCGTATTTCACGTAGGAAAATATAACTGCTATTGCTATTATTTCACCGAGAATAGTTTTGGATTATTAACATGTCTTTTAACTGATTTTTTTCCCCATTAGATGGAGCAGTGGTGACATAACGGTTCGTGCAATGCTTACTCCCGCATGGAGGCAGGATGAGTAAATGACTCAAAGGATGGATGTGATTCTGCAAATTTGACTACATTGCATGAACTCAAACGGGGTCAAGTTATGCTGGAAATCAAAGGAGAATAGTCAACCAAGACGGAACTGGCGTCGCCGGCCGCTACACACTAAGGGAGATAGTGAGGAGAGAATCTGAGCACTTAGGGACAAATAGTTCGATGTACCCAGCTATAAATACTTGTATACATGCTGGTTGCTCTCCCTCAGTGGAGGTTCCTATTACATGACTTATGACATTGACACATATGTATCCTTTTAAATGTCGAAATATCCCCCATTACCTGCGTCTGAGCTAACAACACTCAGTTTCTCCCGAGAGAATATCCCAACTCCCTATGCCAGCAGCACACACTTCAGCTCACACCACTGCTCGAGCTTCAACTCTCTCTTCCCACATGTGATTCATGCGATGTTCCCCGTGGACATCTCACAACCGGAAACAGAAGCATGGAGCTGAGTATATATAAATGATTGTTTACTTGGAGCTTCCCCGCAACAGGGCATCAGCTAACTCGATTTTCCGAGCGTGGAGTATCTAGAAGGTGTTGACTGATCTATCTTAACATCGACTGACTGCCATACTAGGTCCCCTCTGTGATTTCTAAACAGTTTATAAATTCCCTTCAAACTAATTGCTTGTCGGGGAATGGTTCCCTGTCAAGATGAAAGTGTAACTGATAGTCGGTTACAAGCGTCGAACCTCAATAAGCTTTCACTTTAACTAAATTAAGCCTGATTAATATTTCAGGAGATTTGATTTTGTTTGGACCCTGGTATTGTTTCCACTATCACTGGGGGATGTATCATTTAATGAAGAGTAATTGACTGAGCAGTGTGAGCAGACGCAGCAGCGGCACAGCGGTGGCCAATGATTGGCGTTGTTATGTTAGCTTAATGAAGAGGAGCGGGTGACCGGGGTCTCAGGGTGTTCACCTCACACATCGTAGGTCGATGCTCGATAAAGATCAACATTTCAAGACCCCTCACAAAAATATCCTTTACATGGACACTGCTCGGGCAAGTGGTGCATATCCCCAGCCCAGGAAAAATTGAGAAAAGGCAAACTAGCTCGACACACCAGCAATGGTGCGAATGCGTAATGAAAACATACTGGAGTGTAGAACACGGAAATATAAATTCCCGAGCAACGCGTAAGCCATTAAATTAACATAAGAAATACATTCCCAGATATTGATTAGCACTCATAGAATTACATTGAAGAAGTAGTGCTTTTACGCTTGTGGGCTAAACCGAGCCTAGAAAAATGGATATAACACAATTTTCTGGGATTTGTATTGGTAGGAAGGTGGCGCTACACGGAATTGGTCACTCTACATCATTATGCCCTCGTAAGAAGACTAACCAGTACAAAGAAGCGCGGAACTAATTTTATCTTTTAGAAGAGGTGAGACTAACAATATGGATTGGACAACTGAATTCATTAATGGGGGAGGGGAGGGGGGAACAGTCTTTCAAGAAGCAGACGAAAATCTCAGGCTGATTAGAGAAATTAGATGTAGACCGTGCTGATATTTTTGACAGGCTATGAGGAGAAGCAAGCATACACATGTAGTGACGACTGGCAACATTGCTGGCAAAACAGGGGAGAAAAATGGCAGCGAGAGAAATAATTAAATGATTGGCAAAATGTTATAATCAAGACTAGAATACGGGAGATTCTGGTGATTGTGTGGACCTTGCTCGCTCACGCTTACCAGTATGGCACATAATGATGGCAGTGGTGAAATAAGATTTTTTTTAAAACATTAACTATAGAAGGATAAACAGTTATTGATTCTTTAATAATATTCGTCTCACTTAGATACTTGCTGCATACTAACAAGCCTGTACTTTTTGTCTAAACAAGTTTCCGCTCTAATGCATTCATTAGCCATTTAACACCTGTATGTTATCTATTCGAGAGCCTCGGTAGCGCAGTGGTTAGCACGCGTGTCTGTAGGTCCTGTTATCAAGTGTTCGAATTCCTCTCAAGGTTGGAATTGTTGTTTAGGATACAGGTACAGCGCAGTAGTCAGCAAGCTTCCTTGCCAGCCCCGGGGGTCGTGTTTTCGAATCTACCCGGAGGTGAGGATTTTTGTTTTTGATTTGAAATAACTTGGCCTTTCCTAACCGACCTACCTAATAGGGGTACCAGGAAAGGTTATGGGAAGCAAAGGCGGATGTCGTGATATTGACTGCATGTCCCATCGAGTGCCCATTGGTCTATACAGAAATGAATCTAGAAAAGCCTCAATGCGCGGAAATATATCCTTTACCATACTTTTACTATGTTATCTCTTACTGTAAACGAGTTTTTTTTTTTTTTTTAAAGACACCATTGTGCTCTAGCCGTCAAAGTGATGACACTGTGCAGTCTGCCTGTTTATCTTGTTGTATTACTGAAGCTGCCGCGCCGAAAAATTAACAAAACGCTGTCACAAAGGTCTACGTTCCGTGCTAACATGAAATTATCGATTTGCGGCAGGCCGGGAAATTCAGCATTCACACATGAAATGTTGCTGCATGCAAATTGCAGATGTCACGTCCTGGGAAACATCCTCCACGCATGAACAACGAAATGAGCGGCGCGGAACACTGCTTCCAAAGAACGATGTTTCTGAAAAAGCCTTTCTGTTCTTGGTGATCCTCTATAGAAAATATGCTGGTGGAAAGATCTCGCAGCAAGCTACCCATTTTTGTCTCTCCCTAAACACAGACTGGCTTCTTCACGGATCAAAAAGGATGTCATGCGAACACTGAAAAGCGAAAATGTAAAAAGAAAATAAGATTATGGTGTTCGTACCCTTCATTTATTATATATCATTCGTTCTATTACAGACCAATTCTAGAAATAAATTATGTGCAACATCTGAACCTTGTGTCCTGACCGTACCTGGTTTAAAAAAAGAAACAACAACAACAAAAGATGAGGGGAGAAAGGCAGAAGCGGCCTGGTTTTCCTACATACGAAACCTCTGTTCTCATATATATATATATATATATATATATATATGTCTGCTTGAACACAGATTGTCTGAATATAAATTGTGATCGAGTGAGGCGCGCGCTAGCGAAGTTGATAGCGAACTGCTCTGGTAATGTCTTGAGCAGGGTCGGTCGCCGGTTCGACAGCTGCGCTGGCGCGTGTCAAAGGGAGGTAAATATTGACCACCAATTTCTCCTAGCAATTCCACAATTACATTCATCGGCATTTCCTATGTTTAGGTTTCTCTCAACATCTCAGTCTCTATGTCCTATGTGAGGTTTGAAGATCGACACTTGCTACTTTCTGTTCAGCTGGCAATGTGTACGATCTTTCACATTGCCAGGATGCTTTCATTCCCTTCTGATTGTAACGCTGTTTATTATAAACCTCTTGGCTTCATTCGAAAAATTAATATGGAGAAACAAATATATGTTAATGAGAAGAAATTGGAGTTGGTGGAACATTTCAAATATCTTGGGTCATTAATTAACAGCAATGGTGACACAATCAAAGAAATAAAAGACGAATATCTATTGCTCTTCAGAAACTAGAACAACTGAATAAATCGTGGAGTGGGACAGATAGAACTACAAAAATTAGGTCTTTAAGAGCATCCATCTTTACCATTGCAACTTACGCCTTTGAGACCTGGACACTTACTAAACAAGCTTAACAGCGCTTAAATACATTTGAATATAAATAGACGGGTTCTAAAAATATCTTTGATACAGAAAAGAACAAATGCATCCATACGACAGGATTTGAATATTGAAGATGGTTGGCTACTAAAGACGATAAAACAAAGAAAATTGAAATATTTTGGTCACTTGAAACGCCATGAAAGTTTGGAGAGAACAATCATCTATATGCCTGAGAAAAGAGGAAGAGGAAGGCCAAATATAAGATGGGAGTAGGTATTGGTAGATGATCTCCAGATGGGTGTATCGGACCTGGGACATCTTGCTTATGACAAAGATGTTGTCCGTTGTGGGAGCGAGGTTCCGCAAAGAACATGCAACTGAATGAATGAAATAAGTAATGAATGAATGAATGGCTTCATTCTAGGTTATATCTAAACAACAAGCACAATCGCCTTACAAGGACCTCAGATGAACAGAACTCACCGACTACGAAATTACTATTATCTATTTATGAATGAAATATCATCATGTACCATGCTGATAAGCGTGAGCGGCAATGTTTACCATTTCACACGATCACCATAGTCTTAAATCAGGTCGGTGTTCTTTCTTGATTATGAATAAAATTAGGTGGAATTGAGGTAAAGCTGTGAAAATGTAAACAATATAAAATGACACAAAGTAGTGCAGCTTTACAAAACAGATTTACATCACATACAGGACGTTGCGGGGATTAGCCTTCATCAGCAAACAAACATATTCACAAACACAACATATAGTCAAGGAGGTCTCCTGTGACTACATCAAAAGGTGACGACAGTCCATCCATTGGCACCTTGCCGTCTTGACAGACGATAGTTTGTGCTTTAAAAAGGCATAATAACTTTTAACTATGGCGGTAGCGAGTGTGACTGATAAGGCCAATTTGCGCTGTAAATGTCCGTTCACAGTGGGTGCATCTGAACACGTGGTCATTTCCACCATCATGCACCATCTTACGTCTCAAACGCTTGGTGTGTGACTTTTCTGCAATAATTTTCTCCTTTGACTTTATTCCATTTCTGATATTTGCCCTCCATGCAACACGTTCAGCGGCGACTTGCTCCCAATGTGCATTATCAATGCCTGTATCAATCATGTCCCGCTTACACACATCTTTGTATCGTAGTAGAGGCCGACCCTGAGATCTCTTACCCATCTGTAATTCACCAAAAAGATATCCTTTGGTATTCTACCATCATCCATCCTCCTAAGATGTCCTATCCATCTAAGTCTACGAAGACTGAGCATGGAATAAACTGTCACACAACCTGATCTTTCCAATACTTCAGTATTTGTGATTTTGTCTTGCCACTTAATACCAAGAATTCTTCGCAAACACCGCATATGAAAGCTGTTTAAATTGTTCTCTTGGTGTGAGTAAGTTGTCCAGGTTTCACTGCCATAGAGAAGAGTACTAAGGACACAGGCTTGATAGACAAGGACTTTTGTTTTGGCAGTAAGCTTCCTGTTCTCCCAGACTCTTTTTCTTAACCTGTTCATTGTTGTTGCTGCCTTACCAATCCGGATGTTGATTTCCTGATCTAGGGATAATTTGCTATTAACCACTGATCCTAGATATGTAAAATGGTCTACTATCTCTAGTTCAGCGTCGTCAATAAAGATTGATGGTACCCCATGTGCACCTTGTGACATAATCTGTGTCTTCTTTTTGCTAATTGTTAAACCAAATTCAGAACAAGCATTGGAGAATGCAGATAGTAGACATTGCAATTCTTCCTCAGAGTGGGTCGTAACTGCAGCATCATCTGCAAAAAGCAACTCTCTGATCAGTACCCTCCTAATTTTGGTCTTAGCCTTCAATCTCTGAGCATTGTAGAGGCCGCCATCTGAGCGTGAGTGAATGTATATACCACCATCCTGATCACGAAATGCATATTTCAGTAGAAGTGAAAAGTAGTGCCTCTCCATAGCACAAAGCCTGGGCTAAAATATAGAGATCATGTGTTGCCCATGCAGCATGATCCCTCTCTCGGCCTGCCTAGTTCACTCCAGAGGAAAGGTAACACCCCTACATCTGGAACAAGACAAGCTGCAGAAGCTGCCGGATCAGCAAAGCAATGCTCTAACTGTCCGCCTGTCGGAGCTTCGATCCTAGACCAGTCGCCAACCAAGGCTTAGGGCCTGGTCTGCCCTGCCATGACAATTTTGTCTTTAGCTTGCATTTCCTCGCACCAGGGTAAGGCTTGTACCCTCCCAATTGCGCTCTTCCGCCCGAAGCCGTTGGCACAATGTGGGGTGTCAGGTTTGGTAAGCGCCGCCCAACGTTCGGCGCTAACAGAAACCAGGTAGTACCGTCTACTGTTATACGGTAACTCAGTCATATCTGACTAAGACCTGACTAGTTGACGACAGTACGAGAAGAACAAAAGGATGAAAAAATGAAAGCAATGAAGAGAAAATGAGAATTGGAAAAAATGCTCATACTCATCTCAAAATTCCGATTTGTGTGTAACCTGTGTTTGTGTGAAAATTTGTCGCTTCCTTTGCTGGAGAATCTTTCTGAAGTGGGCCATCGTGTTATTATTCATCACATATAGGGGCGTAGGGCTTATTATTAGCAACAAGTTTGTTTGGATGATGGTTCACAATGAAGTCTTCGACGTCTGCACACTTGCTGCAAATTTCTTTAATCCTGGCAGTTGAAATGGTCATTGACTCCTCATCATCGGACGACTGCTCCTCCTTTAATGTCTTTAGTTGTTCATTCTGAAGATCCACAAGCTCATCTGTAGTACTGTTTGGTTCTGTGCCGGTTCTGTGGTGAAGATGTTACGATCGTTTGTCTCCAACGTTACACCTTGCTCTCTCTCTCTCGTTCGCTTTCGTTAGTAACCTGAGGCACTGTTCGTTACCCGAGACATAAAATTTTCGAAGTTGAGATCAGTGAATATGATGCGCACTGACAGGCCGAAGTACCACTACACACACATACACACACATACACACACACACGCGCGCGCACACACACACACACACACACACACACACACACATATATATATATATATATATATATATATATATATATAAGTGAATTTTTGTGTCTTTGTGTGTCCTTTATGCGTTCCTGAACGGTCCATCCGATTGAGATGAAATTTTCTACAGAAGTTCTTCTCATTCCCGCGCAGCCAACTGGCATAGTTTGTTAGCTTAAAAACACTTATTTACGTAATAAATTAACATTAATTAAAATATTGCAAGGGGGCTTAATTTAAGAAAAGTTATATCACGGGACATTACTTTTAGTAGCAATAATATATTATGTAATTTAAATAATTGTTGTATTTTTCTTAAGTTTGATAAAATGTTTAAAGAAGTTATCTACAGTCACATGAGTTATAAACAAAGTGATAAAAACTCTGATTGCCTGCCAAACAAAAAAGCGGTCCTGACCAAACAGAAATTCAAGGCAGAAAATTTGAAGTAGGGGTGTGTCACAATAATGCTTTTAAAATGATTAAAATGGTAACAGATGCATTGCATTACATTTCAAATTAAAGAGGATTGCACAGGGAATCTGACAGTGTTAATAATTAATTGATAGCTTACAAATATTATGACAATAATGAGAGTTTTAGTAATAACAATTGAAATTAAAGTGTTAAAAATTATGAAAAAAATTCACTTACCAAGGCGTTATTTTCTATCCGAAGCCGCTAATCCAGTTAAATTAGTAAATAATGTTACACACACCACTTGTGTTCAAGAATATCACAAGAACTGCTCCATAACACGAATAAATCACAATGAAATCATAAAATTATGAAGCACATAATTTTCACACAAAATGGAAAATGTCAGGAACACATCAAGCAGATTACTGAGGAGTAGAGTACTGAGAAACAATATAACACTATTTTCTATTTTGTTATTAGTATTATTATTCTAAATTTAATTATTTATATACTCTTCAAATACGTTGTGATAGGCAAAGCAAATTTAGTGGCACAAGTGTGACCCATTAGCGCAAGCATAAGTCGGCATTTGCCATCATATTCTGAGGAACTTTCATTGTTAGATTTTTCATATTATGACCGTCTTCTACATAATTATCTGACTGCTGCACATGGTTTGTTTTAGAATCTTTCACAAAGTCCTTTACATCACAATAACTATAATATAAAACTGTTTAAAACGGTAATTTTATTAAAATATATGAGGTCCAGAACTAGAAGGTATTGTCACTTCGAATTTCGAATCACAACAATCAATTTCGAATCTCATGCCATGCATGTTTTCATGTGTTATCTTGTTGGCCATGCGTGTTTTTGCACACGAACGGAAGGGAAATCTTTCGTTGTAAAGTTTAATTCAATGGGACACTAAAAATTGTGGACTAAAAAGGAGAAATGGATCAATTAAAGCACTATACATAAAAAAAAATACCTATAGGTAGGCTCTTGGGTGTCAAATTTGGGTTCCGGGACCGATCATTAGGTCTCTGGCAGAGAATCAGTTGGCATCTTCAGAGTTTTCATAAAAATAATGCATCTATTTTAGATGCGTGAAAATTTTCTAACTCATCTTTTTATTTCTTTTCAACATCACATTAGATGTTTTAGTCTTCTTTATTTCTTTTCGACATCAAATTAATTTTTTTTTTCGTCTATGCAATGTAATTTTTTTGTGAGAGAAAGTTAGTTGCATATCCTTTGCAGTACTCCGCAGTCAACCCACCATTTATTGGCTGTTCGTGATATCTTGGTAATTTTACTTTCACTACTTTCACGTTGCCCTTTTTAGTTATTGGAATGAAAATAGATCTCTTCCAATCATATCTTCTACTATCAATCTAACTATCTATTCTTCTATTCTAT
>OY992878.1:59213169-59230669 GCA_963921405.1 Cepaea hortensis | reverse complement strand
CACATCAAGCAGCTGATGTTCACCTTTGTCTCTGCAAGTGGCCAGCAGCTCTGTAATATGTCTCGGTATCTTTTCATTTTGTGATATAAAAATGTTTGGTCGTTCGAGTTACGAGTGGGCAAATCTGGTTGAAATCTATGAAATAAATTGAATTTGGTTAACCATGCATGGGTGTGTATACTGTCGGAGGTAAATACAATGTTATCAGATGTTTGAATTGTTGCCGGTGTATTTAGCGAAAGAGATGAAAATAATATGTGAACATGTGACAATTGAATAGATAATCACAGTCACCATTATCGGCATAATGATCTTGTCTGGCCTTTACTGCGATGATCACGGGCGTCTGTTGTGTGACTAGTTCCGTGTTGTTTCTTCCCATGCTTTCAACCGGCAAGTTAGTCCTTTTATCGGACATAGCGTTGGTTGTGTTCTCTCTTATGGTTAATTTTCAAATATTACTATACTTATGAAGCTAAATACTCAGTGGCACTTTGCCGTCTTCACAAACGATAGTTTGTGATAGAGTTATACCTCTCCATAACACAGTTTGTGCTGAATTGTTGACACCATATGTTGCCTATGCAGCATAATCCCTTTCTCGGCCTGCCTAGTTTACTCCAGAGGAAGGGTAACACCATTATATCTAGAAGAAGACAAAATGACGTGGCTGTCGGATCAGCAAAGCAATGCTCTAATTGTCCGCCTGTCGGAGCTTCGATCCTAGAGCAGTTGCCGACCAAGTTTTATGTTCTGGTCTGCTCTGCCATGACATTTAGTTTTTAGGTTGCATTTCATCGCACTAAGATCTACCCTCTCAATTGCGCTCGTCCGCCCGAAGCCGGTGGTACAATGTGGGATGTCGGATTTTGTGAGCGATGCCCAGCATTCGGCGCTAACAGAAAGCAGGTAATACTATCTACTGTCATTAGTTTACTTTAGTTTAGTCGTTTGATCAACATCATGGCACACGGTTTAACCGTAAGTGCTCTGTTTTCCTCCTAACTCAAACCTGAGTCTGGAGAAACTCAGCTGCACGAACTCCGTTGCATCGGCGAGGATCCTGAAATACTTTGGGTAGATTTTTCACTCGAAATTTTGTCAGGGCAGCGCCGTTAGGCTACTCTTTTTCGATTTCCAACTGCCAAGGGATTTTTTACGTGCGCAACAATACACACGGGCGTCCGATCTCACTACCCAGAGACCAGGGGAAATTTTATTACTGGAAGTCCAGGTGGATTTTTTAAATAAATCCCGGTCCTCACCGGGGCCTGATCCAGCACTCGAGGCGGACACCATACCCCGAGACCACTCAGTCCCCCCCCCCCCTATCTACTGTCATACAGTAGATCAGTCATATCAAAGACAAAATCATGGTATTTCACGAGAGATTCTTCTCTGCTGTTGGTCGTGACATGTTAGATCTCCATATTAACAGACCGAGACATTATTAGTCGGTGTGAAGTGACCTACATATTAGCAGCAGTGTTATATTTACGAGTCGGTGTGAAGTGACATACCTCTATATTAACAGTGTTATATTTATGAGAGTTCACACATAAACACGCATAGTATTGTTTGGTGCTCATAGAAAGAGAAGAAGGAAGTAGAATTTAGAGTACTTACTAGACAACATAAAATTTGAAAGCTATAGTTACTGACCGGGATTCGAACCTGTCACCTCCAAATGACGACAGCGCCACGCTGCAGGAACAAGTGTACTTGTACTTCGACGCACGACCAACTAGACACTCCCTTTTAACTCTTCTAGTCACGCTGGGTTATTCGTGAGGATGGCATCTGTATATCTTAGTTCTGTAACTGCATTAACAGCAATTATGAAAGGTTCAAAATTATCTATGGTCAGCTCATTTTGGATCCTCGCCCACCCTGCCACAATAAATGTATAATGTGTATGTGTGTGTGTGTTGTGTGCGTGTGTGTGTGTGTGTGTGTTGTGTGCGTGTGTGTGTGTGTGTGTGTGTGTGTGTGTGTGTGTGTGTGTGTGTGTGTGTGTGTGTGTGTGTGTGCAGTAAATTATGACTATGCGTTTGGTATTGTTATCATCACATTTTGGCTTTCTCTGAGTAAACATAAACACGATTCTTCCTCTTCCTCTTCTTACTTGTCTTCCTCGTCTTCTTCCTTCTCGTCTTCCTCGTCTTCTTCTTCTTCTTCTTCTTCTTCTTCTTCTTCTTCTTCTTCTTCTTCTTCTTCTTCTTCTTCTTCTCTTCCTCCTCCTCCTTCTTCTTCTTCTTCTTCTTCTTCTTCTTCTTCTTCTTCTTCTTCTTCTTCTTCTTCTCCTCCTCCTCCCCCTCCTCCTCCTCCTCCTCCTCCTTCTTCTTCTTCTTCTTCTTCTTCTTCTTCTTCTTCTTCTTCTTCTTCTTCTTCTTCTTCTTCTTCTTCTTCTCCTCCTCCTTCTTCTTCTTCTTCTTCTTCTTCTTCTTCTTCTTCTTCTTCTTCTTCTTCTTCTTCTTCTTCTTCTTCTTCTTCTTCCTCCTCCTCTTACTAATTCACTCTAACCATTCCTAGTCGCCTCCCTTGACATTCATGGTAGGTTACAGTTACAGTGTGAACTGTTCTTTGTTTCTCTGACGTGCCCGTCGATTGTCTTCGATTGTTTATGTTTTGCATATCCTTTACAGGACTTAGCTGTCAACACCAGCATCTTTCAGCTGTATGTTGATTTCTTGGCAAGATTACGCTCAGTAGTTTGCCATTGCTTTCTGAGCGGCCGGCTCATTATCCCGCAAGTCACGAGCGCGGGTTGAACCGCTTCCAGTTCTCGCCTCGCTGCGAGACCCTGCGTGGATAAACGGGATTACGGAGAAAGTGATGTAACCCCTCAGCCAGAGAGACCGGCTGTCTTCGATTACCAAAGCTAATTATCAGCTTTAGTTTGTAGATGAAAGCATTTCATTTAATGTACTAGCTTAATCACCGGGCTTCGTGGCCAAAGGCTTGCGAACGCGGTTCGTGAGCCGGGTACCAGGCGTTTAAAACTCAGCTGCGACCGATCTGTGCAGCAGACCGTGTCGCGTTGTGTTATAACGTTCTGGTATGGGAGCCGGTCGTTCAGAAAGCAATGGCAAACTACTGAACGTAACATTGCCTAGTACACCAACAGCAACTGAAAAATCTGGTATTGACTGCAACGTCCCGTAAGGGATACGCAACAATTTTTTTTAATTGCTGGCGCTCTTTGTGTAAAGAACAGTGTTTGATTTTTATTACAATATTAACATATTTAAATTTTTCACAACACTATGTTTTCAAATATTGTATTTAGACATTACTTCCACGAATTTCTTTGCATTCAGTAGTCATCTGTGTTTTTAGATATTGTAGTTTGTTAACACTTTGTTTTCTATGAATGTGTATGTATTTCTTTGCACTCGGTAGTCAGCAAGTTTTTTTTTTTTTCTTTTTTAAATTTTGTAGTGTAACATTTTTCTCCAAGATTTGATTGATTGATTGATTGATTTAGGAACCGACATCACAGCATTCGGGACATTCCCATAAGCGCTCCGTCCCCATCCTCAGCAGCCAGCGAAGAGTTCCAACACTAATAGTTCCAGTAGCAATCTGATTATATGTCCGTCTCGCCTTTCCTCTGAGCGTCGAGCGTCGGCCAGATCCCCTCGTCACTCCTCGCTGCCTCAGTCTTGCCAGACTATGGTGATCCATTTGCTCCTCCGAGGTGTACACGTGCTCCCACAAGGCCGCAACCACGTCTTCTCCAACCACGTTTTCTCCAATAATAATCATGTATTTCTTTGCAATCGGTTGTCAGCAAGTATTTTAAAATATTGTATTTTCAAAGTTTTCTTTTCAATTTTTTTTTTTTTATTTCCACGAATTATAATGTGTTTCTGTGCACTCGGTAGTCAGCAAGTGTTTTAATTTAACAGGTGTTTATACGAATTATTGTGTATTTATTTGCTCTTGGCTGTTCATCCATCCATCATGTGCCATGCCGGTAAGCGTGGGCGGTCATGTTCTGCCATCTCATTCGATCACCAGAGTCGTGGATCAGCTCCGTGTTTCTGTCTCGACCATGCCACAAGGCCAAGCCATCCAGGTACTTGCTTCTAGGTCTTCCCCTTGGTCTGTTCCCCTCGATCTTACCAGTTGTCACCAAATTCTCCAATCCATTTCTTCTCATAACTTCTCATAATCTTGGCTGTCATCAAGTGTAAATCTGTGTTCAGAGACTGTGGAAAGAACGCAGGCATTGAATTACCAGAGGATACGTTTTGTTCGAACCTTGCTTGTAATGAGCACATAGACCAGGTGAAAACAAAGGCCAAGCAGGGTTTGGCTGCAATGCGTGTGACGGCGGCAGCAAACTGTGAGCAGCGTCATCTATGTCTTCTACGCGAGGGGCTGGGCATGTTTGTTTTTGAGTATGCGATGGCGATCCAGACTCTCAGCCGTAAGCAGATGGAAAGGATTGAAAGGATACAGAAAGAAGCTATGCGCATTATTCTAGGATGTACAAGAGATACAGCATGCAGGGCGATGCGCTAACTTCTTGAGTTTCCAACCATTGAAGAGAGAATACAAATTTGCAGAGCATGCGCCTACCTCAGAGTTAATGCAAACACACAACATCCACTGCATAATGAAATTAAGAAGGTTAAGGGCAGCAGGTTAAAAAGAGGAAAGTCGTGGATGGGTCAAGCCGAAGACATTCTTCAACAGGTGTGTTTACTTGAGGACTTAGAACCTGGCGAGGAGTGGGTACAAGTGCCAACAGATTTCTGTAAGTCTTTTTCAGTTTGCATCCAACTAGACAGAAAATGCAGACAAGAAAATCCAGCTGCTGTGAAGGCGAAAGTACAAGCGTTGATCTTCGAAAATTCATTAGACGGTGATGCTGTCATTTACACAGATGGGATGGGGTCGTTCGACTTGTGAGACGTTCGTGGGGTTTTACGGCTCACTCCGGAGGGAGAATTGCGAAGGAGGATTCTGGTGCTTTTGTTGTGACCACAAGTAGCCTGACTATGGAAGTCATCGCAGTAAGTAAAGCAATAACATGGCTCGAGACACAGCCATTCACTAGGACATGTTTCCTTAGCGACTCAATGCTCAAGAAGATAGAGGAGGAGTGGATCCGAAGAGAGTGGTTGCTGTCTATGGAGCGGTCTCGGCTGGCAAAGATTCGTTTCATTTTTGTGCCAGGGCACGCGGGAGTACAAGTGAGAGGGTGACAAGCTCGCAGGTAAGGCTACTGTAGATGTCGAACGCGCCATGGACCAGGCTGACATTCTGGATATTTTACGAGAAGTAAATAGTTCGCGAGAACCAAGTGATGACTGTGAATCTACAACAATGGTCAGACTACGAGAACAGCAAATTAAAAGAGGGGTGGCCAAACAAGAACACTACGCAGGAAGCCAAAGAAGATTGATAAACCAACACAGAACTGGTGTCGTTAACCGCTACACGCTGCGGGATTTGCTGAGGTGAGAATCCGAGCACTTATGGATTGAATAGTTCGATGTGCAATGAGGATCTGTCGACTAACTAACTAACTAACTAACTAACTAACTAACTAACTAACTAACTAACTAACTAACTAACTGTCATCAAGTTTTCTCAAATGTTTTAGTTTAACAGTTTTATTTTATCTACGAATGTTTATATATTTCTTTGCTCTCGGTATTCAGCAAGTATTTTCAAATGTTTTAATTTAACATTATTTTCCATGAATTATTATATACTACTTTGCGCTCGGTAGTCTGCTAGTGTTTTGAAAAGTTTTAATATAACATTATTTTCCACAATTTATTAAATACTTCTTTGCGCTCGATAGTCAGCAAGTGTTTTCAAATGTTTTAATTTAACATTATATTCCTCGAATTATTATTATGTACGTCTTTGCGCTCAGTAGGCATCTAATGCTACATACACTGACACACAGACTGGGAATGTTCAACGGAGATAGCGAAAATGCCATCCGTATGTCCTTGATGACATCTGCCAGATAGGAATACTACTATGGACTGTATGAATTAACAATGTCTTGGTATTTATCCTTTTTCTAATTGAATCTCAGCTAGAAAAAAGATGGCCGATAAGTTTGTACGGAAGTTTCTGGCTATTCACACGTTCATGACTGAGTGAACAAGACGTCATTAAGCAGCGTATTTATGATGTCTTTCCCTTCTTTGCAGCCTGACGATGTATGTGTGTTCGCGCGCGCGTTTCTGTGTGTGTGCTAGGAGTCGCGCGCTGATGTGCGTACATGTAAAGACAAGATTAGGGAGCCATCTAGCTGTCAAAAATGAAGACTATCAATGTTCTTTCTTTAACCTATCATAATCATCATCTTCTTTTTCAAATGCCTTGCCGACTAACCAGAGCCACCAAGTCTCAACATAATTCGCGCTGTCTAGTTAAAGGTAAAGTAGTCGACATTTTAAACGTAATGAGGTATGCTTGGTACATGGTGCTAGCCCGATATGTTTATAGACCACATAACACTTGATTGGATTAGGCGGTTAATATCGCGCTTTTATGTTTTATGGTACTAATTTTTAGGCAGGGTCGAGTTGGGAGTCGAGGTTGATTTTTTTTTACATCCGCCTTAATGAGGATTCTAACATATAACAGATATAAATAAAAGGAGTAGCCCACATGTTTGGCTATACCACGAGAAGACTGAGACTGGAATCTGTTGTGAGAAGCTGGGCAGTTCAGTGAGAGGAAATATAGAAGAGTGTGGTCTGAGTGGTCTCGATGTATGGTGTCCCTCCACGATTTTTTCACGCGGACTTTAGTAAAAAAATTTCCCCTGGTCTCTGAATAGCGAGATCGGACGCCCGTATGTATTGTTGCGCACGTAAAATAAAATCCCTTGGCAGTTGGAAATCGAAAAAGAGTAGCCTAACGGCGCTGCCCGGGTAAAATTTCGAGTTAAAAATCTACTCAAAGTATTTCAGGATCCTCGCCGGTGCTACAGAGTTCGTGCACCGAGCTGAGATTCTCCTGACTCAGGCTTGGGTTAGATGTAGAACGGAGCACTTACGGGTTACACCAGTGTGTCGTGATGTCGATCCGTCGACTAAACTAACTTATAACAACCTGATCGGCAAACAAAAGCACTAGCCACTGCGCCACCCGACCCCCTCTCCTCCCCTTCTAGTTGGAAGTAGGAACAGGCTATAGCTCGGTGAAGTGCCGGGAGCATCGCATTGTGTTGTTTTAATGCAACGAGCGCCGGCTTCGTGGATTAGAGGTTAGCGACTTTTCTCCGTAATCTCGTATACTCTCGTAGGTAACGTGATGACGGTGAGAATCAGCAGTGGTTCGAATCGGATCGGTAACTTACGGGGTATGTGAGCCGGCCGCTCAGAAAGCAATGGCAAACTACTGAGCGTAATCTTGCCAAGAAATCAACATACAGCTGAAAGATGCTGGTGTTGACAGCGATGTCCTGTAAAAGGATATGCAAAAAAAAAACAATGCAACGAGGAATGGGTGGCCAATACTTGCCTCGTTTAGCGGGCGACGAAGTCAGGCGACAACCACCCTTCCTGGTGCAAGTTAACAAATCATGTACTTCAAAACAATGTTTTCACGTAGTGAATTTGAATAACGAAGACACAAACAATAGATTGCACGATTTATTGCCTGACATATTTCGCTGCATCTCGTCAGGTACATACTGTAGAATTCACACAACGTAAAGTAATATATCTAGCTAAATCCTTTAAGCTGAGATATGCACATATTCGCACAGTAATGTCATTTGTCCACCACGGTAATTTTAAACTGACTAACATGTCTTCCTGTTTGCACAAAACTGGCTTGCGCAGATTAATCATTATTGCTTCTGCAAACTTTAACAAGCGAGTATTTTGTGTTTTAAACAACACGCGAAAGGCCCTGTCTCTATCCATCACATGGCCGCTTTCTAGCATCCATCCATCCATCATGTGCCATGCCGGTAAGCGTGGGCGGTCATGTTCTGCCATCTCACTCGATCACCAGAGTCGTGGATCAGCTCCGTGTTTCTGTCTCGACCATGCCACAAGGTCAAACCATCCAGGTACTTGCTTCTAGGTCTTCCCCTTGGTCTGTTCCCCTCGATCTTACCAGTTGTCACCAAATTCTCCAATCCATTTCTTCTCATAACATGCCCAAAAAATTTTGACTGTATACGTCTAATTTCTCTAATCAATTTACGATCTTCATTTGTTTCTTGAAGGACTTGTTCATTGGTCTTTCTGGCTGTCCATGGTATTCTTTGCATTTTCCTCAGAAACCACATCTCTACAGCCATCAGATATTTTTCAGCCTGACTGCTCATTGTCCACGCTTCACATCCATACAAAAGTACAGGTTCAATGTAGCATCTCAACACTCTTTTTCTCGTTTCAATTGACATCTTTTTATTGGTCAATATGTTTTTCATCTTGCTAAAGGCTACTTTTGCCATGGCGATTCTTGTTCTAATCTCTTCAAGGCATCTCCCATCAGATGTTATTACTGTTCCGAGATAATTGTACCTGCTCACTTGTTGAAGAATATTCCCATTTACTTGTATATTACATTGTGGTATTTCGTCCTTCCTAGTGACAACCATAATCTGTGTCTTTTTACAATTTAATTCTAACCCTAGTTGTTCACTGTGTGTAACAATCGCATCTACTAAATTTTGCAGGTCCTGTTCATTGTCTGCAATCAAGACTGTATCATCTGCATATCTAATGTTATTGATGCATCGTCCCCCAATGTTGATTCCTTCCATATCTTCAATATTTCTGAAAATATTTTCACTGTACAGGGAAAACAGATCTGGAGACATTACACATCCCTGTCTCACACCCCTTTTAATAGGCTGATATTGGCTTACTTCATTATCAACTCTTATGGCAGCTTGTTGTTTCCAATATATGTTTTTTACAAGTCTAAGATCTTTTCCATCAATTTGTAGATCTTCAAGCATCCTTATCATGTTGACATGTCTCACTTTATCAAAAGCCTTTGTGTAGTCAATAAAGCAAAGGTGTAGATCTTTGTTTACTTCTATAGAACGTTCGATTATGTTTCTCAGTATATACACAGCATTTACTGTACCCTTGCCTTCCACAAACCCACATTGTTCTTCTCCTATTTCAGGTTGTATTTTCCTCCTAACTCTTTGCATGATAATTCTTAGCAAAATCTTCGTGATGTGACTCATTATACTAATTGTTCGATGTTGATCACATTCCAAGGCTCCTGATTTCTTTGGGATTGCAATAAATACAGAATTACATAACTCCTGAGGTATATTTCCAGTATCATATATTGTATTAAGCAGACTGGTAACTTGATCTATTCCATATTCTTCTAAAGCATTAATCATTTCTGTTGTGACGCTGTCTGAACCGGGGGTCTTGCCAGATTTCATATGGTTAAGAGCATTCTGAACCTCCATCTTCAAAATTGCTGGTCCTTCATTATTATTTTGAACATCATACTGTTCGTCTCTGTTATCGTCATACAGGTTTTTCACGTAATCTGACCATTCATGTAATATCTGATCTTTTTCTATTATGACTCTTCCATCTTTTGTCTTTAGGCAGCCTGCTGATGTACGTGTTCTTTGATTAGTAAGCTCCTGAATTCTTTTGTGCATTAGTTTCGCATTGTTACTGTTGTGTTGTTTTTCAATTTCTCTGCAATTTTTCTCAAGCCATGTTTCTTTTGCCTCCTTACATAAGGTTCTCACTTTTCTGTGAATTTCTTCATATTTGGCAGGATTATTTTTGTTCTGTCTTCTTGTTTCCATTAGTTGTAAAATTTCTTCAGTCATCCATGTCTTACGGCCCACTTTCTTTACTTTTGGAATAGTTTTTTCTGCTGCGCAACTGATTGAATTCTTCATCGTTTCCCATTGATCATCTACATCTTGAAACAGGATCTCTAGATCAGACAATATATCAAATTTGTTCTTTACTTCTATGTTAAAATTATCTTGTATGTCTTTGACCTACACAGATGTCACCGAGGAACTAGAACCAGACATACTAAAAGAAGAAATTATAGAAGCCATCAGATTAGCCCCATTGAACAAATCACCAGGACAGGATGAAATACCAAATGAACTAATTAAAGCAGCAAGGGAAGTAGGAACAGCTTGGCTACATAGACTATTCAACCATGTTTGGGTAGAACAACAGACACCACGAGACTGGGGAAACGCCATAATTATCCCAATTTGGAAAAACAAAGGCAGCAAAAGAGATTGCACACAATACAGAGGCATTTCACTGTTGAGTCATACTGGGAAAATATTTTGCAAAATTCTTGAAAAAAGATTACGAACTACTTTAGAACCCCAGCTAAGCGAAACGCAGCTTGGATTTAGGAAAAACAAAGGATGCACAGACGCCATTTTTGCTCTTAGACAACTTATAGAAAAATCAATTGAATTCAATGAAACACTCTACTTAGCCTTTGTTGACCAAGAAAAGGCATTTGATAGGGTAGATAGAAACAAGCTGTGGGAAATCCTTAAACAATATGGAGTGAGTACACATCTAACAAACCTATGTAGAAGTTTATACGACAACAGTGAATGCATAGTGAGAGCAACTGGAGGACACTCAGAACCCTTCACCATAAGATCTGGAGTACGACAAGGTTGTGTCCTGTCCCCTCTCTTGTTCATAACATATATAGACAACATATGTAAAGAAACCAGCCAAGCAGAGACAGCAAGAATACCGCATGACGAGAACACAGAAGAAGAACCATCTGCAAATCTAACCATTAGAGAACTCCTGTTTGCGGACGACCAAGCACTAATAGCAAAATCAGAAGCTGAATTACAAGACCACATGAATAGTCTAAACGAAATGTGTAGGGAACATAACATGAAAATTAGCACAAGCAAAACAGAGGTAATGACTATAACTAAAGAAGAACAAACAGCAACAATTCACCTAAACGAACATCCCTTGAAACAAGTAAAGAGCTTCAAGTACCTAGGAAGTATAATATCATCAAATGGCAGATCAGAAGACGAGATCGAAAATAGGTGTAATAAGGCAAATCAACTCATTGGACAAATGGCACCAATACTAAAGAACAAACATGTATCAATAACTACTAAGAAAGCACTTTACAACACAATCTTCCTACCAACTCTGTGCTACCAATGCCAAACCTGGGACAGAAAAAGAGAAAAGAAAAATCACAACAACAGAAATGAGGTTCCTGAGAAGAATACTCAACGTATCAAGAAGAGATAAGATCAGAAATGAAGAAATCAGGACTAAAGTGGGGGTTAAAGCTGCTCTAGATTTTATTAGAAAGCAGCAAGTCAAATGGTTTGGCCATGCAAGTAGGCTACCAGTCAACAGCATGCCACAACAGGCAATGACGTACAGACCAGATGGAAACAGAGGAAGAGGCCGACCACGTAAACGCTGGACGGAGGGAATAACAGAATCCATGGGAATGTCGATATACGAAGCCCATAACCGGGCACTCTCACGAAGTTTATACTTCACCTCGACACCGCAAGGTACAAGAGGAACATGATGAGATGAGAGATGAGATGAGATTTCTTTGTCAGTTTTCAATTTGCACAAGTCATATTTAGGGTTTCCTGCTGTATACTTGACTTTCTTTAACTTTACCCTCAATGTGCCTGTAATTAATCTATGATCACTGTAACAGTCTGCATTTGGAACTGTTTTTACGACTGTTAACGCATTTCGAAACCTTTTGCTAATCAGGATGTAATCTATCTGGTTTTTAATCCTGCTGTCTGGACTCCTCCATGTCCATAATCTTCTAGGATGCTGTTTAAACCAGGTGTTTCCTACAACCATTTCTTGTTCTTTTGCCCATTCTGCAAGTCTGTATCCTCTTTCATTTCTCTCTCCCAAACCATGGTTGCCTACACTGCATCCATCGCCTTGCTGTCCTATTTTTGCGTTGAAATCACCCATTATGATATTTATTTCTGATTTTTTGCAGTTCTTCAAAGCAGACTCCACGTCATTATAAAATTCCTCTATGCTTTCTTCACTGCTTTCACTTGTTGGGGCATATACTTGAATGACATTTATTTTAAAAGGTCTTCCGTTTAATTTTACTAATAGGACTCTGTCTGACACAGCATGATATCCTTTGACAGAATTTGATGTTTGCTTATCTAATATAATGGCTACACCTCTTTGCTGTTCTTCTCCCCCAGAGTAAATAATCTTACAATCCTCTCCTGTCCTTATCCCTGCTCCTTTCCATCTCGTTTCCGATATTCCTAATATGTTAATCTTCTCTCTCTTCATTTCTTTTTTGATGTTTTCTAACTTTCCATCTGCATTCATTGTTCTAACGTTCCAAGTTCCTACTTTCAATGATATTAATCTGTTGCACCTAGTAGCCTGTTGACGGTCTGGAGTCACCTGGTGCGCATGACTATCCCTACCGGGCGAGGTTGCTCCTATGGAGCACCCATTTACGCCGTTTCTCTGATTATCGATGATTTCACACAACATGATTTTCTTGGCATGTGTAAAGAAGGTAGTTTGCCATTGCTTTCCTTCCCAGCAGTGACCATACTGGTCAGTGACCGTAGCCATTGTCTCCTCAAAAAAGAGATCCTCTGCCTACCGTCGTGAAGGTGGAGACCATAACCTACAACTATCTGTTGGCTGCTCTCTATCTTCATCCACCAACTGCACCCATGGCTTCACGTAACCCTGATCGGGGGGCTAAACGGGTACTCCACCTTGCCCAAGGGTGTCCCGTAGGCTAGCGGAGGGAAGGAGGCGCCTTACTTCTCCTTTGATAGGGGATACCCCTACCCCGCTACCTTTCTAGCATATGCCTAGCAATTCATATACTGACAACTTGCACTAGCTAACTAAGGGCTAGATGTTTTTCTCTGTTGTTCTCTTCTATGTTTTCTCTCACTGAACTCCCCAGCTTCTCACAACATATTCCAGTCTCAGTCTCCTCGTGGTATAGCCAGACATGCGGACTGCTTCTTTTGTTATATCTGTAGCAAACAAGCATTAAATATTGTTCGTTTTTATACGATGCATTTGTAATGACTGTGCAGTGTTTGAAAATACTGCCGGTCCAAGTTTTGTATTCATCCGCTGTAAAGTTTATGCAACATAATAGGTAAATACAAAACTTCCTGACATCTCTCTAAGGGCATTAATAATATCGGCACGATCCATCTACAGGGGATGCAGAACCAGCAAGTCTATCTGCTTTTTCGTTTCCCTCAACACCCGCATGTACCTGAACGAAGATGAAGGTGACTCTAGGAACAGCTGACTTCCTCAGCTAATTAATCCATAGTCTACGTACAGGGCCGGTCTCCGTGGTGAAGGGTGCTGTTCGTGATCCAGCATACCCGCGTTCGAAGCACAGCTGCCCAAGATTTGGCAGCAACCCGCATTGCGCTGGTTTTTTAGGAAATGGTATGGGTGCCGGTCGTTCAGAAAGCAATGGCAAACTACTGAACGTAAACTTGCCAAGACATCAATAACAGTAAAAAAAAAAAAATGCTCGTGTTGACTGTATACGTCCTGTAAAGGATATGCAACTAACTTTTTTAAAACTACGTACAGAACCCGCCTCAACCTTTCGGATCATGCTCATTGAATCACTTAGGACACACATTTGGGTATAATCTTGTGATTCCAGCCATATAAACGCCCGTGTCACTGCCATCACCTCCATCGTAATGCTGCTGGTCATAGAGTGGACACCACTGACTTCATAAATTGTTTGGCCAGCTGAACGTACCATGAATGCTCACGCGCTCACTGTATAACAGCTCCATCTGTATAGAAAAGTAAGTTATGAGATTTTGGATTCAGACCACAGATCCAAGATGTGAAAACATAAATCCTTCTACACACAAAAATGACGTGTTATGATCCTTCTTATTCATTGTCCTGAAGCAATTTCTATTGACCTAGCCTGACTTCATTGTAAAGTATGTAAAAGTGTCTGTGCTTGTTGTTTCTCCACGGGATCTACAAATACCTATTTGTTTCATTTTATAATTTCCTTTTACAAAAATCAACCGGTTGACAAAGTCAGGTTCGATCTTGATCTCTGTTGTGATGAAGCTGCAGGCGACTACATTCTTTGCACAGCGCCAGATTGCACGAGAACGATAGCAATTCCCTACGATGGTGGTAAGCAATTATCCCCTAGCATTAAATCAAAATACCAAATGAAATTTATGGTGCAGTACTGTATAACAAGTACGTATCAAAGAGTTGGAGAGGATCCTTTGTTTTACTTTACTAAAAACGCCTACAACAAAGCTCAATGTCTTTGTTTTACTTTACTGACAACAACGCCAAAAACAAAGCCCAATATGTTTATTTTACTTTAGAGACAACGCCAAACAAAGCTCATTGTCTTTGTTTTTCTTTACTGACAACAACGCCAACAACAAAGCTCAATGTCTTTGTTTTACTTTACTGACAATACAAACAACAAAACTTATTCTCTTTGTTTTACTTTACTGACAACAACGCCAACTACATAGCTCAATGTCTTTCTTTTACTTTACTAACAACGCCAACTACATAGCTCATTGTCTTTGTTTTACTTTACTGACAATAACGCCAAAAACAAAGTTCATTGTCTTTGTTTCAATTTACTGACAACGCCAACAACAGAGCTCGTTGTCTTTTTCTTACTTTCCTAACAACTCCAACAACACACCTCAGTGGTTTCAGCTGGGTCACAAAACCCATTATTTGCACAACATAAGTGATACCTGTTAGTTTGTGTATCAAAGTAACAAGATAGCATAACGAATATTTGAATTACTAATTACATGTAGTATATATGGTGCCGCGGTAGTGTAGTGGCTAGACGCTTGCCTTCTAGCGTAGTAGTTATGGGTTCAATTCACATTGGATCTGATTCCAATTTAAGAAAACAAATTTACATCAGCTCCCAGATCGACTCAGCCTAACATGGGTGGTCAGGAAATGTCTTGGGAAGTAAAAGCGTTAGGTTTGTTGTGTTGTATATAAAGGGATATCCTTACCTCGCGTTTCCGTGGGCCTGGGCTGGTTTTGTGGACCAACATGCAAGACTTCTGTCATACACCCTCGTCCACACGGATACACTGCTTTCATAAGCCTGAACCGAACTGGCAGATGATCTTGGAGTTGGTAGCCCCTAGAGATGCTGAGACCAGAAACCACAAAGTGGAGAAGCCCCTGAAACTCATCAGCCTACCCCCAAATAATGGATAAATGGTGTTATCGAAGGTGTGCTTTGACAGACTGGTTCTAATGTCCACTAAGTGTAATTCTTTCTAAATGATAATTAGATTCACATCTTCATCGAGCGAGAATCCCACTGAGTGGCAATTCTGGTCAAATGTCAACCGCATGTCGTCTACTAAATGGAATATAGTTTATGACAGAGAAAATCTTCCTTCGTATACAAGGGTTTAAAAAATTGAAGAAAGATCATACATATTCCTAATCTGTTATATTTGCGCCAAAGCATTTTGGTGGCAGAAAGCTTTCTTTATGTGAAGGTCTTCAACTTCCAAATCTACGAATTGCGTCCTTCTGATCTCTGAAAGCTAGTCTATGATGAACGGGAGGCTTTTATACGGCTACATTGTCTTATGTAGGACATCAAAATTCCTTAAGTGAATCTAGTATCAGAGCATCATGTGTTAGCTCCATTTATGGAAGCCTTGGATGGCTGGAAATACCGATGTTCTGTCCCTACCTTTCCTTGAGGGTCGACCGACAAGCATGCTGCTGTTCTGGACGGGCTTAAGGGAGAGAGCGGGAACCACTTGTTGATAGAAGGACGAAGATGACGTCACAACTCTGAGGCCGCAGAATGTCCTAGGTGCAACCCTGGTCAGCAAATGCCTTGAAGAAGTATGATGTGTCGGTTCTGCTGTAAGCGGGCACAACACAATTACGTACCAAATAACATATCAATCGAATGAAAAAGAAGGTATCTGGTATACCAGTAGTGGTGGAAATTTTATTTAGAACTCGAGAAACAGTTATGAAATAACATGATCGCCTTCTCTGAACTGCTAGACATACACAGTAGCACACACCTTAACCTGACTTCATTTACATATTTTAAGCTAGTAGTTTACGATGTGCAGTAGCAAGCTCCTGTCCTTACCTCTATAAACTTCCATATCCCTTTTTGATTAAAATAATGAATGAATCACTGAAAAACGAGAAGTAGGTTGAGAGCTTTACCAAAGCACAACTACAAAAAACAATGAACGTTGCGGCCAAAGCCTTCGTCAACAAAGAACAAACAAACAAAAATCGATTAAACTAATACACGATCAACACTACATGATTGTCTAAATATAAACTCATCTGTGTCCAAGCTTGAGACGGCTATCCATGGCTGGAATGGAACGGATGTTGTGTTAAAGGGGTCAACTGCCTAAAGGTCAGTACAGCCAGAAACTCGGTGATTGGTTAATTCAACCGGTGAGGGAACCCGCGTTAGGGGGATCGGGGTGCGCCAAGGATAGCAAATGGAAAAATATGGATGTGTAACTCTGAGGCGATGTAACGGATGCAGTACGCAATTCCGCCAAGTTCGAAACGCTGCTGTGGGCAATATATGTGCAGGCCAGCAAGCGTTTGCTATCAAAAGGTAGCACAAGTGACGGTAGTTCAGAACGCAATGAGAAACGACCCCATGCAAACCAACCAAGAAGTCACAGAAAGCAGAAATAATGCTGGTGGTGACTCCCACGTCCTGCGAAGGACTTACAACTGGCTATGAAGTTGACTATAAGGTAGCGGAGATGGAGGGGGGGGGGGGGGGTTGTGGATAAGGGGCGTAGGGGATTTAAATAAAACTGTGTTGGACATTGAGGCCGTGAGGGGAAAGTGAACCCAATTGGAAGATAAGACGGTTTTCCAATGTCTTACGATCGCGTTCGTGAGATGTGCACGATTTTATCACCGTAACACGTATGTCGGCAACCCCACAGTGGTCGGAACTGTTGAAGTGTAGGGGTACCGGTTTCTTGGCACCACTGTCGATATCGGATAAATGTTGTCTAAATCTGTCCGCAAGACGAAGGCACGTCTCTCCAAGATACCTCATGTCGCAACGTGTGCAGATGATCGCATTAAAATATAGCGATAGTCTACACAGCTACATCAAATGGAGAAGCACAGTGTTGCTACGACCCCAGGTCGGACATCGAAAAAATGAATTCCCTTGCGACTGTGCTTATCCATGTAAATCGTTATTGAAAGTAGAAGGGGCGATAATTTAGATAATCACTTGTTTGCCGAAACAACTGTCTTTGTATGTTTTCGTGCGCGTCTGAACGCGAACTATGTGGTTTAATAGATAAAAATCTTCGACAAAAGCAGATAAGTGTGCGTAAGTTCCCAAGCTATTACTGAGCAATAATAGAAATCTCAAACTCTTGAACTAAATGAAGTCTTCAAAAACGTTTAGAGTTGAGATGAATATCCAGCGAGCATTG